>JZKD02S1741587.1:268421-349400 GCA_000966675.3 Picea glauca | reverse complement strand
ATGTCCATATTGCTTTTCTACAAGGGCCTTGTAGGCCAAAAACTTGTCAAAAACTTCACTCTTGAGTTTTAAGAAGTAAACCCAAGTACGTCTGGAAAAGTCATCAATGAAAGTTCAAAAATACTTGCACCCAGAAAAAGAAGGAGAAGAAAGTGGACCACACAAATCATTGTGAACAAGCTGCAAAGGACCCAAGGTGTTCCAAGAGGCACGCTTGTCAAAACCATCCTGATGATGTTTTCTGAGAACACAACCGACACAAACACCATCTCTGCATGAAACAAGAGGAAGACAAGTCACCATCTATTGATTACATAGTTGCTGCAATGAGTGATAGTTTAGATGACCAAAACGCTCATGCCAAAGTTTGCTCAAGTCATCACTATGAGCAACAAAAACTAATGAAAAAGATGATGACCCAAAGTTGTCAAACTTGTACAACCTGGTAATATCATCAACAATTCCAGTTGCAATAACATGTGTAGAATCTTTTAGATCCTTGATTACAACTTGGTGAGGTGAAAACTCGACGGTTTTACCTTCACCTGAATGAGTGATTTGATATACTAATAGAAGGTTACAAGAAAGACTTGGAACACATAATACATCATTGAAATGACGATTATCTACTTGAATTGTTCCAGATCCCACAACAATAAGAGATCTATAATCACCAACAAATATTTTCTTGGTGTTACATTCATTTAGAGAAGAAAATATGGCTTTATCCTTAGCCATATGATAAGATGCTCCTAAATCAATAAGCCACTCATCAGAAGAAGACGTAGTAGTATAATTTGAATTGAAGGAGAAACCACAAGCATAAAGTGCATGTCCGTGAGAAGATGTAGAATCAATATTGATGTTGTGCTTCTTCATCGCTGCTTCCAAAGCTGCAATCTTCTTGAAACATTTGGACTCATCATGACCATATTTATCACAAAAGTTGCAATGTTTGTTAGTATTCTTACTTTTATATTTTTCTCCTTTGTCACCAGTAGGAGCTGAAGCTATCTAAGCAGGTTTGAGACCCTTATGTTGTTTTTTGTTGTAGCGATGATGTTGCTTCTTGGGATACTTGGGTTTATCTTTCTGTTGGAAAACTAAGGCTTTGTTGGAGGGACCTGTAGTGTTGATCACTCCAAATTGTACAAGCTTATCTTCCTCTCGAATCAAAGAAACACAAAAGGACTCAAGACTAGTTTTTTCATAAGCTTCTTCCCCTAGAGCCTCTCTCATGGCATAAAAGGTAGATACAAACACATAATATGCACTACCTAGCTTAGAAAGAATAAGATAGATGCAACGCTCTTCCTCCATCTTTATCTTACATTCTTCACATAAAATTCTGAGTGTTTTAAACCTAGATAGATAGTCTCAAAGGAAAGAAAAATCATTTGGACTCAAGGTCAGTATTTGATTTTCTAACTGTTGTGCTTGAATAATATGGAGTTTACCAAACACAGATTCAATCATGTCCCAAGTTTCTTTGGGGTCATCAATATCTTGAAGGTGGTACCTTAAATCAGGAGAGATGGAAATTCCGATTAGTCCACATGCTTTTTCATTCCTATTATCCCACTTGGCTTTCTTATCAACATCAGTGGGTGCTTTTTTCTTTCCCAAGGTAATCCGGTACAAGCCTTTATTTCTTAATAAATCTTCCATATGATATTTCCATTGGAAGTAGTTGTTGCTGGTAAGCAAGACAATACTTGTAGAAGCCATATTAAATATGCAGATAATGTGGATTTAAAAACTAAAAATGATGATCTGGATGGAAAGAGATCAAAAAGTTATGCGGTTTAAAAAAAAACGGCACTAAAAACAGACTTCCGATGTTAGAGTTATGCCCTTTTAAAAAAAAGTCACAATCGGTAACCAAATGACCACGTGATTGTGTAAGTTTCTTTATGAAATAAAATATTAAAGCTACTTATAGTGATTCACTTTTATACTTGAAGTGAAATACACTTTACAACTTTAGCATGAAAATTTTCAAAAAAGGTAACAAAAGAGAGACTTGAACCCAAGACCTCTTACTTAATAAGGAAACTTTTAACCAAATGATCTAGAAAAAAATATTGTAATGTTCAGAAGGAGGATTGGGTTTGTTGTTGTTGTTGTTGATGACCTTGGAGAGCGTGCTAAAAAAAACTCTTTTCACACAAGAAATTTTTTTCACTTCTTGATGACAAGAAGGGTTAGATCTCAGTTAGCTTACCCGATAGATGCACATTTTCCTATCTGTTTCTGATTTTCCAAGATCGCACAGGGCGTGGGGAAAAGAGAACACACAGATCTAAACGAGTAGAAACTCGGAAATAAATAAAACAAAACCAAAACAAAACCAAAATACTACTCTGCAAAAATTTAAAAAAATGCGTATTCAAGCTTTATACCTCCAGATCTGACTGTAATGGCCGTATATCGGGCAAACATAAACCTTTTCGAGTGAAAAAAAAAGTGTTCCTAAATGAAATGAGCACTCTGGATGCAATGGAATAGTCCTCTTAGCCCAACAATGTATGGAAATGACATAAAGTGGAGATGAGGAAACTCGGCTTCACGATCTCGATCTTCAACAGGAGCGGGTCTTCAAACAGGCTCTGATACCATGTTCGACAACACAGATATTCCAACAGAGGACGAACACCTTCAATAACCACTCACATAACTAGATCAAATATCAACACACCGATATTTTCATGTGGTAAAACCCCTACGGGGAAACATCCATGGCCCCAACCAACGCAGCCACATGGAGCAGTTTATTAATGCAAAGAAAAAGATTATAGATAGATTTTACAAGAGAGTTTCTCACAATCGATCATCGAAAAATGACCCTCCATGCTCTTTAAATAGAGATCATGGACCAATTGGGTGTTAAGCCACATATCAATGGCCATTAAGACCAAGGAGAGTATGAAACGTCGGATCACTCTATGTCAGGAACATATCGTGACCGTTGGATTTCCTAACTACAAATGCATACTAATGCATACTAAAGAAACACACTAGAAAACACACTTTTACCTAACGAAACAATAGACCAAGTAGATCTTACTAACTCCTAAGTGTCTAAATATCCTAATAGGGGTTGGAAATCAAATGAAGGGGGTCCATGTTCTAGGTGGATCTCAGTGGATATCCACATTTTCCACTGAATAAACATTTCGAGTCTATGGTTTTGATAAACCATGATATTCACCCTTTTGATGGGGAATGGAATGTAATACCATCTGCGCATTTTTTAGTTACAAACATCATGTAAGGATTTCCTAGTGGTTTTATGTACATTCCTACAACATAGCATTAATGCATCAAATCCCATTAGAACTCCACAGTTAAGCGCGCTTAGGCTAGAGTAGTACTTTGATGAGTGATTGCTTGGGAAGTCCTAGTGTTTTACATGCCTATGACATTTTATAAAATTAGTCCAATTTATCCCAAATGCATCATGGGAATTGTTCTCCTCTCACTCTCTCATATATAATTGAGGTGAAGGAGGCCTTTTAAGCAGGCAATGGAGTGTGATGTAAATCTTGTTGCGAATGAAGTGGAGCCAACATCTCTTTCTTTTTAGAGATAAGCTACCCCATTCTGCCAATTTGTGCTCTACAATGTTTTTATGTCTTATTCATTAATAGAAGTTGGGTTTCACTATATTTTTGTGTTCTCTGCTATATATTTTGTTTTTGTCTCATTTCATTCTCAGAATAATCTGGATCAATGGAATCAGAGCATTATGCTCCTTGTCGTTTCTCAGTGCATGTCCTCAACGAGGTTAGGGTATAGAGAGTTGGGTCTTGAGCTATTTTTTCTTAAGGAAAACATCTCTTTCCAACCTAAGTGACCTCTCATGGTAGAATAAATGAGATATGACAGAGAAGGAGATCCTCTCTAAAAGTTGCTCGAGGATTCCCTCAAGTGATAGAGGAACAAAATGATGGAAAATTTTTCTTAGATCTTGCAACGACTACCGATGGCGGCTGAGGCATCTTCGAAAAGAAACCATTTCATAGGTGCAAAACCCTTCAAGGTACAAGTAAATTTTGACATCCCCTTATCTGAAGGCCACATAGATGTAGATTCTCTAGAAAAATGGTTGAATATATTGGAAGTTTATTACTCTGTCCAAATTTTTTTCGATAGTGAAAAGATCACCTTCGCGCTCCTTAAATCCCTTCCCCATATCAGAGCTTGGTGGGAAGGTTACTAGGATAGGTGAACCATGGATGAATCTACACCATTCGAGAGAGAACCCACTTGGGTGACCTTTTTATATGCCCTAAAGGAGGAGTTATACCCTGTTGGAAACTATGAAGATGAATACATGAGATGGAAAACTCTGCATCAGAAAAGAGACCAGGCGGTGTCAGAGTACACCACCATCTTTCATACCTTGCACTCAAAGATGGGTATCAAATACTCCAAGCGACACCTGTTTTAGAAGTACCGCAATGGTATACACAAGTATATCCAAATAGATATGGATTTATTGGACATATCCTCAATGGGAGATGATAATTGATATGCAGTCAAAATTGAGCAAAAATTCAAGCAACAAAGTAAGTGGGAGTTTAGGTTTGAAAATACACCACAACAAAAGCATGGAAAAGGAAACCCTAACTCACAGAGCGAAGGACAAAGATAGAAAGGAAAAACTCAAGAGATCCAGTACAAGATGTAGGAAAATAAGGGTAATGAGAAGTCTAAGAAAGACATCCGAAAGTGCTGTGAGTTACACAATATCCCTTGGCACAACACCGATGAATTTCACTCGAAACAATCATTGGTGGTCCAACTCAAAGAAAAAGAATCAGAACCTGACATGGACTCTGATTCAAAGAAAAATAATGGGAAACAAATCATCGATGTATAACCCACTTCTACAATCATAGCCACAACAATACAACTAGAAGAAATAGAGGAGCTTGAGGAAGGGGATCACCTCTTCCACTTGCAAATGTGGGAAAAGGGGACTCCACTGCATTTCATTGTTGATAGTAGGAGTTAGAAGAACCTGATCTCAGGAGAGGTTGTAAATTGATTGAAGCTTCCAATGATGCCACACCCCCAACCATACACCATCATATGGTTGAGTCGGGGATGAGACATTCATGTCAACCAACAATGTCGCTTGTCATATGGCATCAATCCCTTCAAGGATGAGGTAGTGTGTGATGTTTACCCACTTGAATTCTGTGATGTTCTTTTAGGAAAACCATATATGTGGAAACACCATGATATCTATGAGTCTTGACCCTGCAGTGTCATTGTTATTATAGGAGGTCATCTCTACATGGTACCAGAGGTAATTCCGACTACTATCTCAACAAAACAATGCCGCAAAGTAATCTATCATACCACAGATTTTAGCCTCTTCATGATCTAGTCAAAAGGTGACCATATGACACTGAGACCACTAAAGCCTCAACCCACGACATATCTATACAACAGAAGTAGGTCGACTATATTGTATAGGAGAATGAAAAAAAATGTGATTCTTCCATATGTTTAGCATATATTTATTTGCCACAACCCTTTTCAGGTGTTCTTGGGTTTCCCACTAGCATCCCGCATTGTTATAACTCTTCTTGCTACATCTTCATTGACAGAGACCTCCCACACTCAAACCAAGGCATATCATGTATCCATATCTATTGAATGGATCCAACACCTCCAATAGGTTCATGACATCCTTCCATAGGAAAAGTACAAGCAAGACATCTACTTCAACAAGGAAAGCGACTCACCAAGGTTCAGATTCAACAAAAGTTTCCCCATATCCCAAGGGAACTTGAAACAATGGGGACCATTGCTTCCTAAGGGGGGAGGAATAATCCAGGTGGTTCTTGGTGGCCATCTACCTTTTCCACTAAATCAACATTTCGAGCCTATGGTTTTGATAAACCATGATATTCACCCTTTTTGATGAGGAATGTAATGTAATACCATCTTCATTTTTTAGGTATAGACATCATGTAATGATTTCCTAGTGGTTTTATGTACATGCCTACAACATATTGTTAATGCATCGGATCCCATTAGAACTACGCAGTTAAGCGTGCTCATTCTAGAGTAGTACTGGGATGGGTGACTGTCTAGGAAGTCATAGTGTTTTACATGCCTATGGAATTTTATAAACTTAGTCCAATTTATCCGAGATGCATCATGGGAATTTTATCCTCTCACTCTCTCATATATAATTGAGGTGAAAGATACCCTTTAAGCATGAAATGGAGTGTGATGTAAATCTTGTTGCGAACAAATTGTAGCCAACATCTTTTTATTTTCGGAGATAAGCTACCCCATTCTGTCAGTTTGTGCTCTACAATGTATTTTTATCTTATTCATTAATAGAAGTTGGGTTTCACTATATTTATGTGTTCTCTACTATATATATATATATTTTCTCATTTCGTTCTCAGCATAATATGGATCATTCCAGGGGGGCTCTCCCCCCCTCGATTGGGGGCATGGAGGCTAGTGCCCCCCCATCCCAAAGAAAAATTTTGGAAAAATTGCTTTGTAAAATATTATAATTTCGTATTCAATATAGACCATTCATTATAAGGTCACATATATGATGGTAGAAGTTACGTTAGGGTTTTCACCCAAGAAGGAGACCTATTTTTTTTTGTATAAGGGAATTGTATTGCGGATGATTATGAGAGAAAATATTTTATTCTAAGAGAGGAGACTACGAGAAAAATAAGAGGAAGTTACATCGAGAGTGTTTTAGGTTGTATATCTTTATTTTTTGGATAATAATAAATGAAGGACCTGACAATTTATCCGTGGATGTAGCCCATATTGGGTGAACAACGTATATGTATGTCTCTGTTTTTATTATTCTCTTCTGTGTTTTATTTATGCATTATTTTATTTCTCTGTGATCTAATTCATAACAATTGATATCAAAGCCAAAGTTTTATTTGGTTGAAAAACTCATAGGAAAGGTGGGTTATTGGTTCGAGTGGGAGCAATGGTGGAAGAAGGAAAGTTTAGGATCAATAAATTTAATGGTCAAAACTACCAACTATGGAAGATGAAAATGGAGGAATATATATATCAAAAGGATCTAGTCCTACCATTGGGAGGAATAGTAAAGAATCCAATGACCATGAAAGATGAAGAATGGGTGGTTCTTGACAGAAAAGCATTGGGAACAATATGACTGTGCCTGGATGCATCGGTCACTTTCAAAATTTAGAAAGAAAATAAAAATGAAGGGTTTGATCAAGACATTGTCCAAACTTTATGAAAAATGCTCGGCCTCCAACAAGGTATTTCTTATGAAGAATTTATTTAATATGAAGATCTTAGAAGGTGGATCTGTTGCTGATCATTTAAAAGAGTTCAACATGATTACCAATCAGTTAAGTTATGTAGGAGTAAGTTTTGATGACGATGTTAGGGATATTTTGATTTTGTGCTGATTTCTAGAAATATGGAATGGTTTGGTCATGGCTATAAGTAACTTTGCCTCTCGTTCAAATATTTTAAAGTTTGATGATGTTGTTGGTGTTATCCTAAGTGAGGAAATGTGACGAAAAAACATAGGTGAGACATCAAGAAATGATTTGACTGTGGAGAACATGGGAATACTAAGGGAGAGAGGAAAGATCATAGAGAATTGTGAAAACTTGAATAAGGGCATATCCAAATCTAGAGAAAATGTGGAGTGTTGGAATTGCAGGAAGAAAGGACACCCGAATAAATACCATTGAGCTTGAAAAGGAAAGCCAACAGATGGACAACAAAATAATAAATATGAATGAAATGTAACAGGTGATGTGTTGCAAGATGATTTAATCCTTTCATTAGATAATATCATTGATGCTTGACTGGTAGACTCGAGGTCTTTGTTTCTTGCCACACCCCATAGAAAATATTTTCAATACTACGTTCAAGGTGATTTTGGACATGTTCGTTTGGGTGATGATAAACCATGTAAAATTCTTGGAAAGGGAAATGTACAAAACAAATTACATAATAGAATCCAATGGTTGTTGAAAGAAGTAAATCATGTTCTAGATCTAAGAAAAAATCTAATCTCAATAGGGCAATTGGGAAGTGAAGGGTGCATAACTACATTTACATAAAAATAATGGAATGTCACTAAAGGATAATTTGTAATATCAAGAGGAGAGAATGTAGGTACATTGTATTTATGTAATGGTAATGTTGATTTTTCTATTGTTTTATCTCTTACAAGGGCATATACAACATTGTGGCACCATAGACTTGGGCACATAAGAGAGAAGGGGATGCAGATTTTCTAATCAAGAAATTTATTGCCAGGTTTGAAGTAGGTTGATTTGGATTTTTGTGAGCACTATGCTTATGGAAAATTAAAGTGTCATATTTCTCATAGTTGGGAAATAAAAAAAGAGTGAAAAATTAGTGCTTGTGCATACAGATGTATGGAGACCGACTTAGGTATAATATCTAGGTGGATATCATTATTATGTTACTTTTATTGATGATTCAACTAGAAAAACTTGGGTTTATTTCATTCGAAACAAATTTGATGTTTTTGATACTTTTAATAAATGGAAAGCTTTGGTTGAAAATGAGACATGAAATAAGTTGAAGTGTCTCATATTTGATAATGGAGGTGAATATTGTAACAAGGAGTTTGATAATTACTATTCATACCATGTGATTCATAGAGAGAATATTGTTCTAGGACTACCACAAGAAAATGGTGTGTCATAAAGTATGATCAGGACAATCATGGAGCGTGCAAGGTGTATGAGATTGTACCCAGGATTGCCCTTACAATTTTGGGAAGATGCTATGGATATTTTTGTTTACTTAATAAATAGAGGGCCTTCAAGTTCCTTGAATTATGGCATTTTAGAAGAGGAATGGATATGTAAAAAGTAAACTACCCATTTCTAAGGACTTTTGGTTGTGAAGCATTTGTCCACATTGATAAATAAAATAGAACAAATCTTGAAGTAGAATCCAAGAAGTGTAATTTTACTGGATACAAAGTTAATGATTTTGGTTATCGCTTATATGATTATGAAATCCATGAAATAATCAGGAGTAGAGATGTGATATTGAATGAGAAATTCATGTATAAGGATCAATTGAAGAGAAAGAAACAAGAAAAAGAAAACACAAAATACACAGTGCTTGATATGATCATTGAAAAATAAATTCCAAAGGTATGAGAAAATAAAAATGATCAACAACAACAACAAAAACAACAACAAGTACCTCAAACACCTACAAGTATTAGAAGATCTACCATGTTAAGTAGACTCCCTGGTCAATACTCTCCATTGTATTATGCGTTGTTGACCCATTCTGGTGAACCAGAAGGATATGAAGACGTAATGAATATAGAAAGCAGAAAGAGGTGGGAGCAAGGAATGAAAGAGGAGATGTACTCTTTGGTACAGAACCAGACTTGGGATTTGGTTCATTTTCCTGTAGGAAAAAGAGCATTACAGAATACACAGGTTTTACATGTTGAAGGAAGAATATGGAGGAAAAAATAGGTGTTACACAATATTTTGTCGCAACAGACGATGTTCACTTATCCTATATCATCTAGAGCATACACACTATTAATTTTGAAGAAGAACCTTACTTTGAGAGAAGGCAAGCATGCAAAAGGGGTTAAACATGTGATTAGGACCTTTAAAGCCTTAATTCAAGACAATGTCGCATGATGCATCACTGTATGGTGTGACACACTTAAGTGTCACATGTTGAACCACTACAGGGTGAGTATGTGTCTCAGGTTTCTCCACTGCAGGGTGCGACACACCTTAAAATGGGAGAAAAAGATGAAATTTGAGAATATTCTAGAAGAGAATATTCGAGATAAGGTGTCCTATGATCAGTTTGGATCTCACCCATACTTCTGATTTGGAGGGATCCTAACCTCTCATCCTAACCTCCTCACCTTTTTCCTCTTCATCTATAAAAGGAGGTTTCCCTCATGAGGAAGGGTTAATATTTGATGGAAAATAATGATTGATAGCTTTGCTTCTGGTTTGTGATTAGAAGAATGTTAATAATCCTTTGGCCTTGAGGAATTCAGTTTGGGCTAAAGTAGTCAGTTGATGGTGATGGATCTCATGGATGCATTGTGGGTAATGGAGCAATGAACTTGTTGGAAGGAGATTCTCAACACCAAGGCACTGGTTGTAACTCTTTCCACCATTAATAATACAATCACATATTCTCTTTTCTATAAAGATTGAAATTGTCTTTATTACATTTCTCTTTGGTCATTTGTATATATTTTTTGAGGTATTATTGTTGCTTTTGCTGGTCAGCTTGTGTCTTTATACATGTTTTCATCTCAAAGTTTTCAGATCAAGTTGGGAGAGATTAAATTAGCGACGATGACCTTCATTCAAAAAGTAAGAGTTTAATCCTCACTTGTTAATATTTCAAATATATGAATATAAGGAAAGAAACATGTTCTGTGTTGTTTTGTTCTAGATTTGGGTTCTCAAACTAGGGAGATTGGTTTGTGCATAAACACATTTGTCCGATAAAAAAATTGTTGACCCCACTGGGGACAATCCTTCATATTTGTTCTCTTGGTCTTGCTACCTTGCCTTGTTTTAGATCTCCGAGTCTTCACCTAACACTGTGTGATTAGTCAACCCTGAAATTCACTGGAAATCTTTCTTAGTTTTTTTTTCCTAAGATTTTCTTGATTGTCGCACCCTACCTTTGAGAACCAGTGTGACAATGTCGCACTGTGCCTAGTTAGCTTCCCGTGACACTCTTGATTGTTTCTCTGTGTGCCACAATAGCCCACAACACTTCTTGGAAAATCAGATTTTATTTGAATTTTTCCTTCCCAGGTCTCATATCTAACCCTTGCTGTGAATTTTAGGTTTTCTTTACAATATTCTTAGAAGTCTTAGAGATTGCTTTGATCATTGTTTCAGTTATTGATATTTCTTCATGATTTATTAACTTTGTCTTTGGTAATTGTTTCCTATATCTGAAAGAGGTATAATCTCTTAGCTTGGTCTTTGAGTGTCTCTAAACTGGCTCTTAATTGCTTTTGTCAAACTATTTTATTGAATGGTTTTCTCTTATATTTTTGTGTTAAATCTTTTGTTTTGAAAAATCAATATTTTCAATATTTTTTTTGTATTTGGAATATATTTGAGTTGTGAATAGATCTTTTTCCCTTGAAAAGTATTTTGTTCCTTTCGTTGAAAACTTTCATATTAATTGAAAAAGAAAGAACTTAAGTGGAATTGCATTCAGTTGCATTTTTAAATCAAGAGAAAAAGTTTATGAATTTAGACTTTTAAGGCTGAATTTGAATCATCAAGTCTTTGATTCTTGTGAAAATATTGGGATCTTTAATGAAAATAATTGCATTTTGAGTTTTGCGTTTTAAAAAAGAAAAATAACCTTCTCTCTCTCTCTCTCTCTCTCTCTCTCATGTAATTAGGATTCATCGAATGAAAAGTTGCATTTCATATCTTATTTCATGATATTTTCAGTCAAGGTCAAACATCATCATTTTCACTTCAATATCCTTTTGAGTAAAACAACAACCCTAAAATAAGCGCTAATAAAATTGATTCGATATTTTTTATTTGGTATCACTCCAACATTAGCTTAGGTGTATATATTTGGAAGAGGTGAGGAGGATAACTTTCAAAAGTTGTCAACAAACATAGGATCTTGTGTTAGGGAGAAAAAATCCAATTTCCACATCTTTGTCCCGGGTAGCCCTTCTCATAGAAGGGAAAATCATGAGGTCACAATGGGACCAACAGAGAAAATAACCCTTCTTCATTGGTCTTGGTGGAGTGTTCTACACGTATTAAAAATAATGTCGTAAGACACTTGGGGATCACTTGGGAGGTCTTACCTGAGTCTGAGGAACCTCAAGGGGATTTCGGATTTGGGCCTTTCCCTTGCGTGTATACCTGATTGTCGATTGTTTCCCTAGGCTTGGGTTTTGTAAGAGGTAACCTTAGAGGCCATAATATTTAGGGATCCTATACAAGGTGATGACAAAGGGGAAATACTTTAATGTACCTGGGTCAGACGTTGGTAAAAATCACTCGAGCTCTTTGGAGGGTAACCCACGGTTCTTCCGCGCAGGAACTTGCACCAGGGTGTAAGTCCATTAATAAAGCCACCAATGTAACTGATCCAACAACTCTACCCCAACCCTTTTTACATTGATCTCATCACCAACTGGTGTGTTCATTGTGGAAAATTTTGTTTGCATATGTGCTTCCTAGTTTTTTAGCGAGTGTTGTTTGTTTTCTCTAGTGGGATTTAAGTTTTCTATTTATTCTGACATGGCTGATGAAGATCTTCCCCGATCATGTAGGATGTAGGTATTTCCTTCTGAATATTATCAACTAATACCTCCCTATTCACCATAATATACTTCTCGTGGAGATATTGTTGAAGTGGAAAATTACTCTGACACTGGGAGTGTTTCTACTCCTTTGATTGAATGTTTTGAGGGAGTTATCACAAGTGTTCATGAAGGTTTTATCCATCTTGTAAACCCACCATTAGCTAACCCCCTTGGTCCACTTCTAGTTCGAGTAAATTCTTTAGGATAAATTGTAAATGAAGATTATCCTAGATTACAATCAAGGCCATTCGAAGAAGAAAATATGGAATCAATAAAACCTAATCAAAGTGAAGGATTTATAGCCCCTGTTCAAACATATGGAATATTAGATCCAAGCAGAACTCATGTTCATCCTAGATGGAGAACTCCCTTGGGTCGTGATATTTTTGATAGATTGGGTGTCATTCAACCATATTTTACTATGCCACTTACTCATGTTGTTACTAGTACAATTACCACATCATCGAACCTTTTCCTTGGTCATCCTATGGGACAAAATAGGTAATACTATTGCTATCCCATATCAGGTCTCAAGTGGGACATGTCTTTTCCTTCCTATTCAATTGAATAACACTATGACGATTACACAAGCTATACATTTTCAAGATGGTATCTGTTCGACATCTCAAAATCTCATTGGAACACCACTTCTTCCTACAGAAAATAAATCAATTCCTCCTAGATATAATTCCCTTAGTGGACGAGTTCCTAATCCTACCCGGATTTCACTTGGAGCATCAAACCCTCCTTGAGGACAAAGTGGTCAATATACTTTTGGATCTCAATTTTTTGTTGGAGCACAATTTCTAGCTGGGGGGAAACCCTTAGCTGAAGGACAAAACTTTGTTATGGGTCATCCTTTTACTGGATTACAATTTACAGGACCATCTTGGAATCTTGGAACACAACAATATCCTGGGGGGAAATCTTCCTTGGTAGACCCTTCAAGTGGAGGAACCCATCAAGTCGGTCCCTCTAACCCTATTTTCCCAGGTCTGAATCCTGGGAAAATGTTTCCAGGAACTACCCAAGATGGACCCTCTAACCTTGTTTTCCCAAGCCTTAATCTTGGGTAACCTTTTCTAGGAACTATGAACCCCACATGGGGTCAAACTTCTCAAATGGGTATTCATATTCAAGGAGTGATGCTTAATCAACAAGTTAACCCTACTTATATGTCCCAAAACCCCCAATAAAAACCTGTAGCAAGATCAATATACAATGCACCTTTACAAGATGCCTATGGTCCTACTGGTATTCCTACAATACTTCCTACTCAAACTTACTAGTATCTTGAAGTTAACTAGCAATTTCAATTTTTAGCCACTTTTGATTTACCAGATTTGTTTATATTAATGAATGATCCCATTTCACACTCTCCTTTTTGTCCAGTTATTCCTGCCAAATTACCTTTAGATATCCCAAAATTTGATGGTAAACCGGGAAATGATCCTAATAATCATGTCATGAATTTCCATCTTTGGTGTTCTTCAAACTCATTGATGGATTATTCTACACTCTTACATCTTTTACAAATAATTCTTACGGGAACCGCAACTAAGTGGTATATTGAATTACCTGGAGGATTCTTCCATGACTTTAATTTATTAGCCATGGCCTTCCTCACACATTTTATACTACCTATTCAATATGGAATATGTACTGAACTTTTGACTTCACTTCGACAAACCACCTTTACCCACATTTTCGATCATATTCATGAATGGAGGAGGCAAAGACAATTAATAAAATCTCACATTACTGATCAATTTTTAGTTGAATGGTTCACTAAATATCTTTTAGGACCTATTGCTCGATATTTTTCTATGGTAGGCGTTGTTACTGAAGAACAAGCCATTAGTCATTCCCGATATCTTGATTTTGTATATTCTCAAATTGACACTTTATACAATATGATTCCTCATGCTCCTTTCTCATCGAATAATACAAACCCAACACCTCCTATGGAATCTCACACTGATGATGGTGTGATTGGTTCTATTAATCAAGAAGGTAAAGGTAATACTTCCACCACAACTCCCAAACCCAAGAAAAATCCCACCACCATGTTTACTCCAAATACTACACCTCCCACTACTCCTTCTAGTAACACTTCTGAGGTTAACATGGTTCAATCTACACCAATTGGTAAATCTCATAAAAATGGAAATAAGAAAAAAGGAAAAGGAAAAGAAAAACAAAATTCCCAACCATAAGAAAAACCAAAAAATCCACCTGCTGAAGATAATGAAAAACATAAACCTAAATATCCTTGACTCATCTGAGATGAGGATCATTACACTAAATATTGTCCACATTGTGCCGATGTAAATCATTTCCTTCGAGGAACTTCAACCGAAACCGTTGTATTGGAAAATCCTTTTACATCTCATTAGACTCAAATGATTACTCAAGATCAAACCTATGGGTTAGGAAGCTCTTATGTATTTATGTGTACAATAGATAAATATAAAGAGGTTTCATTCACAACATGAGCTAAAGACTATCCTTCCTAGAATGGAAGTGTTACTGAGCAACCTTCTATGTCTACCCCACCAATTAATGTTCCTATACATATTGATCGAATAAGTTCAGACACAATGATTTGACCACCTCCAAAAGGTTTTGTTCGCAGGTCATCTTTTAATCCACATGCACGAGCTGCTCAAAACTATACTATTGTAGAAGATTTAGCTCAAGAACCTTCTGCAATGTCGACCCTTGAATTCCTCCAAACTTTCTCTATGCAAAAAAGATAATTGTTGTCATCCATTGGTGGAATTGACCCTAGTGATGCGAATATGATAACCTTTGACTTGGAAACTCATCTTCCAAGGCTCCCTCACCAACTTGCCTTTCAAATTCAAGTCATTGTGTGATAAAAGACTCTTTTTCATATTGTTATAGACAAAGGAGCCTCGACTTGTGTCATGTATCTTGGCTGTTGGAAAGCTATTGGTTCTCCTTCAATCAACCAATCACCTAATACACCAAAATAATTTGATGGTAGACGAATTAAACCATTTGGAGTAATTAATGCATGTTGGCCCTTGACCATGTTTTGAGGAACACTTGGTCATATTTGACCATTTTTGGGACTTCAACAGCTTGCCAAAGATGGAGCACCAGGCGAAGCAGAGATCACAAGATCTCGGTCCACTTTTGGGCCCCTTTTAGGGTTTTGGGTTGATGTAATGGGAAAGGGATGTCAACCCGTGGGTTTGCCCATGCTTAGGCCCACTTTTGTAATGTATAAATAGATACTTAGGCAATGTAAGAATGGGGATGGATTAGTGCTAGTAATTAGATCTATGTGATTAGATATGGATTGTAGATTCTCTGTGCATGATTGTAAGAGGCTTGTAGAGCTAAGTGAAAGTTATTGTAAGAGGTTGTAGAGGGATTTGTGCTGAAGTGCAAGGAAGAAGGATCTAGCGTGCTGGGCAGATCTTCTGTCCTGTGCGAAGTAAGGGTTTTGAGTGGCTTTGTGCTGTAACCAATTGAAGACACTAACAAAGAAGAAGAGTTGGTGGACGTAGCCCCAGGGTGGGGGTGAACCATGTAAATCTCTGTGTGATGCTTTGTGCTTCAGCTTGGTGTGTTTATCTCTTTATTTGCTAAGTGCTTCAATATATTTAGATAAATCTACTTATGCTTTGCGCTTCTTAGATGTGTATGGATGTTAGATTTGATATGTATGAAGATGCTTAGTGCCAATACACTAGATATGATCTACTTTATTGTTGCTAAGTTTTGAAATATCTTAGATCTAAGTTAATGTTGTGATGCTCTGCGCTATCTGCGAAGTATAATAAGGGTTGGATATTGATGAATGATTAATGATAAGTGCGCTATAAGTGATATAATCACAAAGATGTGTCCCAACGAAGGTTGCAGACACCTGAGTCTTGCAACCACCCCTGCCCCTACCTCGGGTGACACTTCATCTGCTTCACAGGTGTTTCTGAAAGGGCTGGTAGTTAGGAATTTGTTGGTGTGCTCTTGAGCGTTGAATCCTGGGTTTTCCCCTGTGCCAACAAATGGTTTCGTTGTCGGGATCTGAAACTATGATTGTTGGGAACTAGAAAAGAAGAAGCTTTGTGCAAAGAAAGATCTGTGTGTAGATCTGTTACCCTAATGTGCAGTGTTCTACTTAACCTATGAATCTTTGTGCCAAGATAGAAAGGTCTGATTTGAAGAAAGGAAGATTAAATTTGAAGGAGAGAAGCAATATTTGAACGCTTCGTGCTCTAAGAAAGGTAAAAGTGGAAATTTCTGAAAGAAAGTGGTCAGATCTGCAGAAAAGAGGTAAGATATGTAAGCTCTGTGCTCTGATAAAGATAAGAAAGTTCTAGATCTGAAAGCTTTGTGCTCTGTAGAAGTAAGATAAGTACAAATTTTTGTTTCTAAAGTATGGATCTAGGTATTTTTGATAGATTCGGTCCTAGGGAATTAATAGAAGAAAGAAAGTTTGATATGAATAGATCTGATAAGCATAATGATAGATATGTTATACCTATGAATAGAAAGAATGTTTGGACTAACAAATGGATGCAATATCCTAGAAAACATTTTTTTTAGACTAGCTACCTTGATCCTGGTGCGTAGTACATAAGAAGTTGAGGATCATTTAAGAGAAAGAGAGGATTAATCCTCTGTTACAATTGTAGAAAACCTGGACATATAGATAAGGAATGCTCTGGTAGAGGACCTAGTTGTCTTTGTTGCAAAGCTCTGGATCATGAAGTATTGGATTGCCCCAGAATGATTGTTAGGCTCGAAGGAATGAATTTGAACCCTAAGGCAGATCCAGGGATAACAGAACCTCAGAAAGAACCAGAGAAGGTATTAATTCAGATGAAAGAAACCCTAAATTAACACCGACATGTCAGATTATCAAAGATCTTTAAAGAAAAGGAATACATCAAAGTAAGGATGGGGGACTTCGACATTTATTGTGTTCTAGATGAGGAAACAAAGATGAATATCATGACAGAGAGAATGTGGGAATCTATAGGGAGGCTTGCCATGATACCTTCACTAGGAGGAATAAGACTCTTTAGAGGAAAATTGGTAAACCTATGTGGAAGGCTCACTCAGATATCTACGAATGCTAATGGAACTTCGAATGAAGAATATTTTGAGGTTATTGAATTTATTGAGGACAACACCCCATTTACTATGTTACTTGGAAAACCTTTTATTGACAGATGGAAGGAAGAAGAAATTTTTTTGGAGTTGAATAAACAAGAATTAAAAGATTTCATGACTAAGAAGATTGCATAGCTGATTGAAGAACAAAGGAATAGATCGAAGCTCCTTGACACTAGAGGCCCCAATGTCAAAGCTGAAAGAATGTCACAAGGCTCACATAATACTGAAGCACCTATCCCAAAGAAAGAAAAATTATTACCCCAGAGAGAATCTCAACAACCCGCACTGACTATGCTAAAAGAAGATAGGAATCATAACGAAAAAAGACAGACCAAGTTGAAGATTACTGGGAGGAAGGCTAGAAATTTAAGTAAGAAGAAGGCGAGGATTGAAAAGTTATAGGAGATTCCAGATGGAACATCACAGAAAGAAAACTCACAGAATGGGAGCTTCTCCAGGATATCAGAACAACGACCTATGGCACTTTGTCCCGGCGAAGAAATATAGCCGTTGGGCCGATATACCCGTTCGACTTCCACCCCGAATGGATAGAAAAGAATTGATGGCTCATCATTAGACCGTTAGACCACACCATAATGAATAGAACCAGAGTTAAGGAATCACCATACTTGTTGCAACAATCCGTTACAAAGTTACTTACTTAATCCATCATGCCATGCACGGAAGAAACTTTTTCTAATCGTGAATTTGAATCCACAGACTACCTGAACTGTGAACTGTGATTACTTGTCCCTTACTCTCTACCTTACTACAGTATCTACGTTACTTTGAGAACTCGAGCTATTGATCCTGAGCATATATTTCCAACAAATTTAGTGCATCTGAAGAATCTGTAAGAGAGGTATACCCGCTAGCCTTAGAGCCGAAAGAGTCATTTCGGAGCAGGGATTGTCTATAGGTTTACATGCATCATCGACGAGAGGAGTGAAAGAATCCCCATCGACTGCTCAAGAAGGAACATCCCAAGCTGACACAGAAACAAGAACCAAACATAAGGACGATATGGCCAATGCGAAGTTGGTTCCATCCATCCTACTTGCTTACATACCACCTATGATCGGTGCAATCAACAGAGATAGTGTGCCTAGAGACTTTGAGTACACTCTCATCACGATGTACCTACCGAGAGGAGTACGCATAGTCCACGTAGATCACGACAAGATCACAACATCGAAGTTTAGTGACTTCAACCTGGGGGATCGTAAAGTTTACAGCACATCGACCCCATACAAGTACCTAACCAGAACCAAGGGAAAGAATTCAAAGATATTCCTTCAACAATGGAAAATGAACCTCACGCAGTCTACTCTACTCAACGTTTTGAAGATACCACACTTCGGCAGACACCTGGAGGTGAATTCTTGAATGAAGCTGCTACTAGCAAGTTACCACGGAGGATACTTATGGTTGAACCATCGCATAACTTTTTATCTAGCGCTGATCAACCGGATCACCGAGCTTAACATGCAGGGCCCTGATCCCCACAATTACTATCCTGGAAAGATCGTGGATCATGCTCTTGCTTAGAAGATCAAAGAAGCCTATGGCTATGTTAAGAAAGGCACGCGAGGCTACAAGGTAGCTTCTATTGAAAGTGGCGCAGTGCGCCTCGCCTGTCAACTAATCTCAGGGAAGTTGGTACACAAGAATCGACCCACGCAAGTATCCGGCTTTGTAGTCAACCTCGCAGGAAAGTGCACAGAGGGACTATAGATGAACTGGGTGAAGTACCTGGTGAATCAACTAGAGATTGATTGTAGAGAAGCCCATGATCAGGGGCATGAATTTCACTTTAGCTAGCTCTTGATACTTATAGCTTTTGTTGCATGGGAGCTACCGGAAGGTGCAACCTTCCCCTACATTGACCCTTTTGAACCACTGGTTGTGAAGTTCAGTACCCTGTGGTACTCAAATGACATGAACAAGAAGTGGAAATCCAATGCCGTATTTCATACCTACTATGCCTAGTTGATGCTCGTCATCTAGTTCGAGCCTCGCATTACCCCAAATACTTTACACAGGTTTTGACCTTTGATAAAGTTCAGTGCAGACCACCATTTTATATATCTGACAACACGCGCTAATGAGAAAAAGGAACAAATTCAATCTTATTACAAGATTATAGAAGAATACCTAGAGGAAAGCACCAAGGAATGGTCGGTAGACCTTCTTGTTCCCACAGAAGTATCTGACATTGATAGCCCAGAAGTTGCGCATAATACACCTAGCCCTAGTAAGACAAAGAAAACAAAATAAACAAAGAAGGATGAGGATATCTAGGAATTAGACAATATATCTTTAAGAAATACATCTGTTACACTAGAGCAAGGAGGCAATGACGAAGACTTAGAGGAAGTTTAACAACGACCAGAAGATGAAGTATAAATCATAAAGAAAAGGAAGGGTTCGCCTCCAGAATCTTCCTCCCAAAAGAAATCAAAAGCACCCGTGACTAAGCTGAAGACTACACTCACTTCATATGACTTTAGTTTTCTCCTCACAACTATGAATGAAGCCATAGAAGAGATAACTGAGAAGAAAGAAGATAAGAAAGAGACCATGTAGAATAGAATCAAGATCGAACTCTAAAGAGTACAACAAGCTCTCCAATATAGCCGCACCTCTGCGACCTTGCCAAAAGGAACAACAAAAGAAGGAAATGAACCAGTTCAACTCCTCCATATTGCTAATAGGGTCTAAGTATGCCTTCGAAAGGAACATAAAGAAACAATGCAGGCCACCCAGACCTTAAAGCAAGCACAAGAGGAAATTATCGAGCAACGCCAAGCTGCGCAATAAGAGAAGGACACTCTCCTAGCGAAATTTGAAGAAGACAGAATGAAGATTCAAAAAGAGAAAGAGTAGCTGCTCACGAAGAAGATTGGGATTGAAGAAGCAATCAACAAAGCATTTCACTCTATGACTGGCTTAGAACAGAAGGAAGAGGACCCCATAGAACGCCAAGTGATGACGCTTGCTGAAGTTATTCAACAACTTCAACAAAGAGTCATGGACTTAGAGATTCAGACCATACCACATATGCCATAAGAAGTGCGTGACCAACGAGAAATAACTGCTCGAAGCACCGTAGAAAGGATTAAAGTGATCTCTGAGGAATGCAAACAATTACGTAGTAGAAGTGCACAGATCTACGAGAACCTAGCTGAGAACCCAAAATTGCATAAATTGGAGTCGCAACTCCAAGAGGTGAAGTACGAAGCCGAAAGGATATAGGTGCAGCTGAAGGCCCTATCACCCATAGAGAGAATGAAGAGGTTTCCAGAGCAATGCAAAACCCAACAACGAATTCACACACTTTAGAGTAAAGTAATGGAAGTCTCTCAATGACTTCAACCAGTGCAAGAAAAATCATGCCAACTGTTCACTGAAGTTGAAAGCCAAGGAATAGAACTTGAATAGGTTGTGAATACAATAGAACAATTCTTAGAAGGGCCGATGAATGAGGGACTCATCCAGGAGTTCACCGAGCAAGAGGAAATAGCAACGCGGCAGGTCGAAGCAGCTCAAACCAAGCTCAAGGAATTCAAAGTAGAATTGGTCAGACCTGAGTGACTCAGGACGAGTCACAGGTGAGTGTTGGGGACCTATTGGTCCTTGAACAATTTTTGAGGAACACTTGGTCATATTTGACCATTTTTGGGACTTCGACAGCTTGCCAAAGATGGAGCACCAGGAGAAGTAGAGATCACAAGATATCGGTCCACTTTTGGGCCCCTTTTAGGGTTTTGGGTTGATGTAATGGGAAAGGGTTGTCGGCTTGTGGGTTTACCCACGCTTAGGCCCACTTTTGTAATGTATAAATAGATACTTAGGAAATGTAAGAATGGGGATGGCTTAGTGCTAGTAATTAGATCTATGTGATCAGATATGGATTGTAGATGCTCTGTGAATGATTGTAAGAGGCTTGCAGAGCTAAGTGCAAGTTGTTGTAAGAGGTTGTAGAGGGATTTGTGCTGAAGTGAAAAGAAGAAGGATCTAGGGAGCTGGACAGATCTTCTATCCTATGTGAAGTAAGGGTTTTGAGTGGCTTTGTGCTGTAACTAATTGAAGACACTAATAAAGAAGAAGATTTGGTGGATGTAGCCCCAGGGTGGGGGTGAACCACGTAAATCTGTGTGTGATGCTTTGTGCTTCGGATTGGTGTGTTTATCTCTTTATTTGCTAAGTGCTTCAATATATTTAGATAGATCTACTTATGCTTTACGCTTCTTAGATGTGTATGAATGTTAGATCTGATATGTATGAAGATTATTAGTTCCAATACACTGGATATGATCTACTTTACTGTTGCTAAGTGCTGAAATATATTAGATCTAAGTTAATGCTGCAATGCTCTGTGATATCTGCGAAGTATAATAAGGGTTGGATATTGATGAATGATTGATTCTAAGTGCGTTGTAAGTGATATAATCACATATCTGTGTCCCAGCTAAGGTTGCAGACACCTGAGTCTTGCAACCACCCCTGCCTCTACCTCAAGTGAGACTTCATCTGCTTCGCGGGTGTTTCCGAAAGGGATGGTAGTTAAGGATTTGTTGGTGCGCTCTTGAGCGTTGAAACCCGGGTCTGCCCCTGTGCCAACAATGAATTACCAATTGAATTAGAAGGTAAGACAATAATTGTTGAAGTAGAAGTTGTCGATGCACCGCTCGATTATAATCTTCTACTAGGATGTTGTTGGATTTACGCCATGTCTGTTGTGGTTTCTACCTTGTTTCATGTACTACGTTTCCCTCATCAAGGAAAAATAGTCACAGTAGACCAACTTGCCTACTTTAATTCTGATTCACGCATTGGTGATTTTCCTTTTATAGCAAAAACCCCATATTCTTATGACAATGTTGGAGTGGGTATTTTGAAAGATACATCTTTGATGGGAAATTTTCCACTCCCACCACCTGAAATTTCTCCTTCTATCACCCAAGTCAACATGATTTCGACTGGTACTAGTAAATTCCTTGACTCATATGATCCTTGGGTAGTACTGAGTCCATATGAATATGAACGCTACAATGATAGAATGACACTTAGTCTGATTGAAGTCACTTATTAAGAAATCCATTATGCATCTGTGGCTTCTTTTGATACTAGTGACTTCTTGAGTCTAGTCTTAGACGAGTACTCTCACTCTTCTTGAATTATTTCTATGGCATATCTTGATCCTTTTGATGATACTTTTCTCACCGATGAAAGTATCATAGAGATCATGTATTTGGAAGAAACTCCTTGGGATGATAGTCATCATCATTCCTCTTTATTCCTTGAGCCCAAGATTATTGAGACTCATCTTGAAACTCCTTTTTCACCTGAGATAGTTACCAATTCTCATCATGATGTTTTATCTGAGAGGAATTTGGGAAACATGTATGCTACTATGTCAATAAATATCTCAGTCAAACCTAGGATCATGGAAAACATTCATATAGGAGCCTCTTGTTCTCCTGATGAAATATGAACTTACATGACCTTATTTAAATAATTTCAAGATGTATTTGCTTTGTATTACAACTGAATTCATGGAATTGAACCGAATATTATTATTCATGAAATTAAGACTTATCCTGAAGCCAAGCCTCTTCAGCAAAATCTTCTCCCCGTTCAGCCACGAAAAACTGCTGCTATTGAAATGGAAGTTGAAAAACTTCTTAAAGTTGGTTTTATTTATCCCGTACCTCTTACTGATTTGGTTTCCAATATTTTTCCCATCACTAATGTTAGTAACATTTTTCGTCCGAAGCATAAGAGCGATCAGGTCTGCAAGTGTCACGATGAGCGCCGAGCACAACACACAGAAGAAGTCCTTTTTGGACTTAAAAATCAAGTGAGCGGGCAAAATTATAGTGTCAACGGTCCAGATCCATCCATGTGAGAAGATCAACGGTTGGCGGGAAATCACGAATAGAGAAGTTGCGCCGAAATTAACACAATAGATCGCGCCCATATTGTATGTAGGGAAGAATAACAACTGCCCATCCAAACGACACGTGGCGTGATATCCAGTCGCGTCGGATTTTCGACAGTCGCGAGTTTGAGGGGCGAGAGTTTCATGATGTTCTACATCTCGAAACCCTGAACCCCGAAAGCGTCGAAGGTGCCCAGAGTCGGGCCCGTAGTATCGCGAAGCAACCTCAACTTTTCATCCACAAGAGACACCTGGCACGCGCGATTAGGATCTTCGCCTTTTCGCCCATCGCAGCTTCGAAATGAAAGAAACAACTCCATCATTCCCCGATGTGTGAAATGACGAGAGCATCCAGGACCTGAGGCCCACATCATTGTCGAGAGAGTTCAGAACCGTCAGATCCAGAGGGGCGTGTGGCACCAGGTTAAGCTGTCTCGGCGTTTTGCTCATCGCGATTTCAAGAAGCAAGGATTAACTCTTTCCATTCGTGAACGCCGAAAGCGCTTTGGGAATAAACACAGGGTCACAGCCCGTGGTCACTTGGGAAAGAAAGGGACTGTGCTGAAAGGGGCCAAAGGCGTCGAAAGGATCGTCTCAATCTCCAGGTACCATCTGATACGATCCTGCTTTCAACCTTCACTTGGAGTAAATAAAGGCGAGAAGGGGTGGGTTAAACCTCTCCTCATGCATTAAGTGTAAGGTATGGAAGGTCTGGCAAGTGGTCTGCTCGAGAGGGTCCTGTGTACCCAGTTCTTCAAAGAATCCATGCCGAAACTTCGACTAGCCAGAGGAGGTATGCACACGCTAAATCAGCATTTACTGGCTCAACTACTCCCCCTGCAGGAGCCATGCGTAGTTAAGGTGGCGTCTGACAGAGAAAGCCCATCCGAATTTGGATAAAGGGACACCGAGTCTTGGATGACCAAGGACACCTCTGTTAGGCGATTTTCTTGAGTATATAGACTCAGTCTTTGTATTTTGTAATCCATCGATGGTTGAGCAAAGCTCCCGATTGTAAAGTTTTGATGAAGCGCTGGTCGCTTTGGTTAATGTATAAGGCATTTGAGATTTCTTACTTTATGGATGTCAACTTCCCTTCCATATCTTTGTTTACTATGTTAGAACAACTTGGAATTGGAGGATCCAGTCGAGTTGTGGCTGTTATAGGATGATGTAGGTTGGATCACTGTAATAGTTGCATTGCTTCTAATCGGTTCTTGTGATTTTCTCAGCGCTGAAATGACTTGGAATTGAAGGATTCAGTCGAGTCACCCCTCAGCTCCTTGAAGCTCTGGACCAAGAGGATCTCGGCTTCTGAGTTTTTCGTCCTCAAGATTCTGAAGGCCTGTTTCCCAAGGCAGTCTTGCTCGCCCTTCTCATAAGTCTTCCTTCTACCACCCTTTAATCAATTTACTGACAGAAGTTGGATCAAGACCTCCCTTGCTTTCTACATACCAGGCCCACTTTCCTGAGTTAAAGCTATATTTTCTTGAGTCTTTACCCATATGATCACCCCATTAAACAAATCATGACATAAAACTGATGGGCGTTGGGATCTGCTCCTGCAAGCAATCTAGGAGTGACTTCTGACGCTAACATTTCTGGCGCCATTGCCAGGGACGAAGTTGAAAATTTTCCCTGGGATTGAATGAAATTGAGCCTCTGATTCTGAAGGTGCATCGGGTATCAGAGCCTTTGAATATTTCTACTGTGCACTTGGCGACTCCATCGTGACGACTCCACTGTGGCAAACCTGCTGTATTAACTGTGGATTTCAGAGGCAGGCACACGTGGTCCCATCCACAGCTGCCTCTAGCTACAACTGAAACATATCCAAAGTTGGTTCTCAGAAAAGGAAAGAACTTTGAAGAAGAAGCTTCCATCGATGAAGCAAGTAATCCACTATCTCCTTCTGTAAGAACTCTGTTTTCTCCTCCTTATTTTCTTAATAGACCTCCTTCAGAGGTTTCCCGTTTCCTGAATTTTGGGAGTGTTCCTGTTGAGTTTTCCCCTCCTGATCTGGGATTGGAGGGAGAAATCATTGTCACTCCCCTCTCCTCTGAAGCTGTACCTTGGCGTAGACCCAGGACCACAGAAGAATTCCCCACTCCTGCACAAAGAGGAGCACTTGTTGACTTGAGCTCATTATCTTTCTCCTTAAATTCCCTCTTGTTTCCCACTCCACTTCGAGACTCACTCCCAGTAGCCCCTTCGCGAAATCCTTCTCCTCCAAGCTCTCCTCCACCTAATATTCCTATGGCTGGTGCTAATCCCCCTCTAAATAGAATGGACACCATAGTCACTGCCAAATATGCTCCCTTAGTTCTACCCCATCCTATGAATCCTCTCCCTACTGGAGATTACTTGAAGTATATGCCCAAGTTCACTGGGGAAGGGGATGTAACTGCTGAAGAGCATATGGCTACTTTCTACAGTTATGCAGACAACCTGAACATTGAAAATGAGGATGTCTGGATGAGAGTTTTCATCCAGAGCCTAGATGGTGAGGCGAGGAAGTGGTTTAGAGGATTGGCCCCCAGATCTATTGCTGGGATTGAAGCCCTAGATAGTGCTTTCTTGAGGTAGTGGGGAGACAGGAAGGATTTCATGTATTAAATGATAGAGTTCGGGTCTTTTAAGAAGATGGAAGGAGAGTATGTCTCTGACTTCTCCAAAATATTCAATAATATGTATAACAAAATCCCCGTTGAAATAAAGCCTTCAGAAGCCTCAGCCAAGATTTCTTATGCTAGTGCATTTGGCCCCGATTTCTGTCTATTAATGAGAGAAAGAAGAGCTACCTCCTTAGCTCAAATGAAATATGTGGCCATAGAAGTAGAATCCAATGTATTATACACTGATAGACTGAGGATCAAGGCCGACACAGACAGGAGAAAGGGCAGAGATGAAGCCTCAATTTCTGGCCCGACGGTGCCCCACTCTCAAGTGGATGAACTGACCAAGATGGTGAAGTATCTGTCTGCAGAGATGGAGAAAATGAAGGTGGAAGGGAGGCAAGCATACAAGGGCCATCAGAATGCCAAAAAAAAAGGAAGTTTCAGGAGGCTGAACAATATTACTCCTCTGACTGTGCAAAGAGAAAGGGTAAGAGACAGAGAAGACCAGAAAATTCAGGCCCCTTTTCAAAACAATTTTGTGGCCGAAGGGGAAGAAGGGGAAACAGATGAGATGGATCCTGAAATCCATTGCTTCAGGGACACTCCTCCTTTTCCTCATCTCACTCAATCAACATACGAGGAGTCTCTCATGGATAGTCAGCTAAATGAACTGAGCAAGGATGACAAGACTAGTGGCGGCCAAGGCAGATATGATCTGCGTTCTAAGAGAAAAACAGTAGCACCCGATGTTTCTGAGCAGTCCACTAGAACATAGAAGCCTACTAATGAGGTAGCGGATAGTCACATAGGTAATAAGACCCAATCCCCCTCTCCCATGGTTCAGAGTCATGTTCCCGAAATAAGAGAAATCCCAAAGCTCTCGTCTTCTTTAAATTTCGAGCATGAAATTCAAAAAATCAGAATCCCTGTGCCCCTAACCGAATTGATTAAACATGAAGGGTTCAAGAAATGCTTCTCTGAGATTTTACAGTCTGAGGTCTCAAGCCTTCCCATAGACTCCATCAATTTGCAAGATGAAAAGCCTGCAGTTATTCTAGGTCCTATGGTAGAAGACATGAATGACTCATCCCCTCCCTTCTACACTTCCTTGAACATACATGACAAGGTACTGCACAACTGTTTGATGGATTTGGGGGCTTATCACAACCTCATGCCCAAAACTGTCATGGAAGAGTTAGGGCTAGAAGTCACCCGAGCCTATCATGACCTCTATTCCTTTGACTCTAGAAAGGTTCAGTGTCTAGGAGTTATCAAAGACCTGGTCGTGACCTTGTTTCAGTTGCCCATGAAAAGTGTGGTCATGGATATTGTAGTGGTCGATGTCCCCCCAAGTTTGGTATGTTATTGTCAAGATCTTGGATAAAAAGACCGGGGGGAACCTTGCAGATGGACCTCACATATGCTACTATCCCAGTGTTTGGAGGAGAGCATAGAAGACTATACAGAGAAGCCCGATTGGCCTATATAAGACGAAGCCAATCCTACCAACCATCCCATTTTTGCATTAGACACTGATTTAGGTTCTAGTTTGCTACAACTTGCCCATGCTCCCGAGACCCCTCTCAAGCTTAGAAAACAACCCACATTTCCCATAGGTTTTCTTTCTCCATCACCCCCATCTGGAAAATTTTCTTTGATGGAGCCTCTTCCAAGGAAGGTGCTGGTGCTGGGGTATTTTTTGTATCACCTGCTCAGGAAACTATATCTCTGTTGTACAAACTAGAATTTGAAGCTACCAACAATGTGGTAGAGTATGAAGCTCTTGTTCTGGGACTAAGAGTTGCGAGGGAAATGTGAATTCAGGAGGTAGCTGTGTTCGGTGATGCAGAGTTGGTGGTCCAACAGGTCAGAAACGCTTATCAGGCTAAGCATCCTCGACTCAGAAGCTATAGAAATGAGGTATGGGACCTAATTGACAGTTTCTTCTTAGCATTTAACATTTCTTTCATCCCAAGAGAGGAGAACACAGCGACAGATTCCTTGGCTACATTAGTAGGCAATTTCAAAGTACCCTTGCCGCCCAAATTCAAATATGATGTGGAACTAAAATACAGGCCCTCCATACCGGACAATGCCAAACATTGGAAGGTGTTCAAGGATGATCTCGAGATCAAGAAATTCTTGGAGACTATCGAAGAATTTTCAGAGATGCATATCGACCAAGATTCTGTTTCTGAGGAAGGGCTTGATGGGGGTGAGTTGCTGAGTAAAATAGCAAAGAATGACATTGTGCAGCTGCCCAACAATCATATTCCAAGAGGACTGGTTCCTTTGGAAATGATTTTTGATAGAAATTATGTGTCATTAAAAGGGGAGACCTCGGAGGATGACACTGGTACTATTCAGTGCAACATTGGGACCGAGAGTGAGCCCAAGTTTGTCAAATTGTCAAGAAGTATGACAAAGGAGCAGAGGTCCGGATACATTGGAACTTTGAGGGAATTTGCTGATGTGTTTGCCTGGACCTACAAAGACCTCAAAACGTATGACATTTCTGTCATCGAGCATAAAATCCCATTAAACGAGGAGGTAAATCCATTTAGGCAGAAGCTGAGACAGATCAATCCTATGCTGCTGCCTATCATGGAGAGGGAAGTGAAGAAGCTACTTCAAGCTCATATCATTGTACCACTGAGATATTCAGAGTGGGTAGCCAACTTGGTGATAGTAAGGAAAAAGAACAGAGAAATATGACTCTGTGTAGACTTCAGAAACCTGAACAGGAGCTCATGAAAGGATAACTACCCATTACCAAAGTTGGAACATATACTGCAGAGGGTAACAGGAGCTTCCAGGATGTCCATGATTGATGGTTTCTCTGGCTACAATCAAGTCTCTGTTCTACCTGAGGACAGGGAAAAAATAACATTCACTACTCCATGGGGCACATTCATGTATGCCAAGATGCCATTTGGATTAATGAATGTAGGGGCAATGTTCCAGCGTGCCATGGACATAGCTTTCGTTGGGGAAAAGGATAAATTTGTGGTCATCTATCTGGATGACATCACAGTATTTTCAAAATCTGATAAAGAACACTGTTGTCATCTCAGGAAGGTTTTTCTGAAATGCAGGAGTTTTGGCATTTCATTAAACCCTAAGAAATCTCTGTTCGCCATGCAAGAGGGGAACTTACTAGGCCACATAGTATCAATGGAAGGAGTCAGGATTGACCCTAGCAGAGTGGAGGCAATACAAGCCTTATCAATCCCGAGGTCCAAGAAGGAGGTCCAATCCTTCCTTGGTAAGATTAATTTTCTGAGGAGCTTTGTACCTAACTTTGCTGAGGAGGTAAAACTTATAACAACCATGTTGAGGAAAGAAAATGAAGTAAGGTGGACTTATGAATCACGACATTCCTTTGAGCAAATAAAGAAGGCCCTGACAGAAGCCCCTGTGCTTATAAGCCCCGACTACTCAAAGGATTTCCTTATTTTCTCCTTTGCCTCACCTGACACGGTGGCTGCTGTTTTGTTACAGACAAACAAGGGCGGACTTGAGAAGCCCATCGCCTACTTCAGCCGAGCATTGAGGGATGCCGAAGTCAGGTATGACACTATGGAGAAGCAGGCCTATGCCCTGGTAAAGGCTCTCAAGGCATTTAGAGTCTATGTCCTACAGTAAAAAATCATCGCTTATGTCCCCTCAACTACTGTTAAAGACATTCTTATCCAACCTGACATAGACGAGAGAAGGAGTAAGTGGATAGCTAGGATTTTGGAATTCGACCTAGAAATAAAGCCTACCAAATTGATCAAAGGTCAGGGTTTAGGCAAGCTGTTGGTTGAAGCCAATTGCCAAGATTTGGGGATAAATTTCATTAATGAATGCTCAGGAATTTGGCAGGGTCGGCCATCTGAAAGAGACCCTCAAAAGGAGCCCCCATTAGCTCGATGTCCTTGGTATAAGGATGTCATATACTTTCTGCAAGAGTTGCGACCTCCAGACGGCCTGCAAAGAAACAAAGCAAGAGCTCTGAAGCTCAATGCAATCAGGTATTGCCTTATCGATCAAATTTTTTATTGGAAAGACCCCCTGGGGGTGATTTTAAAATGCATGAGTTCACAAGAGGCCGTCGGGATCATGGTTGAATTTCACAGCGGCCTATGTGGAGGGCACCATTTCTGGAAGGCCACAACCCACAAAATTCTCAGAGCCGAGTACTACTGGCCTACCTTGTTCACTGATGTCCACAGAGGAGTTAGAGCCTATATCCAATGTCAAAGATTTGCAGGAAAACAACAGCTCAAGTCTCTGCCTTTATAGCCTGTAGTTGTTTCGAGACCTTTCCAGCAATGGGGCCTAGATTTTATTGGAGAAATCCACCTTGCTTCTAGTGGGAAACATAGATGGATCCTGACTGCCACAAACTTCTTTACCAAGTGCATTGAAGCTATCCCCACCAGGAGTGCTTCCCAAAAAGTAATTATTGGATTCCTGGAAGAACTCATCACAAGATTCGGTTGCCCAAGAAAGATTGTTACGGATAATGCAACCTCATTCAAGGCCGAACCATTGGTCAGGTTCTGTGAGTGATTGGGAATCAAGCTGATTCACTCCACTCCGTACTATCCCCAGGGAAATGGTTTAGCAGAATCCTCCAACAAAAGTCTCATAAGGATCATCAAAAGATTATTGGAAGACAACAAAAAGGCTTGGAATTCAAAGCTGAAATTTTCTCTATGGGCCGATCGGGTGACTACAAAGAGATCTATAGGCATCTCCCCTTTCCAGTTAGTTTACGAAGCAGAAGCTGTCTTCCCTTCTCAGCTGGCCATTCCCGTAGCGAAATTCTTCCAGGATTATCAAGAAAAGCCCAATGACATGGTCAGAAGGATCCATCAACTGGTAGAAGTCCAGCAGGCCAGAGAGAAGGTAATAGAAAAAATTCAGGATCATCAGCAAAGGATCAAGCAGGTTTTCGATAAGGGGGCCAAGAAGGAAGAATTTCAGATAGGAGACTTGGTGCTGAAATGGGACGCTCCTAAACAAGACAAGGGAAAGCACGACAAATTTGAAGCCCTGTGGATTGGCCCCTTCAAAATCTCTGAAGTTTTTTCAAATAACACTTACAGGTTGAAGGATTTGGAGGGTGAAGAAGTTTTCAGCAGCCCAGTAAATGGGCATTTTCTTAAAAAATGTTTTGTCTGAGCCTTCAGTGGCTCATATGTTTTGTAAATATTGTCCTTTCTGTTCTTTGTTTTTACTTTTATTGTTTCAGCTTAGTAAGTGACCACATAGCCCAACAACAAGGCACTGGAACTGCAAAATGAGTCCTTAGAGCATCACAGGGACAAATCTATCCCCCATGGAGCCTAATGTCAGTAACATTTCTCGTCCGAAGAACAAGAGCGATCAGGTCTACAAGTGGTGTGATGAGCACCGAGTGCAACACACAGAAGAAGTCCTTTTCGGACTTAAAAATCAAGCGAGCGAGAAAAATTATAGTGTCAACGGTTCAGATCCATCCATGTGAGCAGATCAACAGTTGGCAGGAAATCGCGAATAGAGAAGTTGCACCGAAATTAACATAATAGATCGCGCCCATATTGTATGTAGGGAAGAATAGCAGCTTCCCATCCAAACAACACGTGGCACGAGATCCAGTCGCGTCGGCTTTTCGACAGTTGCGAGTATGAGGGGTGTGTGTTTCATGGTGTTCTACATCTCGAAACCCCAAACCCCAAAAGCACCGAAGGCACCCAGAGTCGGGCCCACAGTATCACGAAGCAGCCTCAGCCGTTCATCCACAAGAGACACCTGGCGCGCGCAATTAGGATCCTCGCCTTTTCTCCCATCGCAGCTTCGAAACGCAAGAAACAACTCCATCATTCCCCGATGCGCGAAATGATGAGAGCGTCCAGGACCTGGGGCCCACAACATTGTCGAGAGAGTTCAGAACCGTCAGATCCAGAGGGGTGCGTGGCGCCAGGTTAAGCCATCTCAACGTTTCTCTCATCGCGATTTCAAGAAGCAAGGATTAACTCCTTCCATTCGCGAATGCCAAAATCACTTTGGGAATAAACACGGGGTCACAGCCCATGGTCACTTGGGAAAGAAAGGAACTGTACTAAAAGGGCCCAAAGGCATCGAGTCCAGTCGCCAAAAGGATCGTCTCAATCTCCAGGTACCATCTGATATGATCCCGCTCCCGGCCTTCACTTGGAGTAAATAAAGGCGAGAAGGGGTGGGTGAAACCTCTCCTCATGCATTAAGTGTAAGGTATGGAAGGTCTGGCAAGCGGTCTGCTCGAGAGGGTCCTGTGTACCCAGTTCTTCAAAGAAGCCATGCTGAGTCCTCAACTAGCCAGAGGAGGTCTGCACACACTAAATCAACACTTACTGCCTCAGCTACTCCCCCTGCAGGAACCATGCGTAGTTAAGGTGGCATTTGACAGAGAAAGCCCGTTTGAATTTGGTTGAAGGGACACCGAGTCTTGGATGACCAAGGACACCTCTGTTAGGCGATTTTCATGAGTATATAGACTCAGTCTTTGTATTTTGTAATCCATCGATGGTTGAGCAAAGCTCCCGATTGTAAAGTTTTGATGAAGCGCTGGTCACTTTGGTTAATGTATAAGGCATTTGAGATTTCTTACTTTATGGATGTCAGCTTACCTTCCATCTCTTTGTTTACTATGTTAGAACAACTTGAAATTGGAGGATCCAGTCGAGTTGTGGTTGTTATAGGATGATGTAGGTTGGATCACTGTAATAGTTGCATTGTTTCTAATCGGTTCTTGTGATTTTCTCAGCGCTGAAACGACTTGGAATTGAAGGATTCAGTCGAGTCACCCCTCAGCTTCATGAAGCTCTGGACCAAGAGGATCTTGGCTTCTGAGTTTTTCATCCTCAAGCTTCCGAAGGCCTGTTTCTCGAGGCAGTCTTGCTCACCCTTCTCACAAGTCTTCCTTCTACCACCCTTTAATCAATTTACTGATAGAAGTTGGATCAAGACCTCCCTTGCTTTCTACATACCGGGCCCAGTTTCCCGAGTTAAAGCTATATTTTCTCGAGTCTTTACCCATCTGATCACCCCATTAAAACAATCGTGACATAAAACTAATGGGCGTTGGGATCTTCTCCTGCAAGCAATCCAGGAGTGACTTCTAACGCTAACAACTAAGAAACAAGGTACGATCCAAATATGTATTGATTATAGGGATATCGATAGGGATTTCCCTAAAGATAACTACCCAATCCCTTTCGTCAACTAGATTGTTGATGATTGTGTCAACAATGACATATTCTCATTTATGGATGGTTTCTCCGACTATAATCAAATTAACATACTACCATCAGATCAACACAAAACCACTTTCATTTTTTCTTGGGGTACCTTTTCCTATAAAAAACTCATTTTTGGACTAAAAAATGTGGGTGAAACTTTTCAGCGGGCTATGTCTTACAATTTTCATGATATTAATCACATTGTGAAAACATATCTTGATGGATTACCTGCAAATTCCATGCACCGTCAGAATCATCCCACACATCTTCAAGCTATTTTTCTTAGGTGTCGCTTTTACAATATTCACTTAAATCCACATAAATGTGTATTTTGTGTGGAATCAGGACATCTCCTTAGTTTTATCGTGTCCAAGAAAGGGATTTGTGTTGATCCCTTGAAGATCAAGGCCATTTTGAACTTACCTCCTCCTTCAAATATACACCAAATCCAAATTTTTCAAGGGAAGGAAAATTTTTTGCGTCGATTTGTTCCTAAATATGCAGAACTAACCAAGGGTTTTATACAACTTCTTAATAAAGGGGTTCCCTTTGTTTGGGATATCCTTACTCAAATGAAATTTTCTTCTTTAAATCATGAGTTGACTGACACGCCATTGTTACATCCCTTGAACTATAGTTGAGATTATTTTTTATACCTTACTGCTTCTAACAGTATCGTTGCTATGGTGCTAGTACAAGATGATGATTCGAATGATGAATATGTGATCTACTACTTGAGTAAGAGTATTTCTCCTGCTGAAATCAACTATTCAAATGTGAAGAAATTGGCATTGGATACTGTTCAAGATGTCCAACATTTTTCGTCAATACATTTTACTGTGAAAAACCACCATTCTTTCTCATTGTAACCCCATGCAACACATCTTGACTAGAAAAGTGCCGGGGGGAAAATACTAAAAATGGATTGTCACCCTACAAGAGTTTGATTTGGAATTTGAAAGAGAAAAATATAAGAAATATTTGGTCTTTGCTGAGTTAATTTGTGACCTTCCCTCATCTAAAACTGAAAGTTTGACAGAATAATCGATTCCCGATGAATCCCTTTTTCTGATCAGCTCTTTCAATCCATGGTACAAAGATGTCATCATCTATCTCCAAACCTAGACCTTTAGGCCTGATTTATCTCATACTGAGCATCATCGTATTCTATGCCAAGGTTTCCAATACATCCTTATCAACGATACACTTTATCGTTGTGGTGCTGATTCTATTTTTCGACGGTTTTTAACACACGAGGAAGTTGAGAGAGCCCTTAATGACTTCCATGCTTGAGCATGTGGTGGTCATATGTCTGGGTATGCCACAACCAAAAAAATTCAACATGCGAGATATTTTTGTCCATCATTGTTTAAAGACTTAATCCTTGCTATCCACAAATGTCATGCATGCCAGATCCACAATCGTAAGTTGCATGCCCCTCTTGCTCCTCTTCACCCTGTAGTTTCCGCTGGTCCATTTTCCAAATGGGGCATTTATTTCATGACATGTAAACCTCACTTGTCCAGGGGGCATGGGTAGATTATTTCCACCATGGAATATTTCACTAAGTGGGCCGAGGCGATGCCCACATATAAAAATACGATATTGTTGTTGATCTAGTAGTATTGTTGTTATGAGTGATTATTGTCGAGAGAGAAAGAAGCGCTGAGTGTGAGAGCCTTATGGTATTGTAATATATTCATATAGGTGCGAAGATCGACCCTATAGCTGGGTGCACAGGGAAGGGAGAGAAAGAGAGGAGAAGACAGAGGATCTACTAGCTAAGAGCACAGACAAGAACTGTATGCTTCATCTTAATATATTATAAAGCACAGTTCTGTGGATGTATCCCTAGAGAGAGGGTGAACCACGTATATTTTGTGTCATGTGTGATTGGTATTCTATCTATGTCATTGATCTAATGTGATTGTATTACTATTTTAGATATGATAAGTAGATGTGCAGAGTAAATCCTAGCTGATATGTGATATATGAATGTTGTGCTATTCTTGTATTAGATCCACTTGATATTCCCCTTGGTTGTAGACATCTCTGTCTTGCAACCCCCTCATAACTGCTTTGGGTGAGACTCCATATGATTTGCAGGTGTTGATGAAAGGGTCAGTAGTTAGGGCTTGTTGGTGCTCTCTTGGAGTTGAACCCTGGGTCTGCCCCTGTGACAGCAAATGGTTCCGTTACCGGGACAAGAATATTCTTGAGGGAATGTCAAGGTGGTTCCCATCAAAGATAGATACTCATAAGTGGATAGAGGATCAATAAAAGGACTTCGTTGAAGCCCAGAACAAGAAACCTAATCTTAGTACAAAGGATTGGTTGGAGAAATATATCTTCACTGATATACACAAAATTTTCTTTGGGGGAATCCATCAGGAGCTGTATGAGTGGCTAGCTAGATTAGCAGATACCCAGTTCGAGATCCAATCTAGAACTCCTGTAGTGTGGACGTCAGAGATGATCAAGAAGTTCAAGAGAGTTGATAACACCGTATCATGAAAAATACTTCACTGGTTTGACAACACCATTGGAGGGTACATCACAGAGTTTGTTGTTGACAGAGTAGAGTCATACAACCAAGCTGAGAGATATTTCTTTAAGGGACCCAAAGGAAAATTTTTACAATTCCTGAAGTTGAGACTCAAGATTCTATTGCATGAGAAGAAAATATTGAAGATACAGTAGATTGGTCAGATCTAGAAAGGCTAATGTTCAAGAATTTGGACAGAGACAACGACAACTAGGACACCTCGCAAGGGATTTCCAAAACCCTTGTACTACTTGTAGTTACTGTAGCTCGTTTGAACATGTTATATAAGATTGTCTTGTGCTGCTAGATAAGCTTCAGGAAAGACGAGGACTTCAACAGAACCCACAAGTGCAACTGATATATGCTGAACCTCATGGAGAAGACCCTAGAGTGGCTATTATAACTAGAGGAGGCATTGTTACAGGAGAAGATAGACTGAACCTAGGGAAGATTACAAAAGACTCAGGAATCAGGAAATATACAGAGAAGACACAAATGTTTGATGCAAAGAAAGAAAGACAAATGTTTGAGGAGGAAAGAAAAGAATTCAAAGGAGACCACGGTTCCTCATTGAAGACCAAACCATAAGTGAGAGAATATGGAATGACTCTGTCATTTTATCAGTCTGCTTCACCAAAAGAAGAAAAAGAGGTAAGCAATCTCATGGAATTTCTATATACTTGTATTGAGTTGATTCAGTATGAGAGCATTGTACAAGAGTTACAAAATTTAATCAAACACTATGAACTAGGAAAGATAGAACCCTTAGTGAATAGGGAACTACACCAAATAGTTAAGAAGAGAAGGACAAATAAGGAATTACATTTGAATGCTCAAATATGAGAGTATGAGATAGATTATGTAGTCCTCGACTTAGGGTCGCAGGTCAATGTCATGACGAATCAAACCTTGGCACTGATGGGAAAATTGAAGGTGATTTATTCCCCTATCAGGCTTAGGATGGACAAACAACATGATGTAAGTCCATTTGGCAGATTGGAGCATGTCCCTATGGACATTGATGGAGTAAGAACATTTGCAGATTTCGAGGTAATTGATATAGTTGATGACAACTGCCCTTACCCTGCGCTGTTAGGAATTGATTGGGCTTTCAATAATTCCACCGTAGTTGATTTAAAGAAAAGACGTATGAATTTTGAAAGAGATGGCCTTAGGGTCACCGCACCTTTAGATCTAGATGAAGGTCAGCGATACACAAAACCTATCAGAGAAGAAGACCACGCATATGCACTAGAAAATATATATAAGCTAACAACTAGAAAACAAGATTACATTAATCCTACAGTGGATGGGAACCTAAGCTGGAGAAGTGACAACGCATGCTCATCTGGCTCATAAGAAGCACTGGAGAACTGGGAGAATAAAATGTATGAAGTATCTACAAGAAGATGTGCTAGATTAACCAGAGAAGTTTGTTGGATTGGCACAACGATAAGCAACTTACCCACCTTTTATGGTCTAAATCCTTTAGAAACCTTCTTGGTGTACTTTGAAGAGAGTGTACTAATGCAACAAAGACTATTGGCGATGGATGAGGCCCTGAGAGAAACCCCAGCAAGATAGTGGGGGCACACAAAAGTAACATTACATATTGGATACAATGTTGTACCTTGATGACAGTGCAATTCTCAGCACAAGTAGAAGGCTGCAAAGTTCGCTACACAGGTCAAAGATGTCCAAAGGGCCATGTGTGAAGCTGTGAGGAAGCATGGAGAAATGTTCCTCAAGAACAATGGGTACACAAATTCATCAACACACTAGACACAACACCTATCAACTGGTACCTTCAAATAGAGTTGAGCCTCATCACTATAGATTGTAAAGGTATGATTCAGAATTTTGTAACCACCTTCTTATTTGAAAGTCAATATCCTTTAGTAGATCAAGCACTACAGATTGTCAAACATAAAGTATTTAAGGAGGCCTCTAGCCTCCCTTTAGATCAAGACGAGGACGAATGGACTGCGCCTCTACAAAAACTGCAAGGCTATTACAACATCAACGTTGATGAAGACGATGATCCGAGGAACGTGAACATCGCAAAAACAGAAGACCAAAGAGATGTAGAAGGACGAGGAGTTCAGTTACCATTTATTGGACATCCGATCAAGATTAAGAAAGTCAATATTGGAACATAGCAAACACCTTTTAAGTTGGTATACAGTCTTGAAGCCGTTGTTCCAATGGAATATTTGGTACCAAGCCTAAGAATTTTTCCTTTATAGATATGGATGACACTGGTGCTGTTTACGAGAGGCTTGCACAGTTGGTTGAATTGGAGTGAGATAGATTTATTGCAGGATTCCATCAACAAGTATAGAAGGAAAGAGAGAATGCCTACCATGATAGGCACATCAGGAAGAAGGCATTTAAACAAGGTGATCTAGTCCTCATATATGACAGTAAGTTCATCAAACATCCTGGGAAGTTCAGAACACATTGGCTAGGGCCATATGAGACTGCTTATGTTACAGAGGGAGGAGATGCACAATTGAATACTCTGAATGGGGAGTGGAAGGAAGGATTAGTGAATGGGATCCGATTGAAATTGTACTATGAAAACTAGCTGCCCCACAGTTCCCAGTAAATGCAAGAAGAAAAGGGTCTAGGTACCAGATGCAATTGAAACTGGGTACCAGAAACAGAAAAGTCAGACTGCACAAGGAGGAAAAGGAGGCATAGAGTAGAAAGTAGAGGCAACACTACGCAGTCTGAAATCGAAGTAAAACAAGAAGATGAGATCTAAAGTGCCTCAGGACGAGTCACATGTGAGTGTTGGGGGCCTATTGGCCCTTGGGTATTGAAGTACACAAAGATCAAGGAAGAAAAAGGAAAATTCGAACTTCGCGGAAGACATAGTGACTGTTACTGAGTCAACGTGAGCAAAAGAGCATAAAATATGGAGAGAAGTAAGTTGTTGGATGAAGATATTGAGGATGATAGATCAATAAGAAAGAAGGATCGTGGACAACTCAAAAAGTGGAAAAATCCACCGTTAGATGATTTGGATCACTGTGCGAGAAGGAAGGAAAGACAGGCTGGCGAAGCCCTGAAAATACGGGTCAAGTTGACCTAGGGTTTTAGACACATAGGGTTTTGGTATCTAGGGTTTTGGACACCTAGATTTTGGCCTAAGGATGTCGGTGAGCTATTATAATGTATAAATAAAGTTCATGAGGACCTAGTTTGGGTTGGTATAATATTGTTGTTGATATATTAGTATTGTTGTTATGAGTGATTATTGTTGAGAGAGAGAGAAGCACTGAGTGTGAGAGCCTTCTAGTATTGTAAGATCTTCAGTTGGGTGCGAAGATTGACCCTGTAGCTGGGTGCACAGGGAGGGGAGAAAAAGAGAGGAGAAGAAAGAGGATTTGCTGGCTAAGAGCGTAGACAAGAACTGTATGCTTCATATTAATATATTATAAAGCATAGTTATGTGGATGTATCCCTAGAAAGAGGGTGAACCATGTATATTTTGTGTTGTGTGTGATTGGTATTCTGTCTTTGTCATTGATATACTGTGATTGTATTACTGCTTTAGATATGATAAGTAGATGTGCAGAGTAGATCCTAGCTGATAAGTGATATATGAATGTTGTGTTAATCTTGTATTAGATCCAATTGATATTCCCCTTGGTTGTAGACATCTTTGTTTTGCAACCCCCTCATAACTGCTTCAGGAGAGACTGCATCTGCTTCGTAGGTGTTTCCGAAAGGGCCAGTAGTTAGGGCTTGTTGGTGCGCTCTTGGAGATGAACCCTGGGTCTGTCCCTGTGCCAACAAGACATGTTCTTTCCATAGAGTGCATGAGAATAACAACATCTCTTGGTGGACATGTGCCTACACTGAAACAAAAAAATGTAAAATCTAGGGTGGTTCTATCACCCCTCCTCCATATATATATATATATATATATATATATATATGTCAAAAACTAAAGAAAAATGACAACTAATATAGAAAATAATTTTTTTTTAGCATTATATATATATGATGTAAATCAATAATGCAAGTAGAGAAAAATGAAAAATCAAGAATGAAATGAAACTAAACTATAATGAGTAGTCAATATGCAATATGAAGGGAATCAAAATGACCTACCTACTTACCTGGGGCCCACACACTGAAGAAGTCAAGTGACTTGAATGTAGGGTTGGAGAAGAGACCCATCCATTGGTAATGACATATTTATCACGTCTAGAGATGTCAGGTAGTACTTATCTTCCTTGGAATTATTCTTGATGATGTAAGAGCCAAGCCAAGAGATATTATCCTTTTGGTCATATTTGGTCTTTACCTTTCTCTTTTCCCACATGAACACGAGCCTTCCTTCACTAAAATTGATTATTATCAATGTAAGGATATGAAGGAGGTTCCATATCGACCATGTATTTAATAACCTTCTCACATTCTTTGTCCACTTTATGTTCCTCTTTATTCAATATTTTTATGGATCCGAGTTCTTTCCCTTGAAATTTTGCAAGCTTTTCCTTATTCTCATATGTTCTTGGGAGGAGTGTGTTTATGCAACCCTCATGTGCAAAATGTAGATTGGATGGGTTATACTCAATGATATTTCACAATACACTGTATTTTCATTCACTGGCATAAAAAAGGATATTAGGATTCATCACATGTTTGTGGTCCTTCTCCCGACTATATAATATCTCAAAAGTGACATCCCCCATAGGAATGTGCTCATGCGTGAGATCCATGCTAAGAAAACCTCCAAGAAAATCATACCAACTTTTGGACAAGAGAATTCCCCAAGCATCTGGGACATAAATCACCAATATGTTCATAAGTACACTGATATGAGGAAAGTCAGTAAGGAAGACTTCAACATTTTCACATACACCATAGACCTTGAATTTCTTGGAATCAATACCTCAAACATTTCTAGAAGCTCTGGTTGTTTTCAAGCCAAGTTTTTCCATCACCTTCAGAGACATGAAATTTGCTGAGGCCCCAAAGTCTAGCATATAGTTGTTTAAGAGGAGACCATTAATACCCAAAGAGAGATAGAATGATGGATGGTCATCCCTAAACTTATCCAGGTACATGGTGTTCAATATCATGGCAGGATCTTCCTTCTCAATTGGTACTTGTAGTAACTTGAGGACTTCCCTCCTTACAGAAGGAAACTTGCACATCTCTATTACTGGGACAATCATATTTAAGTTTCCAAACATAACCAACACATCTATATTTAATTGAATCTCTTCTTCTTCTAGAGTTGTTTTCGGGATAAATTCATGTACTAGAGGTGGAATTGTTGGTGTCACCTTCTCTGTATATGGAGGAGAAATTGTTTCCCCTGGTTAAGGTGGAGTGAAAGATTGTGATGGAGGATTTGAGGCTTTGTTTCTTCTTTCATATTCCAATATATCTCTTTTCCTCAACTCTTTCCTCTGATCATCTGTCAGCTGGTTCAAAATTGAGAGCCAACCTTCTCTTTCTCCCTTTCTCATGGCTTTGTCAATATCCTCATGTGTAACTTCCTCTTCCTGGAAGTTACATATCATATCCATGTAATTCATGCTGGTAGGGGAATCTTCATCACAATGACGACATTGATATCCTTGGTGGGTTTCCTGAAAAGGAGAGCACCATGCTGTCTCCTCAGTGTTTACCATCCCCACCGATTTCAGAGTATCAATATCCTTAACCTCTTGTGAGTATTTGTCTTCCAACATGTGCCATATCTATGTTGTTTATTAAACCGAGGTTTGGGGGAAGATTGATTTATTTCTACGGTAATCAAGCAACCCATGATATGATTATGAACCTGAACAAACCGAGTGCTCATATGATCTATCTTCTGAGTCAAGAGGGCGATCAGATCTGGTGCACTATTAGTAGGAGACTTCGTCTTTGGTTCTATCTTGATGGGAGGGTAATGAAAAGGCTCAATTTTTGAATCAATAAGATTTTCTTCAATCTCAACATTGTACTCTTTGGATTGTTCCAAAGTGGTGGGATTCTTATCTCTTAAGAGGAAACAAGATTTCCCATCAAAATAATTTATGTAAAGGAGGTGAACAATGGCATCTATAGGACGTAGCTATGTCAGGATCTAACTGTACAATATTTCAAATCTGTTATTGAATTCACTTACTATCTCATTCTCCTTCTTCTTTATTTGATTGAATTGAGCTACAAGCATCTCATGGTCCTTCTTTGTTGACCATCTCTCCTTGAACAACTTGGTGAAACTTTCATTGGGTGTGATGTGATTATCAGGAATAACCTTGAACCATATAAGGGAGTATCCAGTTAGTGATGAAGCCAATAGCTTCATGGATACATCCTCATGCTCAAATTATTCATTTTCCATGTCTCTACCTATGGAATAGAGATGATCTTCAACATTCACTACAATATTTCTTGGGAAATTCGACAACCACTTGTTTGATTCTTTGGGCACGGTGTTAGGATGTCCAACTATGTTGTCCATGTTCAATGGTTTATAAAGGTATTTTTACCAAGGGTGATCCATTGGAGCAAGGGGAAGAGTACCTTGGAAAAGGGTTTTGACAATGAGAGATTTAAGGGGAGGCCTTATTTGGTAAACCTTAGAAGGTTTGAATCTCCTCGGGGGGAAAGTCTTACAGGGAGTTTGATTATGGGAAGGTGGAGTCACTAGATAAAATTAAAGAGAATATCATCAAAGGTGTAAAAGGAACATTCCATTAGTGGAGTCACCAGGCAAGCTAGGGATAAAGGCTTTGGGAAAGAATCTTGTCAAAGTGTCGTTAGGGTTCGGAAGAGGATTCAAAATCCTCCCCGGAAATGGTGCCAAAATTTTATCACACAAGTTTTGGGTTGTGAAAATCTCGACCCAAACCTCAAAATGGTGACAACTAAGAGAGCACCTACCCGCTGTCACCTTAGATGGGTGGTCCCGTCACTTTAGAGGTGAAGTGATCACCTCAAGGGGAGGATCTCGGTGACCCTACGGGGAATGAGATGGAAAGTGTGATGTATTAGTGAATTCCCCTATAGGTCAAGTTTCTATGTGTGGATAAGGGCTTGAGTGAGGTCTTGATGGTATCCAAGGGTTTCCAAGAAGTAGTAGACCTTGCAAATGTTGATTGTACCTTCCCAAGACACAAGGAAAACAAAGATACAAGCCCAAGTATATGATGGAAAAGCAAGTTAAGATTTATGTCCCTAATTTGAAGCAGTTGGTGAAAATATATATCAGAAATGAAATGGCACAATAAGCTACTAAAACAAGTGCTATATATCAATTAAATGATGCAAGAGATAAACTAGTCAAACACTAGTGCACCTCAAGATTAAAAGAGAAAGATACTAGCACAAAAGGTAAGGTTGTAGTAAACAATTTCTGCAACAATATAAATAAGCCTTATGTCCGTAACAAATAATTTATTATATAAATATGTTCAACCATTAAAACTTGCCAAAAATCCACCAAATGATGTGCTATGATTACTAGGTTATATGGGAAAAAACTTAGCAATTTTCAGTGATTGATTTGAGAGTTATTATATAAGGTTTGATTAGGTTTTCTGCAGCCCTAATGGATGAATATTAAATTTTGTAATAGGATAAAGAAATACCCATTTAGATGGGACTACCTAATGGCTAAGAGGTGTGCTAGGAACAAGGAAAAAAAACCAAAATGTGAAAATTTTAAATGACGAAAATTCACATTTCCTAATGCAATATTTTATTCCTCGAATGAAAAATATTCATATTAGTACCTTTAAATTGAGTGAATGGGGTATTATATTAAATATTTATATCAAAAAATACCCTAGGGGTGCAATCCATTTTAATCCCTAGGGTATGCCAATCAAACTTAGGATAAATCTAGGAGGTTATACACACTCATATTCCTCCTAGCAAACCTTGCAAAATAAATTGTAAACTTCAGTAAATTAGATGAAGATTAATGGAGGGTGTATCCAACATACTCTTCCTAGGGTTTCCAATAAAAATTAACAAGAAAGAGCAAGAAATGACTAGCAAATGCATATTTTTCCTTACCAATTCCGAGAGAGAGAGAGAGAGAGAGTGAGAGAGATCAAAACCCTAGTTTCACCAAGAAAAACACCATTCAAGATCAAGAGAACAAGAATCCAAGAGGAGGTGCGCCTCACTTAGATCCATCCATTCATCAATAAATATCACCAAAATACATTTTTAGAAGAGAGAAACACCATAATGACCAAGAGTAGCGAAAAGTTTAGCCAAATCCTTCTCACAATGGGAGAGTTATGTTATGAAATGAGATTCACATGATATCTATTTATACAAATCCTCTAACAAAATGTTTGTCCACATAAAATAGGATAAAGAACAAGACAAGGGGTCAACAACCCTAATATTTACCCTTTACACAAAAAATATTAAATAATTCATTCAGATTTCACTTTTGCACATTAGAAACCCTAAGATAAGAAGATGCCACCCCTTTAGGGATACATTTTAACCTTGTAGCAAGTCGTTGTAGTTTGGGAAGCATGGATAGGCCTCCAAATTCCAAATTTCACTCATATAAGCCTCTTCCTCATGGTTCAAAGCCTACTTCCTTCAAAACATGCCATGTGTCAATGAACAACACCTTCACCACCAAACCCTATCCCCTTTAGGTGATGTCAAGCCTCCAAAAGTGACATTTGTCCTCTCCTAGGCAAGTCGTTTGGCATGTGGGGGATAGGTCATGTATTCCAAGGTGTCTTCTATGCCTCCAAAGGCAAGTCATGATGATACAACATGTGGTCCCTTGACATCCAACCTGTGGGCTTGAAGCCCCATGGAATCCTAAGCTAGGCTTGTTCTCCAAAACCTAGCCACCAAGAAAGGTCCTACAAAACAAATGGGAATGAACTCCAAGGATATCAAGTCAAATATATCATGAAAAGTGAAAAACTCATATAATAAACAAGGCACCTAAACATTTGCATCAAAACTACCTCATGAAATTAAACAAATTCTCAAAGACCCTATACAATTGACCAAGTTTGGGTATGGGAGGGGTGTCATAGAAATATTGTTGGGTAAACCAAAACCCTCAAGTAGGGGATTATCCAAAGGGTTCCCCTTCAAGTTAATGTAGTGGATTATGAGGTGGATAGGGGTTTAGAATTCATAGGTCAATGGCATTCATGACATACAAGGGCTCACATTGTCTCATTTATGGGTGTCGTTGTAGAGGGTGTGATGCACCTTCATTTTCAATGCAACCTTTTTCCAAGCCCATTTATTTCCATTTTTTAATTAATTTATTATCCAAACACATGTTCACTCCAAAAACATAATACAAATATGTGGGATTATTAACACAATGTCACTTGAAAGAAGAGGTCCACAAAGTGCTATAGGGGTATCCATGTAAAGCGTTATAACACACTTGTGATAATCTTTCATTCAAGTGGGATATTTAATATGTGTTTTATTTTTTGTAGGTATTCAATTCTTTCAAGAGAAGTAGTTCATTGTTCTCAAGACTTGTCTAGGAGAGCATATAAAAGGTTCATACTTTAGGCTTTTGTCTTTTTCCAACCGCCATCCCTCTGGGCCTTCAACCCCTTATTTACATGAAATGAGGTAAATGCCCTTCTTGTTTCAATAATACCATAAGACCTAGAAGAGGGTAATGTGGTGGGAACGTAATGAGAGGAAAGTGGTAAGTATGGTCGGGAATGGTACGATGACCCCTCAAGGACCCCCATTTACACCCCTTCCCCAAATGTTGGCCACTTACTAGGAAATTGATGACACTCACCAAGGTGAAATAGAGTCAAAACAATAATTTCCAAGCATGCATTCTATAATCAAAAGAAGTCTCAATGCAACATGTCTAAATGCCTCAAATATTAGGGTGATTACCTGCCACAATACCTGACTTGTACCACATCAACAAAGACTGAAATGTATTCCATAAGCTAGCTGGTGTGGTGGATGCCTTGATGATGGATCCAAAGTGTGGTGGTGAGGTGGTTTCCATATGTGAAAGTGGACACTGCTAGTCATGTGGTTTCTCGGTACTTCATGTTTGCAACCTGAGGGCCTAGAGACATCACCTCCTTAGTCATCCCTAAAAGTTGGGGATAAAACTATAGAATGTGGACCTCATTCCCATCATATGTTGAGATGCACCACTGTCTACAAACCATTCTCCAATGTCCCAAAAATCTACACTACCATTGATTGAAAGACAAGTCATCAAAGAAAATTCCTTCTTGAGCTTCTGAGTAAACTCAACAACCTCATCTGAAGTTGATACCTTTGGATCAGTATTTCTCTTCTTCTTGTTTGTATATTGACTAGAGTAGTGGATAGTCTTATGACATGCAAATAATTTCACGTTGATCATGTCCTTCTTTTATTTTCTCTTTCCCACAAGAGAAACATTATCCTCTTCTACACCACTCTCTTCCTTCTTCTGATCTCTACTATGAGAACCCTCCTAGATATCATACTAAGTAAATTCATCCCATACTCCACTCCAATATAGGATATTCTCTCTCTCCACCACACACTTCACGAAAATATCCCACTCTTTGGTGAATCCCTTTAGGGCTATGCACACCAACTCCTGTTGTGAGAAATCTTACCCTGCCGACAGGATAAGCTCCCCTTTGTACCAAGACACATATATTTGGTCAAAATACATAAGAGAACAAGTGGTTACTACTTTCCCTATATATCTAATTGAAACAATCAAGTGAGATAGAATAATAATGTTGTGGCGTACCTTGTTCTGATATTCATTCTCACTTCTCCAATTTGTAGGCTTGATCTCCAAGCTCCTCAATGGAACTGAAGTCTTGCAAAGACTAGCAAAGGATCTCTTCCTCATACTGTATATGATTATATAAAGCATATATATCTATGAAGATTGAAATGACAATAGAAAATAAAATGTAGAATACATGAACTTTAAGGGAATAGGCCAAGTTGATATTAATTGGAAAGACAAAGAAGGCACTTACAAAGCATGATTGATGATGTAGTCACTTCTCCAAGATCTCCTCATCCAGCCCTTGCATGAATCTTGACATCAAATGCTAATGATTCCTCCAGAATCAAAGGTTTGATACCTATAATATTCTCCCCTTCACCATGGAAATACCTCATTATATATGATTCGAAGGCTTAACCACCATGGATAAGATCACTCACTAGATCCACTAAATTTGGGATCTCTAAGATTTTCAGGGAGAAAATATCTCTCAAGGATTTTAGGGAGAAAATATATCTCAAGGATTTTAAGGAGGAAATATCTCTCAAGATCCACCAAATTAGGATTTTGGTTTGAGAAAATATCTCAACCATCCATGAGATTCTCAACTTATCCTTGGGATTAGGAAACTAAATGCGAGGAGGATTCTCACACTAAATTAATTTCCTTTTTATGAATAATAAGGAATAAATTATAATTCATGTGCACATAGTATTTTGACCTTCATATGATATATTTCTCCTCCACATTGACTAGGGATTGTGACAAATGTTTTTTCATGGTGTCAAGGTGTTGTGACACTTAGTAAAGTACATGTGACACTTAGTAAGGTGCATATGAAACTTTGACAAAGTGCATGCGACACTTAGTAATGTGCACACGACACTTTGTGACACTTAGGCGTAAATAGGTGTGGCACTTACATGTGACATTTTGGTGTGTAAAAGATGCCCCTAAATTTTGAAGTCAGAAGAGAAACTAATGGCCGAAACACTTTATAAATTCTTCAATGCAAGGGTGTTGGAGTAGGAGAACCTGGAAGAAGCAACACACAATCATCAATCAATATACATGTATGTTCCATTTTCAAGGCAGGGATAACTATGCTCGGAATACATGATGACTCAAAGCATGGCCACCGACCAATACACTATGGATCCATGAGAATACTGACTGAGGATATGGCCACCCAAGATACATTGGGGATCCATACCTCCATGATATGAACTGATCACAGCCACAAAAAATACATAGTGGAGCTACGAGATGACAAAACATAGCCATAGATCAATACCATGTGGATCTATGTGACAATATATATATAAATATATATAAATATATATATATATATAGATATATATATATAAATATATATATATATAAATATATATATAGATATATATATATATATATATTTATATATATATATATATATATAAGATTACCAACATGGTGATTTTACTGAAATGTTTTTAATGCTCAAATTATCTCCATCGTGGCCTAGGAAAATCACATAACATAGTGAACGCTCAACCCAGGGTCTTTGTCCCGATCCCAAAATGGTACGAATCTAGCCATGTGAATAAATGATTTGGTGTCGAACATGGTAGAAACCAATTGATTACCGGTCATTGATGTATACCATTAATAAGTGTGAGGGAAATCACCAATGACGACAATGATTCCCAAGGTACCTTTAGCACATTCCAACAAATGTGAATAAATGAGATGAGGTCGAACATTCATGGAATGATCCGATCATAGGTCAATGATGTAAACCTATTGTCGGAGGTGAGGAGGCATTCCATTGAGGCATGTAGGTCCCAAGGTGCTAACTTGTTTCTAAGTCTAATTCCCAGATAATGTGTTGAAGTCGACAAGAATAGACTCATCAAAGTAGGGCCATGATGTATCCCCCATCATCGACATGAAACTAACACATGAAATTGATGTGAGATGGTGAATCGAATGAGTATGTATTGACATAGGAAATGGAAACTGGTAATACTGCAGATCATTTGGTTTGAAGTGAAACTTCCCTTGAACATGATCAGGCATGACAAATGACCTGGAAGCATTGACTTGATGAGTACCAAGAGCATATTGTGATGACAATAAGAACACTCTTTTACTGGAACTAAAAAGTATAACGACACATGGAATTGGTATGACTTAGAGACAAGAAGATTACCCAATTGTAAGACGAGACACAAACATGTGCCATCTTCAAGGGAGAAAATAGTAGCTACCATAATATCCCCTATAGCTTCCAACTCATCCTTCACCTGTCTACGTCCAGTGAGATAGGATGCCACACTCTCTCCCTTGGCCATCCTAGTGCTATGGAGCTTGTCCCTTAGGGACATATTCCTGTTCTCATTCTTGTTCTCACAAAATTTTATCAGTGCATCCACATCTCCTTGGTTTCCATATTCTCAGCCAAATGTGGGATCAAGTGGTATTTCACTCTATCCAAGATTATCCTCTGCACCCTTACTTCCTTCACCTCATGAAGGTCTAGGGAAATGGGATTTGATGAAGGAATTGTCACTATGGTACTCACAAACACCCACAAATTGTTCTCCATGAGAGTAACTAAAATCCTTACCTTCCATTGTAGGTAGTTGGATATATCCTCCAATATATCCTCATACATGATACTGGAATTCATCCTTATCCAACTAAAAAATACCCCTTTTTCCCTTCTTTCTTCCAAGGGAAAACCCCTGCAAATCAATTTTATTCAAGTGCCAAACTCTATCCACTAAACCTCAGATCCCAAGCTCTGATACCATGTTAAATTTATTATGACTTTTGTCAAACACTTAGTCAAAATATGATTTAAACCTCCAATAAAGATTTATCAGTAATGCAATAAACAACTAGCATTCAACATTAGTTTCTGAGCAAAAATACAAATGACTAAGCAATATGAAACTTAGCAGCGGAAATAAATGAATAGTATACAACATTCAACCATACTTTTGACAAGTAGATATTCAGGAAATGCCCCTAGAAAAACCCCGAAGGGAAATCCAACCAAGGAGAGATTATTTATTACAGATCTCACAGGAAATATTGTTGAGTTTACAACAACAATATTTTCATCATTAATTATAATAACACTTATCTTGAAATTTGTACCAACATTCGACATCGATTTTAGTGCCAACATCCCTTGATTTATGTGCCTGAAATCTATTGTATGACCCTGTAATTTTCTGTTGTATGAATATATGGAATTTATTGTCTCAATTTATGTGCATACTTCCTATACCTTTCTGTACGATGCTGTATGATTTTACTCCAACATTAAATGCCTTGATTTTTATGCATCAAAGGCCACAAAATATATGCATTTCCTCTGTCTTACAACCAACATTAAATGCATTGTACGACCTTCCCTAAAATATGTACTATATGGAATGTCCTTTAATGGATGTAGCTATCTTGGGATGCATTCCCCCTCTCCTTGGGATTTGTGCCAATCCTCCTTTGCTTCTCCTCTTTTCCTTTCAACTCTATCTCTCTTGGAAAATGTGTCTCTTCACTTTCCCTATCAAACTCTCATTGGATGAGATTAAAACTTGCTCCACAAGATCAATCGAAGTGATTTAATATTTCATTGGGTTCACTTAAATCACTTAAGTGAACCAAACTTTATAAATCCATTTTTACTCATTAAATAATAAAAGACCCCACTTAAATTTATAAAATCACTTTATAAAATCAAGTCAGTAGAGAGATACATTTGAGCAGTCACTTATTCATGTTGGGCACCACGAATGAAGAAGTACCTCCGAGCTACAAAAACTAAAAAAATAAGGGTAAGAAAGGAGGGGGAATAACAACGTTAAACCTAATATAATGCTGGTGGGGCAAAGAATAATAATAAAAAAATAAATTTCCTTGCAAGTTATGCAAATAGGATCACCTCATGCATTAATGCCTCAATATGGAAGAAGCTTAGAGTTTTTTAGTGCAACAAAAACTTGATTTGATGACTAACCCATTTTCCCAAGGTCAACATATGGATACAAGTTCTTTTGGTAATTTAAGAAATGTGAAAGGGGGCACATAGGGTGCACCCTTTCTATATAGAACTTCATTGTTCATCCATATGGTGGGATTATACATTTACATGTTGACCAGGGCTTGTGTTTACGGTAACATTGAGTCGATGTTGAAAGGAAAAGAGTTTCTTGACCTTCATAATTCTCATCATATAGAGAATCCTATGGGGAACATAATACCACACATACCGATTCTCATCGCACAATCCAAATGATATAGATTTTCCAAAGTACTTGATTTTTGAGGATTTGGCTTAGACACCCTGTACAATGTTGGCTTTAGAGGTGCTCCATAGTTTCCCTTTGCAATGCAGTGTATTCTCATATGTTATTGGGGCTATGGATTATTATATCTCACAAGTTATCAAGTTTGACACCATTGATGTCAAGCCTTTCCTTCCCTATCATGTTTCCTTCCATATTCAAGTCGTGTATTCCATGAAAACTATTTGAAGGATAGTCATTGATGAAGGTGATTCAATGTGCATTATGTCTTTATCTTGATGGTGAGATATTGGATCCCCCAAAATTGCTCCATATCCTACATTTATTACAACTTTTGATGGATGTTCTTTTTGATTGCATGGGATTATTTCCTCCTTTCTTGTCCAATTAGGAGGTAAAACCGTTACTATGGAAGTGGAAGTGGTCAATGCTCTGCTCAATTACAACCTATTGTTAGGACACAGTTGGACCTATGCAATGAAGAAAGTGGTATCCTCAATATTTTGAGTACTCTATTTCCCTCATGAAGGGAAGATCATGACTATCGATCAAATGTTGTTTAATCGTAATGATTTAGATTCATCCATGGGATCTACTGTCCCATTAGTTGGTAATTCCTATACGACCACTTAGAGTATGGGTGTTGGGTTGTATCCTTCATTGATGGAAACATTTAACTTCATGGTTCCCATCTCTTACATTAAATCTATTGCAATATGTTTTGATTAACTGATATTGTTGGTTCCCACAACCCAAGTGTACCAATTTCGTACATCATATTTTGAGGACCTATGGGTTCTACCTTCTCCATCAGATTTGGTGGAGGGGATTGAGCATACTGGGATGGCTATGTCATTGTCTATAATAGAGATAACTTATCAAACAATTTAATGTGCCACTACAGACACTAATCCAACTCCTTGGATAAAAGAGTCGGATTGTTCTACTGAGCCTGTTTGGGTTGTGAACTCTTCTAACTCTCTTGATTGTCTAGATAAAATATTTCCTTCTGAAGAGGCTATTATGGAGGCGATGAACATGAAAAAATGACCTTGGGAAGACTTGCACCACATGTCGTACTTCCTCCCAGAGCTTGATAGGATTGAGAGTGGAGAGTTTCAATTGACCTTGATTGGAGATAATGATTGGCCTATGAACCCATTGACAACACATGGAGTGTATGTTGAGGGAAACATGGAAAATATTTTGGAAAAAATCCTGATCAACATCTCTTGTAACCTTGATGTCATTGATAATGTGTTCATAGGGGTGGAATGTTCTTCATATGAGGTCCACATTTACACTAATATGTTTAAAGAGTTTCACAATGTCTTTTCTTGGACATATGAGGAAATGCTAGGCATAGATCCCTGATTTGTTGAACATGAGATTAAAACATATTAAAATGTGAATCTTATTCGATAAATAATTTGACCTGTGAATCCTATAAAGGTAGTAGTGATAAGGGATGAGGTGGAAAAACTTCTCAAATCTATATTTATCTAACTAGTTCCCTTGAATGAATGGGTATCCAATCCTGTTCTGGTAGACAAGAAGCATGGAAAAATCTGAGTATGCATGTAATTTAGAGATATGAACAAGGCTTGTCCCAAAAGAAATTTCCCCACATCATTTATAGATCATATTATTTATGAGTGTGCAGGGAGTGAGATATTCTACTTCATGGATGCATTCTCTGGTTATAACCAGATTCAGATCCATCCCAAGTATCAACACAAAATTGTGTTTATATGTCCTTGGGGTACATTCACGTATCACAAGATGCATTTTGGCATAAATTTTTTGGTGATACAATCAAGTGAGCCATGTCCTTTACGTTTTACAATATTAAGCACACTTTGAAGGCTTATGTGGATGATCTAGTTGATTTCTCTCTCAAGAGAGAATATCATCATGCTCATCTTCGCCTTGTGTTCGAAAGATGTTGGTACTATAGAATTTTGTTGAATCCTAACAAATGCATATTTTGCATCGTTTTATGGAGTTTCTTGGGTTTTGTCATACTAATAAGGGGATCATGGTCGATCCTTTAAAGGTTGAGGAAATAGTTTAGTTTCCTCCCCCGTGTAACATTTGACAGCTTCAAATATTATAAGGGAAAACCAAATTCCTTCATCGTTTATAGCTAGTTATGTTGGAAACATCAAGGGATTTATGCGCTTGTTGAAAAAGGGGGTCTCGTTTATATGGCACAATTTTGTGCAATGATATTTCGACATTTTTAAGAACAGTATTACATATTCTCCCTTGCTTATTCCCCCAGACTATAGCAAAGATTTATTTTTGTACCTCACAACATTGGAAGAAACAATCGATATGGTCTTGGTTCAAGAGGATGATGCACTCCAAGAGAATGTCATCTACTGTCTTAGCTATGGTTTGGTGGGTCTTGAACTTAATTATCTATATGTTTAAAATTTGTCTTTGTTAAATGTGCACACCATCCAAAGACTTCAACACTACATCTTATTGCGTAAAAACACCATGATCATGGATGCCATTACATTTCAATATGTTTTAACTTGATGGATTTTTGGGGGGAAATATAATAAGTGGATTGTTATATTATAGGAGTTCAATTTGGAATTCACATATGCTTAGTCCAAGAAATAATTGGTTTTCATTGAGCTCATTTTAGAGTTTCCAAGTAAAAAGAGGGGAATTATAGTAATAGACTAGTTCCCGGATGACCACATTTTCCTCATTTATTCCTTTGACCCTCATTATGAATATATCCTTGTGTATCTTCAAACTTTGAAGTTCTTTCTGACCTATTCATAGGAAGATCAATGATTTATTCTCCATCAAGTGAAGAATTACCTTATTATTTGTGAGACGTTGTATCACCAAGGGGTTGATTTGGTTCTTCGCCGTTGTTTGACCCATGAAGAGGCAAAGAGTGTGTTAAACAACTGTCATAGTTGAGCCCGTGGAAATCATTTTTCTGGGATGGAAACAACCCAAAAAATCATGTGTGACAGATACTTTTGGCTGACGATATTAAAGGACTGTGTTAAGGTATCTAAGAAGTGTCATTCATGTCAAATTGTTTCTAGGAAGATGCATGTGCATCCAACTCCATTGTTCCCCATTATCACCATAGAACCTTTCACCATGTGGGGATTATATTTTACCACATTCCACCCAACTTCGGATAGGGGGAATCGATAAATTATTGTGTCCATCAAATACTTCACAAAGTGGGTGGAGGCCATGCCTATGTATTCTAATGACGGTGAAACTGCCACACTCTTCATGTTCAAACAAATTATTTTTAGGTTTAGAGTTCTAAGGGAGATTGTCACTGACCATGGAAGTCACTTTCAGAACAAAATGATGGAATAGTTAGATTCTAAGTTTGGATTTAGGAAGGAGTATTCATCTCCTTAATATCTTCAAGAAAATGGTCAGGTGGAGGCCATTAATAAGTATTTTAATACCATTCTTCAATAAACAATTAACACAAGCAATTCCAACTAGCACTTGATGCTCTATTCGACATTATGGGAATTCTAAACTTCAATAAATATTGTCATGGGATTCTCTGCTTTTCAACTTGTTCATGAAGTTGAGGAAATTATTTTGATTGAATGTCAGATCCCCTCCTTAAAAATAATTATTGATCTCCTTCCTGACACATATGAGCTTGAAGACTGTCTTTTTCACTTGGATAATCTTGACGATCAATGTCGAGATGTTTCCATAATGAACGAGGTGCATAAGAAGCATGCTAAATTTCAATATGATAAGTCTATCCACCCTATTCTTTTTTTTGAAGTATATATTTTTTTGGTTTAAGATCAAGAAAAATATGCTCAAGGGGCAGGAAAGTTTAATGCGATGTGGCACATGCCTTACATTGTGAGGAATGTGTTGAAAAAAGGTACTTACAAACTTGTTGATTATGACGGGAATGTGTTTGCTGAGCCCAGAAATGGACTCTATCTTAATAGGTACTACTCTTGAGAAACAACGCTCGGGTGTTTTCCCCTTTGTAATTGTTGTGTATTGGTAGTATTAGACTTAGCTCAATTTATTTCATTCTTCAGTTTTTTCTTATCGTTCTTATGATTAGATGGTATATGTCTTTGTAATTCGATGGTATTTATAGGATTTGTAGATGGTGCTAGATGTCACACTCAGAATATTTATTCCACCATTTGGGTGATTTATTCACCCATGGGTCATTGGTAAATTAAGGAGGCACTTGTCTCAGGATAGCAATGAATAAAGTGTCTGAGTATAACACCGTTATTGAACTTCTTGGATATGCCATTTCACATGGAATTCAATCCCTTGAGGTTCTCTTTGATTCACAACCGGTTGTGCCTCAATTGAATGGAGAGTATTGTATCCATGACCTAAATCTTCTCCAATGATTCATGCAAGTATGCCTTCTGGATCATTCCTTTGGTTTCATTACATACATGCACGTTCCTAGGAGTCAGAAAATTTCTACTAATGCATTTTCTAACTATGTATTAGATTGGAATTTTTTTCATTCTTAAGTTCAAAAGAATGCATGCATATAAAGCATCAAATTACATAGAAGCATTCATATAAGTATGAATCGAGGAAAAAATATGTATATATATTATTTTAATATCCACCGAGTACAAAATTTTGGATCGAATTTACAAAATCGGGCTTCTATCCCCAAATATACATTTATAAGGACAATACACTATAATACATAATGATTATGTTGAGGGCCCTGCCCCTTCGTGTTCCTCATGATAACACTCTATAGTGTTTTCTAGACACAGGAAGTGTCAAACCCAAGGCCATGGTACTCCGATGACATATCATTGCATTTTCTCTAGGAGATCCTCGATTTGTACCATCACAATTTCGTGGGTAAGTTTGTCTAGTTTCCATTGGATGTTTTGCAGTACTTTATCTTCATCTCCTCTGGGATGGTCTCTGTCTCCTCCTCTATTCCTCTGTCGGGGGTATCTCACCGATTTTGTTGGTCTAATATATGCACATTCACAATTTTTGTTAGAGTCATGATCCACACTAAAGATATGCTATTTTTGGTTTTCCTCTTGAGTTATTTATTAAATAAAAAAATATATAAAAATATACAACTTGAAAATTTAAAAAGGTATTACTTATCTCTCTTAGTGTGGAACTAAGAGGTACTAGCATGTCTAGGTCCCTTGTGAATTTTATCCCTTCATAGGGATAATCATTGATAGAGAGAACCTGTCATGAACACCAGTGAAAGAAGTCATAATCATGTGGGATATGAAGTTTCCCGCCCCCTAGTGGCTGCATCACCTCTGTCCAACAAGCCATACAAGGTTCTTTGACCCTCTTTGGATAAACAAACACTCGTGGATTGATATATAGAACTCTCTCAAAAAAGAAAGTGGATAGAATATTGTCGTATCCAAAGTTCTTCTTCTTCCATATATTGAATTCGATAATTTGAGTCTTCATAGACATCAATAGTGAAGATATCTAGTTTAATATTGTTGGTCTCAAGCACTCTACCCTATAAAACAATTGTGGATGAGATAATTGGTGAAGATATGTCGATCTTTCAATTCTTGCGATGGTGGATAAGATTATTTTTAATCTTAGACTCTCTATTGTCCATATTGTGACTTGAATTCTCACATTTTGAGTGCCTAGGACACAATAGGTGGCTATGTATTCATCGATGGTCATTCCCTCACCACTTCTAGTCTCGAGTTTCACTACATCTCCTCATCAAGAGAGTCTCTTTATGAAGTAAATGTCTTCAACCTATATCTTTAGAGGTTGCTAATCTAGCATAAACACGTCAACGTCTGGGTCCCAATACCCTATTAGGACCTGGAACAATCTCTTTTAGGCCCTCATATTACTTATTTCAAATAAATTTCCTAATAATTAATTTTGGATGGTTTCTATCACCTCCAGGTCTTCCACAACCTGATTGTTGATCTCCTCATGCTCTCTTTCCCTCCACTCAATAGCCATCCTACAATATTTGGTCAAAGAGAAGGGTTAAAACTTGCCTTTTTACCTTTGGATGGGCTCATACATGAGCTACTGAGGAAACATGTGCATATATATGCACCCTATATTGATGATAGGCACATATAGGGCACCTTGTATGTGCCTTGTGCCAAAGGAAGGCACATATATGCTTGTCCCTTTGGAATTTTTTCCAAATCAAATGAATTTTTGATGAAAACAGGAAATGAAATGATGAAAATTAAGAGGACGGAGAGGCCTATTCATTGGTCCAGACGATGTGTGATTCCATTGACCGCAACGTCCATAATATTTCATGGAAATTTGGGGGTATTTTCCACTAAAATGCACTATTCAGGTAAAAATGATAAATGACATGGTAAAAAAATTTGTTTTTCACTATTTAGTCAATTTTTTTACCCACTTGATTATAGTTTTATGCTCTCACTATGTAATTACACCTAATGGATTGAATTTCAACAGTAGAAAATGTCTAATTGAGCAGGTTTTTAGGAAGGATGTCATACCAAGGTGTTTTTATGTGTTTTTTTAACCTATTAGTCCATCATTTGACTCTTCAGTAGGTAATGTTCTCAACTACTAGCATGTAGTGTAGGTCATTTTCCACCTTCACTTTGAATTATCAATATAATTTCATATTTTATTTAGGGTTGATCCCACTTAATAGTGACATAATCCTTTCCCAATTGATTAAAAGTGTTGTCTTGTTTGTGGTAGAGCCTTTCTCTTCATGGGTGCCCTAGTTAGTACCTTGCTATTCATTTTGGCACCCATGCTGCATTTTTTCTATAGGCTTGAGAGACCTATTTATTATTTCCATGTCTTTGTGTCAAATCCTCATAAATTATTCTCATTCTTATTCTGGATAATATCTCATGGGGCTCCCAAATTTTTGTGTTAATTTTTAATTGCATTGCATATTTCTCACTTGTGCTTTTGAGCCTAATGTTGTCTTCAAATTTCTCTCATTTATCCTATTTCTTATGCATTCTCTCAGTTTCCAACCTTCCATTAATTTCCTTTGCGGCTTGACACCTTTATCCCTAGAGGAAACATTCCCCTGAGTGTCCATATTCTACATGCGTTCCTTGAATTGAGAATATGTATGTTCCATGCGAAACTAGTTTGCTTACCCACGACACTCATTTCCTATATTGGAATATTAGTTGTCATTGATGTTAATCATGGAAAACTATATGCATAAGAACACGTAGGAGAGAAATAGCATTGCAGATATTGCGCAAAAGCAAAAGGGGTCGAGGAGGAATCATGTCCATTGGTGTAGTTTTAGGACAATTCAGGACTGTCAGATTGAGGTGGAACCAGAGGCTCGAAGAAATTAAGTCACAATCGTCAAATCAGGAGAAATAATCCTCAACCGTAGATCAAAGCCAATATGACTTCGAAACTTTGCCACTTTGCCAATCATTAGAGACAAGCATTCAACTATACCAGTTGCAGGAATCGACAGTAAAGAACGAAGAACAATGCTAACCAGTGGATCAAAATAAGAGCACAATTGGACGGTAAAGAACGAAGAAATGATGTTGATCGTTGGATCAAAATGAAATCATAATCAGATGACTCAAATCTCTTTCCACGAGTCTAATGAGCAACCAAAAAATGGCTAAGTATCATATTCTATCTATATCACTTAAAAATATCTAAGTATGGTTCATTATGGAGGTAACAGAAATTGGGCGTGCATTTTGATAACATTCGAGAAGAGATATGAGTATGCGATTTCGAGAGTCCACGAACCTGAGAAAAATCACTTGAAATTTTTTCTAAGTATAGGTTCATCTTTGAGGCTATGGAAGTTGGGGGGGAATTTTGATGACATCATATAAGACATGTGAGTTTGCAAGTCCGTGAACCTTTGAAAAATTTCTTGAAATGTTTTTGAAGTATAGGTTCATCTTTGAGGCTGTGGAAGTTGGGGGTGCATTTTTATGACATCATAGAAGACATGTGAGTCTGGAAGTCCGAGAGTCCACGAAACATTCACATAAAATAATTCTAAGTATAGGTTCATCTTGGAGGTTGTGGAAGTTGGGCATGCATTCTGATGACACCCGAGAATACATGTGAGTCTGCAAACCCATGAAACAAAATAATTCTAAGTAAAGTCAATGTTTGAAATGAATGAGAAACATCCACTCAACGATTGATCATATCCAAAATGTTGATCTAATTAACACCGGATAAGCGCTTGTTGGAATTGCATTTGGTCACGGGTTATGGTCACATAGAAGAAAGGGGTTCACAGTTGGAGACTTAGAGCCAAATATTGAACAAAGCACCTTTTGTAATAGAGACTTAACTGGAGGTCACATAAATTAAAGATAAAGTGCCTGAGGCTTAACTCTGTTTTCTATAGGAAATCCGAGAAGAACACCATTACTATAATTGATAGAGGCTAAGAAGCTAGTTTCACATTGCAACCACAAAGATAAAGAAGTCTACCTACCAGTACCATTTGAGATTCTGATTATTAATATAGTTTCTTATTAAAATATATTTAAGAAAGACCAAAGTCATTTGATTACTTAAAATTAAATAAAGTAAGAAATTAATTTATGTTAATGAAAGGGTACAATGGTTCATTGTAAAAATATGCAATGGTTCAAATTCACACCAGTTGGAAGACTATATAAACGAGAAAGAATGATGAGAAGAAAGTTTCTTTGTGGTCTACATTATAATATCAGAAGCAAGTGTAGAGTCCAAGGAAGAAAAATAAAAATACTAATGAAGTGAGGTTGGAAGGGAGGAGCAAGGAAGGATTAATATCCTTTTCTAATTAAGGTTTAAAAACAAGGAGTTGGTGCTTCCAAGGTTTGGTTCCCTACACAAGGGAGTTGGTGCTTCCTAGGGTTGGATCCATAAAACCAGTGAGTTGGTTCCCTAAATCAAGGGAATCGGTGCTTCCTAGGGTTGGTGCTATGAAAAAGGGGATTGTTGTCTCCTAGAGTTAGTGCTCTAAATCAATCTTCATATAAAATTTGTAATTTGTAATTTAAGTTTATATTTATTGATTTAATTTCTCAAGTTTCTTACTAATCAATAAAGTTAATAAATAAATAATTAAAGATTGTGAAAAGTTATTAATATCGATTCACCCCCCCAGTATTAAACCATATTCCAACAATTGGTATCAAAGTGGGTGCCTTCAACATATTCTAATAACTGGAAGGTAGATTCTACATAATCCTAGGGATCATCAAGAATGAATTTCTTCCACCATAGCACCTTTGTTCAAAGGGAATGATTATGCACTTTGGAGTGTGAGGATGAAAGGATGTATAATGTCCATGGGTTGTGCTATCTAACAATCTATAGAAGATGGGTATACTACACTTGCTACTACTCGCACACACACAACCAAAAATAAGCTTTGTAATGAAAATGCAAGAGCAACCAATGCCATCCTAGGAGGATTAGCCAATCCTATATTTGTGAAAGTAATGCATTGTAAGTCAACAAAATAAATCTGGGAAAACTAAAGGTCATATATGAAGGAGATAGCAAAGTCAAAAAGACCAAACTACAAACCTACATAACACAATTTGAAAACCTGAAAATGAAAGAAGAAGAGAACATAGCAGAATATCTTCAAAGAGTAGATGAAGTAGTCAACTCAATCATAGCATTAGGATAAGAAATCAAATATCAACCCATTTTCCAAAGTATCTTGAGATCTTTACCCATGAGATATGATGCCAAGATTTCTACTATTGAAGACAGACCAAACCTTGATAATCTCACAATGGATGAAATACATGGGATCTTGACAGCGTATGAGATGAGAATAGGGAAAGAAATACCAACAAAAGGAGAACCAAATTTCAAAGTATCTAAAGAAAAGAATAAATAGGATAAAGTATCTAAAGAATATCAGTCAGAGATATTTGATGAAGAAATAGCTAACTTCATGAAGAAATTCAAGAAAGGAACTGGTAGATACAAAGGAAATTTTCCTCTAATATGGTTTAAATGTGAAATATTGGACATTTTTCTACCAAATGTCCCTATCTGAAAAAAGAAAAAAGTGATAATGAAAAAACTTTCAAAGGACAGAAGAAGAGCCAAAACAAAGACAAAAGGAATGTCTACAAGAAGAAGAAAACCTTTTACACTAAAGAGAAAAACAACTCATCTAAAGAAAGTTAAGAAGAAAAAAACATTGAGCACCTATTTATGGGTATAGAAACCCAAAATAATCACACCAAAAATAACTTTGATATTTAAGAAGAAAACTTTGAAGTTGAAGGAGAAGTAGATCTTGAATCATATTTGATCAATTCCCTAGCCGAACTCTGAAAGTATAAAAGGAAGAGTAAATAATTAAGAGAACAACTATCAGAATATGAAGAAGCAAACAAATCAAGAGAAAAATAAGTGTCAAATACCAAAGAAACAATGAGAGTTATCAATGATTTAAAGACTCAACTCCAGGAAGCCAAAATAATTGAAGAAGTCATTTTGAAACAACTCAATGATAGGGAACAAGATTATGAAAATCTAGAGGTTGAAATTGTCCTACTAAAAGGAGAAATTTAAAAATAAAAGAAGTAGTCAAAGTTTGAGAACATTTCAAAGATTTTGAATGATATTCTTTACATCCAAAGATCACCAATGATAAAACAGGATTGGGATATGATCAAAATTCAACCTCTGCTGCACATAAAACTAATAAACAATCAATTAACTATGCAGATTCTCTTAGAAGTTCCTTAAAAAGAGAAGACAACAAGATAAAGATGGCACCATTAGAGACTGGTTTTAATAAGCAAGCACCTCCTTCAGAAGGAAAAGGAAATACACAGATAAGAAGGACTCCTCCTAATAGATATTATAATATCTTTCTTGGATATTTCTATTCATGCAAAAACTTTGGACACAAAGTAGTACATTGTAAATCCTATAGAAACTACAAAGCAAGAAATATCCAGAGATATAAGAACAACAAGAAAATGATGTAGAGAAAAAAAATTATAATTCATTCTCTCCTTTACAAGAGTACAATGTTGAATGCCACAAGTGCAACAAATATGGCCATAAATCCAGTGAATGTAGATTACTAATGCAATCCTTGAAGATGAGAAATTCTAACAAACATGATAAGAAGATATGGAAAGAAAAGCATATAGAAGAAAAAGTAACATAATGTAAAGTGGCCTTGTATGAAAAAAAGAAAGAAAAAGTGTCAATGGTATATTGATAGTGGATGCCCAAAAAATATGACATGATATGAAGGAATATTTATCAATTTTACAGAGAAAGATAAAGGTAAAGTCACTTTTGGAGATAATGTATCTGCCAAAACACTAGGAAAAGGCACAGTTTCTTTGGGAAACAAAAAGAATAAAACATAAAACATGTTTCTAGTAGAAAACTTAAAACCTAATCTACCCAGTGTAATCCAAACATGTGATTAGGGACATATACTCATTTTTTACTCCCAAAAATGTGAAATAAGAAAAGAAGGATTAAAAAAATTAGTTGCTATTGCACCAAGAACCTAAAGCAATGTATATATCTTGGATATTGAGGAAGAAGAAGAATTTCATATGAGTCAAGTAGATGAACGATGGGTATGGCACAAAAGGATGGGACACTTGAGCTTTGATAACCTGATCAAAGCTAGTAAAAAGGGAGTTGTAAAAGATATGCCAAAAGTCATCAAGCCCTCATGTACTATTTGCAAACACTGTCAATTAGGGAAGAAGACAAGAGTTAGATTCAATACAAAAGAACATTCTACATCAAAACCCTTGGAGATTATGCACAGTAATTTTTGTGGGCCCTCTAGGACTAGAAGCATACAAGGGGAACACTACTCCATGTTGATCATTGATGACTACATGAGGATGACCTGGTTATCTCAAAGAAAAATATGAGCCATTTGAAAAATTTAAAGCATTCAACACTTATGTAGAGAATGAAAAAGATCTCAAAATCAAATGTTTAAGATCAAATAATGGAGAAGAATTTACCTCTAAATAATTCAATAAGTTTTGTGAAGATCATGGAATCAAGAGACAATACTCAACTCCAATAAATCCTCAACATAATGGAGTTGTTGAGAGGAAAAAAATAACTATTCAAGAGGCTGCAAGAACTATGTTGAATGAATCCAAGCTCCCATAAATATTTTGGAGAGATGCAATATATACAACAATTCACATACTTAACCGAGCACAACTGAGAGCTAACCATGAGAAAACACCTTATGAATTATGGTTTGGAAAACCAACACATATGAAACATCTCAGAGTCTTTGGAAGTAAGTGTTACATCAAGAGGGATGAAGATAATCTAGGTAAATTTGACTTTAGATCAGATGAAGGTATATTTCGGGGATATTCACCTAACAATAAGAATTACAAGTTATATAATCTAATATTGCACAAAATAGTGGAAAGTGCAAAAGTAAAAATAGATGATATAAAATTGAGAAAAATTAAATCTCAAGATGAATAAAAAATTGACGAATGGAGAAGACCTATTGATGATGAAGAATATGGTGAATCATAATATGAAGAAGATATTGAAGAACTGCAAGAGAATGACCCGCAAACTGATGAAGACAAGGATGAGGAATAAACACCCTTACCAAAAGCACCCTCAAAAAGAGTTCAAAAGAATCACCTTGAAAATCAAATCATAGGGGATAAATAAGCAAGAGTAGAAACAAGAAGGAAACTTAGATTTGATTATGAACACACAATGATTTCAGTAATAGAACCCAAATATTTTGCAGAAGCCAGCAAGAGTGAAGATTGGATAGAAGCAATGAATGAGGAACTTGATCAAATTGAGAAAAATCATACATGGGAACTTGTTCCTAGACCACAAGACAAGAATGTGGTAGGCACCAAGTGGATATTAAAAAAAAAACTCAATGGGAATGGACATATCATAAAGAACAAAGATATATTAGTATGCAAAGGATATTCCCAAGTGGAAGGTATTGAATATGGATATACTTTTTCCCCAGTAGAAATACTAGAGGCCATAAGAATGTTCCTGACATTTGTATGCTTCAGGAACTTCAAAATTTATCAAATGGGTGTTAAGTCAACATTCTTGAATGACACATTATAAGAAGAAGTATAGATATAGAAACCAAAAGGATTCATATTAACAGAAAATTAGGACTATGTGTGCAAACTAAAGAAGGCTCTATATGGTCTTAAACAAGCCCCTAGAGCATGGTTCTCAAGACTTGATCAATATTTGCATAAACAAGGATATAAGAGAGAGACTATTGAAAAGAACCTATATATCAAAATTGAGGATCAAGATATGATTGTTGTGGTGGTATATGTAGATGATATCATATTTGGAAGTAATATTACTATACCAAGCAAAACTTTTGCTACAGAAATGAAGAAAGAGTTTGAAATATCTATGCTAGGGGAACTAACTTTATTCCTAGGTTTACAAGTCACTCAAATAGATAATGGAATATTCATTTCCAAAAATAAATATATCAAATAAATACTAAAGAAATTCCAAATGGAATATAGAAAACCGATGTGCACTCCCATGGTCACAAGATGCAAACTAAGCCGAGATGATGATTAACCAAGGGTACACCAAACCATGTACAAATTAATGGTTGGTAGCCTGTTATATGCAACATCAACAAGACCAGATATCTTGTAGTCTATAGGGGTATATTTCAATATGCACCTAAAGAAACTCACATGAAGGTAGTAAAAAGGATATTCAAATATCTTTAAGGATCCATGGAGTTTGGTTTATGGTTTCCAAAAACAAAATATTTTACATTGACTGCATATACTGATGTAGATTGGGATGGTAGTGTAGATGACAAGAAAAGTACTAGTGGAGGAGAATTATACCTGGGAAAATGTCTAGTATCATGGTTAAGTAAAAATCATATATCCATATCACTATCTACAGTAGAAGCAAAGTACATTGTTGCTGCATCTTGTTGCACACAAGTAATATGGATGAAACAAACCCTAGAAGATGTACAAGTGAAATATGATAATCCAATCACTATTAAATGTGACACCACCAATGCCATAAATATATCTAAGGATCCTGTTATGAATTATAAAACCAAGAATATCCCAATTAAATGCCATTTTCTGAGAGACAAGGCTTCTCAAAAGGTATTCAAAGTGGAATATATTGATACTAAAAAGAAAATTGCAAACATATTCACAAAACCTCTACCAAAAAGTACTTTTGAAAAAATTAGACAAAAACTGGGAGTAATTCACATACATCATTAAAAACTACAAAATAAGAAGAAGGAGCACATGGACAGGGGGAGATAAGAAAGATCCCTTCTGTCATTCTTGTCAAAGGGGGAGGATTAACAGTAAAAAGCTGGTTAAAATAAGGGGTTATTACTTTGTTTCCATCAATGCCAAAGGGGGAGATTGTTGGAAGATTAGTTGTCATTGATGTCAACCATGGAAAAATATATGCAGAAGAACACGGAGGAGATAAAATGTCAGGAGAAATTTCATTTCAGAGGTCGCACATAAGCCAAAGGGGTCGAGGAAGAATCATGTCCGTTGATGTAGTTTTCGGGACAATCCAGGACCATCAGATTGAGGTGGAACCATAGGTTGTGAGAAATTAAGTCCCAAACATCAGATCGGGAACGATAATACTCAACCATAGATCAAATCCAATCACAATTCAAAACTTCACCACTTCGATGATCATTGGAGACAAGTACCCAGTTATACCAGTTGCAGTAATCAACAGTAAAGAACAAAGAACATTGTTGATCGTTGGATCAAAATAAGAGAATGATCAGATGGTAAAGAATAGAGAAACGATGTTGATCGTTGGATCAAAATGAAATCATAATTAGACAACTCAAATCTCTTTCTGTGAGTCCATTGAGCAACCAAAAATGGTGAAGTATCATATTCTATCTATATCACTTAAAAATTTCTAAGTATGGTTCATTATGGAGATAACGTAAATTGGGCATGCATTTTGATAACATTCGAGAAGAGATATGAGTCCGCAAGTTTGAGAGTTCGCGAACCCGACAAAAATCACTTGACTTTTTTTTCTAAGTATAGGTTAATCTTTGAGGCTACGGAAGTTAGGGGTGAATTTTGATGACATCATAGAAGACATCTGAGTTCGCAATTCCGAGAGTCCACGAACCCGAGAAAAAACACTTGATTTTTTTTTGAATGTATAGGTTCATCTATGAGGGTGCGGAACTTGGGGGTGCATTTTGATGACATCATAGAAGACATGTGATTTTGCAAGTCTGAGAGTTCATGAAACCATCACATAAAATAATTCTAAGTATAGGTTCATCTTGGAGGATGCGGAAGTTGGGCATGCATTCTGATGACACCCAAGAAGACATGTGAGTTCGTAAGTCTGAGAGTCTGCAAAACCATCACAAAAAATAATTCTAAGTAAATTCCATGTTTGAAATGAATGAGAACCATCCACTCAATGGTTGACCATATCCGAACCGTTGATCTAATTATCATCGGATAAGCACTTGTTGGAATTGTGTTTGGTCATGGGTTCTGGTCACATAGAAGAAATGGGTTCAAAGATGGAGAGTTAGAGCCAAAGATTGAACAAAGAACCTTTTTTAATATATACTTAAATTGATTTCACATAAAGGAAAGATACAACGCCCAAGGATTAACTATGTTTTCTGTAGGAAACCCAATAAGAACACCATTATTGTAATCGATAGAGGCTATGAAGCTAGTTTCCCATTGTGACCACAAATATAAAGAAGCTTGACTACGAGTACCATTTGAGAATCTGATTATTAATATAGTTTCTTATTAAAAGATATTGAAGAAAGACCAAAGTGATGTGATTACTTAAAATTAAATAAAGGAATAAATTAATTTTTGTTAATGAAAGGGTACAATGGTTCATTGTCAAAAGATGCAATGGTTCAAATTCACACCAGTTGGAAGACTATGTTAATGAGAAATAATGGTGAGAAGAAAGTGTCTTTGTGGTATACATCAGAAGATCATAAGCAAGTGTAGAGTGCAAGGAAGAAAATAAAAAATACTAATGAAGTGAGGGTGGAAGGGAGGAGCAAGGAAGGAATAATATCATTTTCTAAGTAAAGTTTAAAAACAGAGAGTTGGTGCTTCCTAGGGTTGGTTCCCTAAAACAATAGAGTTGGTTCTTCCTAGGATTGGAGCCCTAAAACTAGGGAGTAGGTGCTTCCTAGGGTTGGAGCCCTAAAACCAGGGAGTTGGTGCTTCCTAGGGTTGTTTCCCTAAATCAAGGGAGTTGGTTCTTCCTAGGTTTGGTGCTCTGAACAAGGGGATTGTTATAGTCCAACAATGCCACATCTATGCATCCAAAACATTGTCCAGTCCATTTGTATACTTTGCCAAAAATACTATTGAAGCTTCCTTCTAAAAAACCATTTGTTGGATAGTGTACGCGCCCTACTGCACTAATAGAATGCGTACACACATGTGCGGCATACTAGTTATCCCACACACATATGCTTGTGTAATGCTATTTAGCCCACATTTACCTCCAAAAGTTTCAAAAAATATAAAATTGCATGGAATTCGACAAAGTTTATGGGCTATGGAGGGTTTCCTAACCATTTTACCCCTTGCATCTCGTCCCCAAACCGAATAACCATATTTTTATCATATAAAAAGAGGTATTGGGGACTCATTTAGAGACATGAAAAAGAGAATAAGAAAACTTTGCTAGAATTCCCTGCCTTTCATTGCCCAAGATTTGCATCTTGCTCTGATTTTTAGCCTCAACTTCCCCTCCAACCATTCTCCATATGCAACCATTCCTCCTTCCCTTGATGGTATGTTGATTATGAGAATATAATGTGGGATTGATGCACTTGGATCCACGACAGAGGATCCTAGACTTGGTTTGTAGAGCGGTTGCAAGCAAGGGTTGTAACCTTTTTATCTTGAAATTGAATAAAATATATTGTCTTTGTCCCAAAACCCTATGTTTACATGTTCTTGTTAATTTGAGCATTTATATCTATATTTACGATTTTAAAGTGATCATTAGAGATTGTAGATGTTGTTACATTGTATTCTTAACCCCTTGTAGGTCATCTTTGGGATGAGATCTATGAGCTAGGAGGAAACAATAAGAGAAAGAGGTCTACATCAACCGTAAGGATTGAAGGTGTGCTGATTAACCCTCTCTTCCCTCTTTATCTTATCACTTAGTCTAGATGGTTTTGGGGTATATTAAAGGTAGATCGGTAATTTAAGGGAGTTATCACTATGCCTATTCCTTAGAACCAGTTTAGGGGAATTTCCCCATAGTATAATTGGTGACTCCACTAGGGAGTCTCTCTAGGGTATTAGTAAGATATTTTGGTTTGATTTGATTTTTTCAATTTCGTTTTGAGTTTTCTGAGTTTATTGAGTCAGTTAGGGTCTTTGGTCAACTTCTAGGTGCCTACCTCCCTTGCCCAGTTGTCTTTCCAAACCTTTTTATTTTTTGAAAACTTGCAGAGGTGTATGCGCCCTGTCCTCTATATAGCACACGTACATACACATTGTGCATAGTATACAATCTGCGTACATACGTATGTTTCTCATGCAAAACACGTGTCTCTGTGTTTTGGAAGGATTAAAAAAAAAAAAAAAACTTTTTATTTCCTAGCAAGAAGCTCTTTGCTTTTCAGGCCTTCCTGAACTCTTCAGGGTCTCTGTTGATTGTGTTTGGTTGGGTAAAGATTTAGTTTATCTTGCAGTTTTTAAATAACCCTTGTTGTTTCTTTATTTATTTTGTTTGGTTTTAAGGTTTAGGGTGAAATTATAAGCATTAGATCCTCCTGTGGATTCCAGTGAATCCATGCATTCAACCAGTGGCTTAGGGTCTGTGTTAGTCTTGGGTTTGTTTTCTCTTTACCTTGTTTTTGCTTTGAAAAACGAAAAAAATATCATTTACTTGTGATTTTCTTTTCTAAGCATTAAAAAAATAAATAAATTATAGTTGCATTTAGTTATGCATTTTTGTTTGGTAGTTGTAGCATAGGTTGTTTATTACAAAAGAAAAGAGTTTCATTTCCAAAGTTCCTTCTACACTATTTCCCTGAAAGTTTAGTAGTTTTCATTTGCATGGTGAAACAAAAAGTGCATTATAGGAAACTTTTTGCATTTTAGGATCTTGGACTGTACTCCGAAAAGTTTGCATTTACAAATATTAAAAGCCATTTTTTCAGTTGTAGAACCTAGTTTGCTTTTTGCACGAATTCTCTAAAGCTTTTATTTCTTCTCTTTCGTCTCTTGAAAACACCATAAGTTGCACATCTGTACTCTTTTGAGTAAATCAAAGAACTTAAAATTAACTAGACTTTTGTTCATAGGGTTCACCAAGTAGTCTAGGATTTAGGGCCTTGAAATAGGTGTGGAGAGGAAAATATTCAAGGCTACTTAAACAAACATAAGAGTCTGGGATAGGGAGTGTCAGAGTCCATTTTTGTAAGATTCAGTCTGGACCTCCCTCTAACACAGGGTCTAAACACAAGTTCTCATGAGGAAAGGTAGAGGAGATAACCCCTCCAAAGCTAGACCGAACATAGTGGGAATTGTATATTGAGGGTCGTTCTTAGGATTTAATTTGATCACATTTGACTACAGAGCCTCATGGACCTTGAATCCATTCAATATTCTTAGTTTTATTCCATACCATTTTCCTTCGGTACCCTTGAATGGCTTCAAAATTTGTTATCCTTCTCATTATGATAAGCTTGAATGTCGACTGTACCTGCTTGGCGACTGACTGCGAGATGGAAACCTAGTTGTATTTTTTTAGGTACTTACACAGGTGACTGTGGGGGTATACCACAGTACCTAGGGAAGACATCAGATCACACTTTGCAAAGTATACCTGGAGGGTGTTTCCGTGTTCAAGTTACACTTGCACCGATAAGTTTCTCTAATGTCGATTCACATAACTGTTCTTCCTGCGAGTCAATTGTTTTCTTACTTTTTAGTGTGTGCTCTGTGTTTTTCACTAGCTTAACCTTAGAGTTTCGGTTGATCATTTAAAAAGGTTGAATATCAACAACTCTGTCATTCACATAGGATTTAGGGCTTTCCACCGGTTGCTTTGGAGCCACCTCCACCACCGCTAAGGCATAGGCTAGATCAAGAGGGTTAATTTGAAGCGACCGGGCCATAGGAAACTGTACTTGAGCCAAATCCTAAAGAAGACTTTCCTACACCGGAGTAGTCCACCATTTCTAACCTTGAAGATGAAGGCTTCAGGCCCAAAAACCTTTTGATCACTAACTTATCAACACTTCTTCTTATTCAAATAGTCCCTCCTGAGGTGACTTCACCTGAACATCAGTTTGTTAGATGAGCAGCGATGGAAGAAACTAGTGCTACCTCTTCTAGGAGTCCTCATACTTACATCTCGACTATCGTGGGAGAGGGTGTCATGCCTCCTCCCCCACCTCCACCTATCAGGAATATGGTTTTCCAGACACCCATAACTTTGGGTAGTGGCATAGTCCCCTAAATGACCATGACCACTATTCCCTCTATCCAGAACATGTGTGGCACTCCCTTTTCGTATGGGATGTCGGGTTTCAAATCTAGTTCGATATTAGCCTACTCTACTCTACAAAATGTTGGATTGGGGGAAAGGATCTCTAATGCTTCCTTACAAGGATCTTTTGTGGGAACCACTGCCTTGTTTAACGTTAACCTTTATGGTGGGGGTCATATCCCTCCTCCATTCCCTTCGCTTGAAGCCACTTTCCAACATCCAATCAAGCTTAACACTAGCTCTAGTTTTCTCAGTGGGGGGAGTCATGGAATTCAATCCTATATGACTCTAGTAGGTTCTATGCCTTTTTATTTGTTTGGTGCATTTGGAAATAACGATTTCTCATCGTTTTATTTCTCGGTAGGGGGAAACCCTGTCTTTGGTAAAGCAAACCCTATGCAAGGCTTCAATCCTTCACGGGGAGAGATGATATGAGTTTACTCCTCATAAGGTCTTGGAAATCCCTAGCAGGGCTCATTTCCTTCACAAGAGATTTCTATCAAGGGAAATCTCTCCTTCACTTAGTGGAACCCCAGGCATGGTTCAATACCTATGCTAGGAGGGTTGGTTGGGGGCATCCCCAACCAAGATCCATGGAATATAGTGCAGGGATAAATCCATACACAAGGTATGCCATCCAACTACGAGAATCAATTAACGATGCATAATCAAGCGCAAACTCCTTTTATTGGCCAGGGCCACCATGGTTTCTACCAAAACTCTAGTCAGCAAGAAAACATTTCCTAGAAACCTAGTGTCAGTCAAAATACAGGCCCCTCTTTTCCTTTGAATCCACCACAACCTAGACTACATTTCCTGGAAACTCTGAATTTTCTAGACTTGTTGAGTCTATTAAACGACTTGATTTGTCATGATCCACGTTGGCCCCCAATGGAAACTAAGTTTCCCTCAGACATCCCTAAGTTTGAAGGAAATCCTGGAGAAGATCGAGGTGATCATGTTATGAAATTTCATTTATGGTGCTCATCCAACTTGTCAAAGGATGACTCCATTCAGTTACATTTGTTTCAACACACTCTTATAGGGGGTGTTGTGAAAAGGTATTTCGATCTCAATAGCTCGAAGTATGCTTTATTTAATGACCTGGATATGGTTTTCTTAAACCATTTCCAGTTACTGGTAAGATACGATGTCGACACTGAGTTGCTATCCAACTTCGAGAAAACAAAAATCATCCATATCTCGGATCACATCCAAGAATGGCGTCAACAAAAGAGCTTGATCAAAGTTAATTTTCCTCCCGCATTTTTGCTTGAGTGGTTCCTAAATTCCTTGGTTCCTTGTGTATCCAAAGACATCATGAAATCATAGGTTTTTTTGAAGAAGAGATGATCATGAGAGCCCAACAAATGGAGTTGATTTACTCTCAATATGGTATGTTGTATGAGATCCTTCCGAACACACCATGATTGAATTTAGACAAGAGCAAACATAAGTCTAGTCCTCACATCGATGGCATAGTAAGCTCAACACATATCAAGCCCACATATCGGTTGACTAATCAATTATAGCAGTTATCGATTCAATAGACTATGGCAAGCCAAACTCCTAGTTTGACTACCCCCACAACCCAAACATCGAATGTACACAGTGTGCAATCGATGAATCCCAAGGGTAACAAGAAATCTAAGGGAAAGAAGAAATATAAAAACAAGAAGGGTAAGAGGGATAAGAAGGCTGTGAATAATGCTCATGAGGGTAAAAATGAAAAGAGGAAGGTGAAGTTTCCGTGTAATATTTTCATGAATGACGACTTGACTCACGAATTCCCTTGGCTTGAAGAAGCCCAAAATCTATTGGCACAATAGAATCTTTTCGTAATAACCAACCCTTTTCAACAAGGGAAAAATATGGCTCAAGATTCCTCATCCACGAATACGCCCGGGGGAAATCAGGGAACCCCCACACCTAATTCTAAGAACGGAGCCACAAACGTTTATATGATGAAATTCGATGCTCATATGTAGACCAAGGCTCATAATTATGGAACTCTAGAATCTGTTGAGAAGAGAAAATAATCCTCGAACCCGCCACCTCCTCTTCAAATTGAGAAGACTATGGGAGAAACCATGACTCGCATCCCTAAGGGTGCATTTAAGAAGGCTTCTCACAACCCGAATGCAAGAGCTCCTTAGAATTAATCCATTGTGGAGGATTTGGCACAAACTCCTTGTGCATTGTCTGCTTTGGAAGTCCTCCAGAGTTGCCCCACACAAAGGAAAGCATTGTTGTCTGCCTTGGGAGCGACCGAGACTACTAACTAGGGAATGATTGTTTTTGACCATATAGATTATAAACCTCTTTTTCCTCACCATGTCTCTTTTCATATAGTAGTGGTGTATGCCACAAAATCATTGACACAAAACATTTTTTGTATGGTGGTTGATGAGGGTGCCTCGACTTACATGATGCCATTGGCATGTTGGAAGGACATTGGACAACTTGAGTTGTCTCCGTCACCCACGTTGCTAACCATGTTTGACAATCGATATTTTAGACCACATGGCATAATTCCCTCCTTCCCTATGCACTTGGAGGGAAAAACCATATGTGTCGAGGTAGAAGTAGTTGATGCACCTCTCAACTACAATATTTTGTTAGGGCAGAGTTGGATCTACACTATGTTAGGGGTTGTATCCACCATTTTTCAGGTATTAGTTTTTCCTCATGAAGGATATATCATAACCGTTGCTCAGTTATCCTTCTCCTATTCTGACCCTTCATCGGGGAATCCATGGTTCCGATGATTGACAACCCGCAACCAGGTACCATCAACTTAGGTGTTGGATTGTTTACATCTTTAATTTGGACTTTTGATTATCTGTCGCCTGCCAATCATGTCAAGTTTATTTCGGTTGTCTCCAACCAGTCGAAGGCTGCAATATTTCAAGTCGCTTCTTTTAGAACGGGTTACTTTAATGACCCATGGATTTTCCCTTCCCCATCGACTTCGATGGAAGGGTTAGGGAAACCTAGAATGGCTATGCCCTTATCCGATACTAAGGTTGCATACAATATTTTCCAACAAGCCTCAACAAACCCTCATATGACTCCCCCACAGGAGCTAGATCTCGTTCTCGAGCATATTTAGGCTCAAGAATTTATTTCCACTCTCTTTCCACTCATGATCCTTTGGAATTAGTATATCCCTATGAAGAGGCAATTTTGGAGAAAATGACTAGGCCAAATAGACATTGGGATGATCTTCACCACATATCTTATTTCTTACCCGAGTTGAGGAGAGTAGAGGCAGGAGAGTTCACTACGACCGTGAATGGAGATGCCCCTTGTCCTGTTAACCCTTTGGACACACACATAATCTATGCTGAGGTAAAAATGGAAAGTATATCTAAAATGATTCCTATCGACATCTTTAGATCCCCTGGTGTCGTGGAAAACGTCTTCGTTGGAGCAAATTGTTCCCCTGAAGAGATCTAGATATATACTGAATTATTTAAAGAGTTTTGCGATGTATTTTCCTGGTCTTATGAGGAGATTCTATACATTGACCCACGTATGTTTGAACATGATATCAAAACTTACCCTGATGTTAATCTTATCCGACAAAAGATTCACCCAGTCAATCCTTGCAAGGCAATGACGATCAAGGTTGAGGTAGAGAAACTCATCAAGGCTAGTTTCATATATCCAGTGCAATTAATGGAACGGGTGTCAAACCCTTCTCCTATCAACAAAAACCAAGGTATGATCTGTGTGTGTATGGACATTCTTGATCTAAACAAAGCTTTCCTGAAAGTGATTTTCCAACTCCATTCATTGACCAGATTTTTGATGAATGTGCAGGTTGTGAGGTATTTTATTTTATGGACGGTTTTTTCGGGTACAATCAGATCCAGATAATCCCCGAGGACCAACATAAAATGAAATTTATATGTCCTTGGATTACATTCGCATACAGGAAAATTCCTTTTGGCCTAATGAAGGTATTTCTATTTCTAATGAAGATATTATTTAATATGAAGATGTCAGAAGGTGGGTCTGTTGTAGCTCATTTAAACAAATTTATTACGGTTACTAATCAACTAAGTTCTATAAAAGTGGAATTTGATAATGAGGTCAGGGATCTTCAGATCTTGTGCTCATTTCCAGAAAGTTAGAATGCCTTGGTCATGGTTGTAATTAACTCTTTCTTTGGTTCAAATACTTTAAAATTCAATGATGTTGTTGGTTTTATCCGTAGTGAGGAAATGCGATAGAAAATCACAGGCGAGACATCAGGTAATGCATTGAACATGGAGAATAGGGGAAGACAAAAGGATAGAGGAAAGGGCTCAGGGAATTGTGGGAATTATAGGAAGGGAAGATCCAAATACAAATTTGGAAAGATAGAGTGCTATAATTGTGGGAAGAAAGGACATATGAATAAATACTACAGATCTCCAAAGAAACAAAGAGATGGACAGTAAGAGAAAAATCAGGAAGCAAATGTAACATGTGATGTGTTACAATATTCTTTGATTCTTTCTGTAGATAATATTTCCGAGTCTTGGGTAGTCGATTCAGGGGCTTCATTTCACGCCACACCCCATAGGAAACATTTTCTAGATTATGTTCAAGGTAATTTTGAACAGGTTCATTTGGGTAATGATGCACCATGCAAAATTGTTGGAATGGGAAGGGTAAAAATAAAGCAAAGCAATGGAAACCAATGGTTGTTGAAAGAGGTTGGACATGTTCCATATCTAAGGAAAAATCTAATTTTAACAGGGTAGTTGGAAAGTGAAGGTTGTATATCCATATTTACAAATAAGGCATGGAAGGTCACCAAAGGATCATTGGTGATAGCAAAAGGAGAGAAGGTAGGTAAATTTTATTTATGTACTGGTAATACTGACTCTGTTATCTCTTTAGCTTCTACAGGAGTGGATACAACACTATGGAATCATAGGCTTGGACACATGATTGAGAAGGGGATGTAGATACTTCACAAAAAAATTTGTTTTGCCAGATCTTAAACAAATTTATTTGGATTTCTGTGAGCATTGTGTTTATGGAAAACAAAAGAGAGTCATATTTCTTAGAGTTAGAAAAGAAAATAAGAGTGAAAGGTTAGAGCTTGTGCATACAGATATATGAGGACCAACTCAGGTATCATCTCTTGGTGGCTCTCGTTATTATGTTACTTTTATTGATGATGCAACTAGAAAAACTTGGGTTTATTGCATTCGACAAAAATATGATGTTTTTGATACTTTTAAGAAATGGAAAGCTTTGATCGAGAATGAGACAGGAAAAAGGTTGAAGTGTCTCAGATCATACAATGGAGGTGAATATTGAAGCAAGGAGTTTTATGATTACTGTTCACACCATGGTATTCATAGAGAGAAGACAGGTCCAAGAACACCACAAAAAAATGGTGTGTCAGAAAGGATGAACAAGACAATCATGGAGCATGCAAGGAGTATGAGATTGCATGTTGGGTTTCCCTTAGAGTTTTGGGTAGATGTTGTAGATATTTTTGTTTACTTAATAAACAAAGGACCTTCAAGCTATTTGGATGTTATAATTTCAGAGGAGTCATGGACAGGTAAAAAGGTAAACTATTCTTTTTTGAAGACTCTCGATTGTGAATCATTTGTCCATGTTGATAAAGAAAATATAACAAAGATTGAGGCAAAATCCAAGAAGTGTACCTTTAATGGATATAGTGTTAATGATTTTGGTTATCGCTTATGGGATTATGAAAATAAAAAAATCATTAGGAGTAGAGATGTCATATTCAATGAGAAGGTCATGTACAAAGATCAGTTGCATGGAAAGAATCATGAAAAAAGAAAAACTAGAATACACAGTGCTTGATGAGATCACTGAAAAATAAATTCCAAAGGTACCATAAAATCAAAATGTACAAAAACAGGATCAACAGGTACCTAAAACTCCTGCAAGTGTTGTTAGAAGATATACCAGATTATGTAGACCCCCTGAACGATACTCTCCTTCATTGTATTATTTATTGTTGATTGATTTTGGTGAACTAGAATGTTATGAAGAGGCAATGCATGTAGACACCAAAAACAAGTGGGAGAAAGACATGGAAGAGGAAATGGATTCCTTGGTAAATAACCAGACTTGGGACTTGGTTCAGTTTCCTGCAGGAAAAAGAGCATTGCAGAATAAATGGGTTTACAAGTTGAAGGAAGAAGATGGAGGGAAAAAGTGGTACAAGGATAAACTTGTTGTAAACTTGGGGTTTGCATAAAAGAAAGGTATAGATTTTGATGAAACATTTTCTTCTGTTGTTAAAATGACTTCAATTAGGACTATTTTAAGTCTTGTGGAAGTAGAATATTTGCACCTTGAACAGTTAGATGTAAAAACAACTTTTCTCCATGGGGATTTGGAGGAAGAGATTTATTTGCAACAACCACATGGGTATGAGGTCAAAGGGAAGGAAAATTTGGTATGCAGGTTGAACAAGAGCTTGTATGGCCTAAACCAAGCTCCAAGGTAGTGGTATTTGAAGTTTGAAAGGTTTATGATAGAACAAGGTTATAGTAGATGTCATTCTGATCATTGTGTTTATTTTAAAAAACTAGAAAATGGAAGCTATATTATTTCTATTGTATGTAGATGACATTATTGTTGTAGGTTCTAATATGCAGGATATAAATGTGCTCAAGAAGACGTTATCTAATTCATTTGTGATGAAGGATTTGGGTGCTGCAAATAAAATCCTTGGTATGAGAATAAAAAGAGACGGGAAAAATCGCGAATTGACATTTTCTCAGGGTGAGTACATAGAGAAGGTGTTGGAGAGGTTTAGAATGAAGAATGAAAAACTAGTTAGTACACCTTTGGCCAACCATTTCAAATTAACTAAGGAAATGTGTCCCAAGACACAGGAGGGTATATAATACATGTCTAGGGTCCCTTATTCATAAGAAGTTGGCAGCTTGATGTATGTGATGGTTTGCACAAGAACGGATATTGCACATGCAGTGGGAGTTGTGAGAAGGTATATGAAGAATCTAGGTAAAGAACATTGGGAGGCAGTAAAGTGGATTCTCAAGTATTTGAGAGGTATTTCTACTCATGCATTATGTTTTGGAGGTTCAAACACTATTCTATAAGGATATGTTGATTCAGATATGGTAGGTGATAAAGAAAGTAGGAGGAGAAACACAGGGTATGTTTTTACTATATGTGGAACAAAAATGAGTTGGATTTTAAAAATGCAATAGGTTGTTTCACTTTCAACAATAGAGGCAGAGTATGTTGCTTCTATAGAGGCTAGTAAAGAGATGATTTGGTTACAAAGGTTTATGGAGGAATTGGGAAAGAAGCAATAGAATAATAGGTTTTACTATGACAATGATAGTGCCATTCATATTGCAAATAACTTCGCCTTCCATTCAAATACTAAGAATATACATCTCAGGTACCATTTCATATGATCCGTCTTGGAAGATGGACATTTGAAGTTGGAAAAGATACACACTAGCCAGAATCCTGCAAACATGTTAACTAAGGGAGTAACCATGCAGAAATTGAGTTCCTGCTCAACTTAAATTGGTATTCAAGCATGAAGGTGAAGATGAGAAATTTTCTAGGTCCAAGAAGGTTCATAGTCCAACAGATACAACAATGGTGGAGTTGTTGAGATCAGTCTCCAAGTGGGATATTATTGGTTGTGGATCCTGATTATCTTCCTGATTCATACGTATTTGTTTTTAGCCGTGTTTATACCCCATGAAGACTTTACAACCAGAAATAATGTACACTCCTCCATGTGGGGGAGTGTAGAGGGGGGATACCCCCTCTGCAGGGTCTGGGGGAAAGCAGGGGTTCGGGAATGAATCTCCCGAAGGAAAAATTTCCTTGTAAATGTATATTGTAATTTCATTGTAAATCTAGACCGTTCATTATAAGGTCGCAGATCTAATGGTAGAAGTTATGTTAGGGTTTTTTCCCCTAAAAGGCAACCCTCTTTTATGAGGGAAATGTATTGCGTCTATGTATTATGGCGAATATTGTATTTTGAGAGAGGATACTGTGGGAGAAAGAAGAGGAAGTTACAATGGGTTTGTTGTAGGTTGTATCCCTTCATTTGATGGATAATAATAAAGGAAGGACCTAAAAATTTATTTGGTGGACGTAGCCCACACTGGGTGAACCATGTATATTTGTGTCTCTATTGTATTATGTATCTTCTGTGTTTTATTTCCACATTTATTGCTCCACGATCATGTTTTTCTAACACCCCCAACTTCAAAGTCTATAGGGGAACGCCAAATATCTTCGATATTTTGTTGCCAACTATGCCAAGATTACTAAAGGGTTTATGCATATCTTGAAGAAATGGGTCCCATTATGTTGGGATGAAGTGGCTTATTACTCTTTCAAATCGTTGAAATCTACTCTGATGTCTTCCCCTCTGCTCAGTCCTCTAGATTATGGAAAGGATTTATTGTTGTATTTGGTTACCGCAGAGTCTACTCTTGGCATAGTCTTGGTCCAAGAGGATGAAGCGCTCGAAGAACATGTTATCTACTATCTTAGCTAAGGCTTGTTAGGACCATAACTCAACTAGACCCATGTTGAGAAACTTTCTTTGGTAGTTTTTCATGTTGTCCAACAGTTTCTCCATTACATCTTACTTCACAAGACCATCGTAGTAGTTGTTGTGACCCCTTTTCAATATGTGTTAACACAACGGTTCATTGGTGGGAAAATCAGTCAATGGATAGTCATCATACAAAAATTTGACTTGGATTTTGTTTTGGTGAAATCTAAAAATTCCTTGTTCTTTGCTGAAATAATTTCAGAACTTCCTTACTGCGATCTTTTCCTTATTGCATCTTCGGACCCTTAGTATGGAAATATACTTGTGTATCTTCAGAATTTGAAGTGCCCTTCTTCTGCTTCTTGCGATGAGTGTCGACAAATATGCCATCAAGCATGGAATTAAATTATCATCGATGATACTTTATATCGTCAAGGAGCTTATTTCATTCTCCATCATTGTTTCACTCACGAAGAGGCAAAGCTTGTGTTGAATGACTATCACACAGGAGCATGTGGCGGTCACCCATATGAGTTGGAAATAGCCTAAAAAATTCTTCGCGCCAGATAGTTTTGGCCCTCATTTATCAAAGATTGTGTATAGGAAGTCAAGAAGTGTCACCCATGCCATATATTCTCTCGGAAGATGCGGGCACACCCTGCTCCCATGTTCCTAGTTATTGTTGTTGGTCTCTTCACCAAATGGAGGATTGATTTTACTACATGCCACCCAGCTTAAGCTAGGGGGCATCGTTATATCATCGTGGAAGTAGAATACTTCACTAAGTAGGTCGAGGCCATGCCAACATTAAACAATGATGGAGAAACAACTGCACTTTTATTTTTTAACCAGATTGTAGCCAGGTTCGATATTTTGAAGGATATTGTCACAGACCATGGAAGTCACTTCTAGAACAAGATGATGCCTGATTTAACATAAAAAATGGGGTTTAAGAAAGAACATTCATCACCCTACTATCCATAGGGGAATGGTCAAGTGGAGGCTATTGATAAGTCTCTCAGGACTATTCTTCAACGGACGATCAATTCGGCCAAGTCGAATTGGAATTTGATGTTGTACTCGACACTTTGGGCTTATCAAACCTTAGTAAAGACTGCTACTGAATTTTCTCCTTTCCAACTCGTTTATGGGTTGGAGGCAGTCTTTCCCATAGAGTTCCAAATCCCTTCTCTTAATTTGGCAGTGGAACTACTGCCTGACACTACTCCACTTGAAGAGCGTCTTCTATATCTCGAGCAACACGATGAGTGGTTTCAAGATGTAGCCTTGGCCAACGAGGCTCACAAACAACGTGTCAAGTGTTAGTATGACCAGTCCATCCTCCCTTCAGTTTTCTCTGAAGGAGATCTTGTTATAGTCTATGACCAAGATAAAGATCCCTTTGGGGAGGGAAAATTCAAACCCATGTGGTTCAGACTGTTCATTGTTAAGAAAGTTTTAGAAAAGGGTGCCTATAAACTAGTTGATTTTGAGGGTAACACTTTATCAGAGCCTAGAAATGGGATCTACCTTAATAAGTATTAATACACTTAGATCGATCACCTGGGAGTCACTTCTTGTATATAATGTATAAATTTATTTATACATTTTTGTCTTTTTGTTCTATGGACGTGTAGTTTATTGTGTTTCTTTTCACTGTGGAAGGTGTCAAGTGAATCTGAGGTTTATGTTAGGTTTGAAAATGGTGCTAGCCAACACACTCGGAGGCTTGCTTCTGAAACTTGGGTGATCTTCATGCTCTTTGGTTAGTTGATGTCTTCTGGAGGTATTTTTCTGGGTGAAGCAACCAATAATATTACCGAGTACAGTGTCATAATAGAATTACTACGTGATGCCTTGTCACATGGTCTTTCTCACCTCCAGGTTTATCTAGATGCTCAACTAGTTGTGTCTCAGTTAAATGGAATATACCATGTCTACG
>JZKD02S1741587.1:256798-267567 GCA_000966675.3 Picea glauca | reverse complement strand
TAGTATAATGAACTACAATGTTCGCAAGAAGTTGTAACAACTAAACCCAAGTCCTGGGTACCCCTACAACATGCGGTTGCATGGCCGAGGGAAGGTCCTCTATCTCTGCCATCTACACTACACGAGTGAGAGTTTTCAGGTTACTCTCTACTCGTCACAATAATATCTCATCCTCTTCGATTGGTGGTCCTCCCATGGATGTTGGTCCTCCTGTTGTTGCTGGTCTGACATTCGCTTGAGGACAATTTCTGGTCCTGGCAAAGTCGACTGGTCCTACCGGTCCCATGTCTGTATATAACGGATCATTGAGTTAGTACTTTGAAATTACCATAAAAAATGATAATATTTAAAATAAATAAATAAATAAATAACTCTAAAAAAAATGTACCTATCTCTCCATCATATCAGGATCCATCAAGAAATTGATCCCTACATAGGGGAAAGTCCTTGATCATAGGAATTTGACGGGCCCACTAGTCAAATAATTTGTCATCGAAGGCCTTTTGCACTCTCCCTGCACCCTGTCGAGGTAACAAAGATGCCCACCTTCATAATGATGGAAAGGAGGAATTATGTCCTCGTACTATCTATCGCGAGATAAGGCTTGGCACTCTCTCGAAAAATAAAGCACACGACATGATCTCAAACCCGAAGTTCTTGTTTGTTCTTCTTCGACAGTCAGTTAGATGTTTTTTCATACATGTGAGCATTGTAGTGCTTTAGTAAAATATGGTTGCCTATAGACACTTATCTACACAATGCATCTATGCACGTGAAGCCTGTTGAAGTGTTGCAGATCTTGTGATCCGCCCAATCATGTAAAGTACTATCCAAAGGTTGAGGCTTGTGATCTTATGAATTGGCACCTGAGATCCTACTTTCTCAGTTCTAGCCTCATAGTACTTTCTCAGTTCCAGCCTCTTAGTACATGCCAATATAGTCTTCTATGTTGTGCGGTCCTAGAGAAAATGTCCTCAAGTTAACCGATTCCCCTCTCCTGGAGAGACCGGTCAAAAATTATATATACTCATTCATCGGATTTAATGATTGGACCTCTAGCATGGAGGCCTTTGTGTCTGGGTGCCAATACTCTATCAAATGGTTCAGTAACCTAGGTTGTGCCCTCATGAATGGACACTGAAAGAACTTCCACATACCACACTAATTGAGTATGGCAATGGTCCCTGGATCCTCCTCTACCAAGACATCTAACTTCTCATGTTCTCTCTCTCGTTAGTGAACATACATCATGTTGTATAAAATATTGTGAGGTTAGTCCCTTGTTTCATTTTTTTTTGAAATCTTAAATAAATGTACGCGAAACGTCTTTAATACAGTTGCGTACGTACGTGTGCTAAGTGTTACTTTTTCCATGTATATATGTGTGTTGAGCATGGATAGCCCACGTACATGTAGACCCAAAAATTTAACTAGGGTGTGCACCCTCTAATTAATTAAATAGATAATAAATGATGAATGGAAAGGATGAGAGAGGTCATTTTTACTTACTTGGTTCAGGTTTGAAGATCTTTCGTCCACCGTCGCTCCTCGAATTCACATTTTAAAGAAAAAGGTTTTTTGTCTTTTTGGTTATTTTCCAATTTGCAATGGTTAAAATGAGTCATATACCCCTATTTATAGACTTTTTCGACCCTTTTTTCCCCAATTTGATTCTCCTTTTCCCTATTCTTGGCTTGGTGGGTACTTGATTTTATTTTTTAGAGATCTTTGGGCCGTTCTTATGAACTTTTTCTTTTGGTTTGGTGTTTTTGTGAGATGGGTTACACTCACATCATCCTGTGGTAAAGTTATTTTTCAACACTTTCATATAGGTTAGGTTCTCATCACCTTGAATCTTGCATGTTGTTGAATTTTTCCTCTTTTCCATAGGATCGATCCCACCGAACTGCGACAAAGAACTTTCTATGTTGCTTTAGAAGTGTCATAATTATGTGGTATAGCCTTCCTCTACATGGATGCCCTAGGTAGATCCTTTGATTCATTTTGGCGTCCATGCTATGATTTTTTTCCATAGGCTTAGGAGTCCTTTTGGTCCCGCCATGACTATGTGTTGAAGCCCCATTCTTCTTCATCTTTTCTAGCCCATACCCGAGGGACTCCCCAAGAGCATGGTTTTTTGTCTTTCAAGCTCGCTTAAACTTTGAAAGCAACATCTAACGATATCTTATTTATTATTTTCAGTCTCGTTTGGATTACTTAAGAAAATAATCCCCCCTGAAGTATTCTTTAAGCCCTTTTCGGACTCTCTAAAATTGAAAATATTATCGAGCGATATTGTTTCCCTTCATGCTCATCAAACTAAAATTTGAAGGCACATTTGTTCAGTGGTAGTTTATCCCTTTTTTATTCTGGATGGTTAATTTACAAATAAAGGTATGCCCTAGGAGTTTCGGTTCACTAGGAGAGTATTCTCAGGTGTAAGTTTAACCCTTTTTCGGGCTTGAGGGACTAATTTTTTTAAAAAGGGCCAGTCTCCCTAGTTTTGGTTTATCTCTTTTTCAGGCCTTGGAGATTATCTATGAAAAAGGAACCCCATCATAGTCCATATTAATATTGTCGAGTGACCTTGTTCCTTTCACACTCATTAATTGGTCCATAAGGATTATCTATTTAGAATAAGTTTAACCCTTTTCCAGCCAATAGATCATCCAGTAAAAAAGTATTCCTCGAGAGACATGTTTTGTCGGGAGAGTTCTCCTAAGTTATATTTTAAACTTTTTAGGGCTAAGGGGACTAAACTTAGAAAAATGTTGTGAGTCCATAGTTATATCTTTTTAGACTCCTTAAAATTGAAAACATAGCCGAGTGAACTTGTCTCGGTCAAACTTGTTAAAATGGTTTTGGATATACGTCCTTTCAGTATAAGTTTAACCCTTTTTCGAACCTACTGGACTAATTACGAAAAAGGAACACTCTGGAGTCTTCTTTTAGAGTTTTTTAGACTCTCTAAACATGAAAAAACATCGATCTTACCTTCTCTAGGCTCCTAAAACTTCACATGGAAGGAGTCTTGTTGTGTCATCCTTAATTGCATCACATGTCTCATACTTGCGTATTTGGCCTAATTCTGACTTCATGTTTATATTAACTGAACCTTCAAAGCATTACATAAATGCAAGCCTTGTAGAATTTTTTCCCTTGTGATCTGACGCCTTAACTCATGGAGGAACATTCCTGAGTGTCCTTATCCTGCACATGTTTCCTTGCACTGAGCATCAATATGTTCCATGCACTTGGAACTAGTTTTCTTTCCTGCGACACTCGTTCCTCCTTTGTAATGTAGCATTCTTTATTCTTTTTCAAGCTTGTTAAAAATTTGAAAAAGACAACAAAAATCAAATATTCCAAAAAGAGGGGATGTGATATACATTCTCTTTTATTAGCAACAAGATAGTTTCCCTTGGACAAAGAACATCCTTTCATTTTTTCTGCAAGCATCAAGATCTAGCATGACCTTAGAAAGTTGTTCTTGTTACATAGATTTGTGTCCTCCTCCATTTGGTTACTCTTCCAAACATATGGAGATTTTTTGGTGCCTCTTGTGTCACATATTTATGTCAATAATATGTTGCGTAAGTCTGATTATTTTGTCATGATTTTTTCCAAGAGAAGTTTTTTCCAACCCGAGTTGGCCATTCTGCAGTTGATCTCTTGACTTTCATGAGTTGACCATCCCAAGAGTCCAGTCAAGTTGGGATTCAAAATTAATGAATTTTTGTGCCTAATGATCGAGGTCCTCTAGTATTTCCCTGGTGACATGTTGAATACCTTAGAGTAGTGATTCTTACACTCTTGTTGTACTCCTACCTGAGTTTTGAAGATCTTGAAGTTGTTTCTCTAGTTATGAAGTTATCATCTCTAGATACAGACATTGATGCTTCCTGAAGATGCATATCACATTGCACTTGTATATCTTCAAATGATTTTGAGATGTAAATCCACTATGTATTGTTCATGACTACAATTTGTATAGACAATCATATTTGTCTCATAGTCATGACTACTATATATATGACATGGATTTGTAGTGTACTTGATTGGAAACCATGCTTATTTTATCTTGAGCATGGGTATGTCCGCCTCAGAGAGATTATCATTATTTTTCATATGACACGCTCACAAACACTCGTCTCAGGCTCACTCAACTTCGTGCCTTCCCACTGTGTAAGGATGTTGTAATGTATTTCAGCCATCAATTTCTATTCTGACCTCAGACATTAGGGGACATCTTTTATAGTCCAAAAATTACACATCTATGTATCCAAGACATTGGCCTATCCATTTGCATACTTTTCCAAAAATACTACTGAGGCTTCCTTCTAAAAACCATTTTTTGGATAGTGTACACGCCCTACTACACTAATAGCCTACATACACATGCTTTTTGCATGCTAGTTATGTTGCGTACATACGCTTGTTGCATGCTAGTTAGCTCGCGTTTACCTGCAAAAGTTTCAAAAAATATTAAATTGCGTGGAATTCGACGGAGTTTACAGGATATGGAGGGTTTCCTAACCATTTTACCCCTTGTATCCCATCCCCAAACCGAATAACCATATTTTTCTCATATAAAAATAGGTCTTGGGGATTCATTTAGAGACATGAACAAGCGAATAAGAAAACTCTGCCAAAATCCCTTCCCTTTCATTGCTCAAGGTTTGCATCTTGCTTTGAGTTTTAGCCTCAACTTTCCCCTCCAACCATTCTGCCTATGCAACCCTTCCTCCTTCCCTTGATAGTATGTTGGCTGTGAGAATATAATGTGGGATTGATGCACTTGGAGCCACAAAAGAGGAGCCTGGACTTGGTTTGTAGAGAGGTCGCAAGCAATGGTTGTAACCTTTTTATCTTCATATAAAAAATTGTAATTTGTAATTTAAGTTTATATTTATTGATGTAAATTCTGAAGTTTATTACTGATCAATAACGTTAATAAATAAATAATTAATTATTTTGAAAATTTATTTAGGCTTTAGGCTTTAACAATATGAAAAATAACAAAAAAATTAAATAACAAAAAATTAAATGGGAAATAGTCATGTCTTAATTATATTTGGCTTCAGTCACATCACCCTTGAACAAAAAACCAAGTCTTGAGTCATCCTCTCAATAGATTGGGTTTAGTATGGCCTTTAGAAGATGAACTATGTTATATGAGTCTTTACTTCTTCGAATGGTTATCCTTCTAGTCACTATGGAGAGTCTGTTATTGCCTCTCGTGTCATACAATTATGTCATCATTCATTATTGAGATTATGCTGCCTAAGTCACTTTTGTATTGTGTTTTTGTTCAAGGGAAGTTTCTTCTTGTGTTGACCACTCCTCAAAATTCCTGAATTTTTATCTTAGCCTCCCCATATGTTAATTATGTTTCAGAATCAACAAAAATATGTGTCTTTTACTTGTGCTAGTATGGAAGTTCCCCATTGAATTCTTGTTGGTGGGTCAGTTCTTATCGATTATGACACATTTCTATGAGATTTTCAACTAGAGTATCACCCTAGGTATATTAACATAATTGATAGCTTACCTTTTGCTCAACATATGACATTCCATCATTGGTCATTGTCTGAGTGGTTTCCCAAGTGTTTGATGTCAAGACCTTATTCACACTTTGGTATGTGTGTAGTACCTTGGGTTCCATTTTACTCATTGGTGGAATACCTCACCTCTGTCAGTGGTTTTCATTATTGGTCATTTCTCAGAAGGTATATTATGTGCACTATTACATTTGGTGCATGCGATATATGTACTCGATTGTGTTTCAATTCAATATTTGCGTCCAAGTTCTTCAAAATATTTGGCTTTCTACTATTCCTTGTGTTGGATGATGGGGGATTCTTTAATTCCCTCCTTCCAGTGGGTCTCTTACCATTGAATTGACTCATTTTCTATGAGATGAGGATCTAGATTACTTTTAGTACCTTAGGGATTACAGTGATTAGTGGCAGGTTCCCTCCCTATTGAAAGTGGGAATACATAAATATCCCTGGATCGATAGATTCTACAAGTATTAGATGTCATCTCATTTATTAAAAATTTCTAGAATGTACAATGTACCATGAGACCCATTATCATTACCAGTGGGTTGTCTTGTTGAAATCCTTACCATGAAACATAGGTATCTTGTTATCTAGTGATTTCCTTACTATAAATCAGATTAGCAACTCACAAAACAAAAATACATTGTTGGAATATTCAACTCAAACAAATATAGCGGAAGTAATATTGGAAACCAAATCGTGCACACATAAAAAACAATATTTTTGGTTAGATACCTCTAGAAAAACCCCAAAAGGAAACCAATACTGAGATGATTTTATTATGATAAAATTAGGGCTCCCATAATAGGGATAATGACCCACTGAGAGAAATACAACTGCAGACAAACTTGAAAAAGTTTGTTTTTTCGTACAACCTAGATATGACACACTTTTTGAGGTGTACACATGTTTCCTTACGCAAACCTACATATACGCATCTGTCTCTATTGAAACCCGTGTACACAACCTCAAGGATTCTAAAAAAAAATCCGTACGACTCGACCATTTGTTGTAGCTTAGCTCTACTAGAAATCACTTGCGGTTGCCTCTGTTCTCTCTTCTTATTGACTTGATCTCTAGATGGAATTCCTTCTCCACCTATCCAATATCTCCTTGAATCATATTCCTTCATGATCCAATCCTTTGAGCAAAAGTCCTTCTCTGCTATGTTTTTCTCAAGTGTAAGAAAAATTCCTTCTTTGCTTCTACACTCTCAAATGACTCCACACTAGAAAAAATTCTTATTTGCTATGTTTGTGTGAAAAGTAAGTTCTCCTTCACTCTTTCCATGCTTTTATAAGATTCAGTTATGACCTAACCCTAACATCCAAAGTGATTGACGGTTGATATTACTTCTCACCTCACTTGAGATCAATGGCTATTATTTAATTCACTAATGCTACTTAAAGAATTTATTTAAATAAAAGCACTTTACTTTAATAATTTTTTTAATTTAAAGTAAAGTCTCAAGGTAGAAGGATTTGGATGACTTCCACACGTCTAGAAACTTAGACCTGTGTGGAAATACATGTCTGATGATACCAAACAACAACAGTCCCTCTTAGCGAGGAATGCATTTCTTGAAGAGTCACCTGGAAATGGTTCTCCCTTTGGCCCTGGCACAATGTAACACACATCATCTTGCACATTGACATACCTCTAACCATGTTGGTTAGCTTCTCCCTAAATATTAGAAGTCACAAAATTGATGATGGTACATATCAATGCCAAGAAGTTTGGAAAATTCATTAAAGGCCTTCTCTCCCTCAATGTTCTCCTAGAAGCCTCATGCTGCTAAGAATCAATCAATGTCATATCATACCAACTTTGTCTCTTGACAGAAATGGAAGGTGATAACCCCCTCTTCCCATCTGAAGGTTGAATCTCCACATTGGAAGTATGTGAACTCTACTCATTCTTTGGAGCCTCTTGCTCCTCATCCTCTCTCACTGACATCGATCCATGATCCTAGATCCCCTTTGATCCTCTTACAAGATAGCCCTTCAACCTATACTATATCCTGCCCTCTATGACACCAATGTAGAATATTGTGTTAGGAATATATTCCTTTGAACATATGAGTACTTTCCCTCTCTAAAAATTCACGAAAAAATCCATGTCCTCCAAAATTGAAACTGAGAGCAATTTCTTCTTCAATTCTGGTACATAAAGCACATTCTGGTTCTGTAACAAACCTCTTGACTCAACATGTAACATGATAGTTCCCTTCCTCCTTCACTTCATACTTGGCATCATCACCAAGCTCCACATGAACATCTGAGTCCCTCTATTAAATTGTTGAATAACTACCGTGCTTCTAGATTTTATTGATTTTATTAATATAAAATATGGGCTCCTGTCCTGGGATAATGGTCCACTCAAGGAATAATACGATGAAAAAAATAGATTATCCTATCATACTCAAAATAAATCCTTTGATATTGTTGGCTTGTATATTCCTTGTTTCCCCTTTGGTCCTTTCCTTAGACCTTTCCCCTACACACTTGGATGAAAGTCCTTCTCCACCAAATTCAATGAGATCTCATTATCTCATTCTATGTGTATTTTTTGTCCACTGAGAAACAACCAACTCCTGCAACCAAGCACCTTTGTTTCTACTGTACGAACCTATACCTGTAACTTGCACACGTTGTATGCACTTTTTCCTTTTGTAGCTCGTGTATGTATGCACCCTAGACTACTAAAACCTACATATGTACGCGACTTTCCTTACTAAAATCGACGTATGTACATGCCTGTGGCTACAACAACACACGTACAACTCCATAACTCTACTCCAATATGATAGACCTTTCTGTTGTTGCAATGTTTCCCATATCTTTCTGTGTCCCATATCTATTTGTTTTTTCCTAGTTATGCTCTGGATTGATTAGATCTCTAGGTGAAATTCCTTATTCACCCTTTCTAAGATCCTCTCTGAGAAAAAATTCTTCTTTGCTCTCTCTATGAGTCATTGAATCCAATAGATATGTTATCCCTTGAGATGATATCTGGATGAAATTCCTTCTTCACCCTTACTAAGATCCTCTTCAGTCACAATCCTTCATGGCTCAAGCACTCAATGAATTTCTCTTTTGAAACTGCCTCTATACAACCTGTACACACCTATTCCTATTGAAACTTGTGTATGCACGTGAGTTTCCTTACTAGAACCCATGTATGTCCACAATTGTTATCACTGCAACCTGCATACAACTTCATACTCCTACAAAACCAAGTTTTTCCTTTGTATGACTATTTCCCAAAAATATGTCCTTTGATTTCTTCCTTTTGGTTTATAGATCTTCTAAGATCTCCTGCAGATCTGATCGATCTACTACAAAATATAGTGTATTTGTGCTTGGTCCTTCAAAAACCCACCGTAGAATTCTTGATCCAATAGATATGTTGTTGTAACCCTATATATGAACTAGATCCATCACCTGGTCACAGATCTAATAGATTTGTCATTGTGGAACTTGAGATTGCCCCCCTCTCAGAGTGACTGCTTTGATACCATGTTGAAATACTTACTTTGGCACCTAGGTATCTTGTTATCCAGTTATTTCCTTACTGCAAATCATATTAGTAGCTCATAAAACAAAAATACATTGCTAGAATATTCAAATCAAATAAATATAGTGAAAGAAATACTGGAAACCAAATCATGCACACATAAACACCAATATTTTTGGGTATATACCCCTGGAAAAACCCCAAGGATGATTTTATTATGATAAAATCAGGGCTCCTGTAATAGGGATAATGTCCCGTTGAGAGAAATACAACTGCAGAAAAACATGACAAAGTCTGCTCTACTGTACGTCCCATATTTGACATGATTTTCAAGGTGTATGTGTCTTTCCTTAAGAAAACCCATGTATACATGAATGTCTCCATTGAAACTTGTGTACACGATCTCAAGGACGGTATGACAAAATGCGTATGACTCGACCATTTGATGTGGATTTTCTCTTCTGAAACCCACTTGCGGTTGCCTCTGTTCTCTTTTCTCCTTGATCTGATCTCTAGATGGAAGTCCTTCTCCACCTATCCAATATCTCTTTAAATCATAGTACTTCACGATCCAATCCTCTGTGCAAAAGTCCTTCTTTGTTCTATTTTTCTCAAGTGTAATCAAAAGTCTTTCTTTTCTTCTACACTCTCGAATGAATCCACAGTAGAAAACGTCATTCTTTTCTATCTCTATGTGAAAAGTGAGTTCTCCTTCACCCTTTCCATGTGTTAGCGACATTTCTTGTATAGGGGTATTCTCCTCTCTGATTTTAGGCCTTTGGTGTAAACGCATAGAAGTGGGTTTTGAAAGCCGGTCGAATGTGTTTTATTCAAGGGCTGCAGCCATAAGCGTCGAGCACAACTCATAGAAGAAGTCCATTTCGGGCTAAAAATCAAGCGAGCGAGCAGTCTGATTTCAACGATAAGGATCAATTGACGAAGCAGATCGACGGTCGTCAGGTTTTCGAGGCTTTCAAGTTTCCCGGGATTTAGCACGAAGGGTAGTGCCCATAATTCAGGGCAATTCAGGGTCATCTGATCCAATAGGGATAGGTAGCGACCAGTCGATGTATCGGGGATTGGTGTTTCGGGAGACAAGGAGCCTCCCATTCTTTAAAACTGAAATCGTCGATCGACGAAACACCAAAAGAACCTTTGGAGCCAAGCCCCCCGGTCTTAGCACCGGGTCATGTCAAGTGATCCTATGGATGAACTGGGCCCCCTTTTAAATAGTGGATACTACCTCAGCCGTTTATCTTAAGGACACGCGGTGCACATCCGTGCCATGTCGGCATTCGGGAATTCGAGGAGTAAGCGCTCCTCGTCATTTCACCTCTCGAAACCTCGAATCCCGAAGTGCCGAAAGTGCCCAGAGTCGGGACCGCAGTATCGCAAAGTAGCCTCAGGGCCATCATATCTGAGAGGGATGCGTGGTGCCCAATTAGGCCATCTCGGCGTTTCACTCATCGCAGATGTGAATAAGCAAGGATCAACTCCTTCTTATTTGCGAACGCCGAAAGCCCCTATGGAAATAAAGCAGGGTCACGGTCCGTGGTCATTTGGGAAACAAAAGAGCTAAGCAAAAAGGGGCCAAAACCGTTGAAGTCCAGTCACCGAAAGGATCATCGTGATTTCCAAATGCCAGCGGATACGATTTCGCTCCCGGTTCCTGCTTGGAGTAAATGAAGG
>JZKD02S1741587.1:231280-254283 GCA_000966675.3 Picea glauca | reverse complement strand
ATATTGATTATAATCGACCAATATTCTCCCCAAAATATTGAGAGATCTAATTTCATTACAATGATGGATGCTTACGAAGTTGGATGTAATCTCTGTTGATTTTGATAGACTAGATTCCTAGTAAATTCCTTAAGGTTGTTTATCTCTTAAGAGTACTTGATGGACTAGATTCCTAGTAATCTTGGGCATTTATACCAGAGTTAGTGTATTTATGATTTATGGTATTTTATAATTGGGAAGGAATTTTATTTGGATATCTAGACCATTTTTTGAGTAGTCAAGAAGGATCAAAGAGAAAATCATTACTCCCCCTCAACCTTCTTCCATATTGTCCTAAATGTGGGAATACTGATATCCATTTCTTGCATGTGGGAACATTAGGAGGAGGAAAACAATTGTATTCAAAGGAGAGGAACATGAGCTATGAATGTGTGTTTGGTATTTTATTCACACGATAATGCCAAATTTAAATAGATATATGCATAAAAAAGGTAGTATATCCTTAGTGTATAGCCATAGGGCCACTCCTTTTTTCTATTCAAATATGCATGACTAGATTTAATGGAAGTTAGAATGTACATGGATAATATACATGGTGAGAAAAACATTGAATTAAACTCCACATATTTTAATCTTTAAAATAAGGATAGCCTTGCAATTAATGATTTATTCTATCTCTTCCGTAATTTAATAGTCTCGATGTTGCGGTGCAGAGTGTGATGAGTAACCTCAGGGGATGGATCGAACTTATATCATGAGCTCTTGAATGGATATGATAAAATTGAGAGTTTCGATAGCACACAAGATGTAACTTCTATTATGTATGCCCTCTAATAAGATCCTACAAACAATCAATAACATAAACATGCAAACAATGGTAGCTAGGGTAAACCATAATTGTGGGCGAGTTCACTCCACCTCCTCATCTTGCTTTTGAGTTGAGAGATTGCAAATATTTGTTGCTTTCTAGAAAGTTGTCAAAAACATAAGTTTCCCCATATAAGATTTATTACTAGTTATGTTGATGATATTTTCCACAATAAGTATCGTCTTCATATTCCTTTTTTTAACATATTATTCTAAATATTATTAAAATTAGATATTCATTTTTTAACATAATATTCTAAATATTATTAAAATTAAATATGTTTTTATTTTGTTGAATAGGCTCAAAACTTCAAGGAGTTGTAACACAATATACCTTTATATGATCAGGTATAAGTCAATTATTAGTCCCTGCCAAAGGCAAGTAGGGACTCTATCATTTGATACAGCTTTGACCATTCATTAGTCAAGTTTGACTTTTAATACATCTATTATATCTTAACTTTGTAGGATGCTTCTTAATTTTTATATTAAATATTTTAATAAAAATTGTTTCTCTACAATCCTATTTGCTATCAGATTAGAAGTCTTATTAGAGGCTTCGCTCCTCCCAATGTAATAATGCATTCCAAATCATAACTTTTATATTATGATCTCGATAATTTTCATGCAATTTATTTGTTCTAAGTTTTAACCTAAGAACTAAGTTTTGAGTCTAGCGCGTCTCTGACAAATATGACCACCATCTCCACCATATAGTGCCTACTCCTCCTCCCCAAATTTCAACGTGACTAATACGACCACCATCTCCACTGTCCAATGCCTGCTCTTCCTCCCAATGATAAATAAGGCCACCGTCTCCATCGCCTGCTCTTTCTCCTACATGCATGCACACACATGGCCTGCTTATTTCTTGGGTTGAGTGATCATGAGTTACTTTTCCTCTACCCCTTAACTACAAGATATACTCTTCTTTGTTTAGTACAAGCTTCACCTTAACTCTCTCCTACTACAGAAAGGGAACTAGAGGTAGTGCGCAACAACTAAGGGATGCACATAAGGGGAACTAGAGGCTCACGCTTGATTGGTCCCCCCCCTCCCTGTATTCAGAAATTTTGTTCCAGATCCCTAAGCCACAACATGACCAATTGCTTAATCTACTGACTCTACATAATCATTACCTGGATCAACAACATAAATAGAATAATCACTAATTGTTGTTGGAGAATAGATATCCTACTTCTGTTATATGCCCCGATGGATGGTAGATATCTTGTTTCAAAGTTTCATTCCACCTGCCTGGCCTTGTTACGAGAGTGAGTGAAGTCTTGGTTTCTTACTTCATGAAGGTGGTTTACTGTTGCTATTCACCTGTGAAATATTCTATCTATCATTCATATTATCTTTTTATTTTAAACCCATAAGAACATATCATGTATGGTCAGAAACCATAACTACAACTAGATTCATAATTTTATTGCAATCTAGTGATTTCCACAATGCTTATTAATACCTTATTTGTGCAGCAAGTATTTCTCCAATTGATGCAATCATCCAATGTGCAGTCTGGGGTAGTTCCCTTGCTTGTCGATATTCTGAAGAGGGGTGACGATATTCTCAAGAGGGGTGATATGCCTCAGCTTCAGGTAAGATGTCATTGCATCAATGTTGTAGGCATGAACCCACAACCATGGTAGTTATTTATTAGGGTTTTAATGCCTAAACTACCTTGAATAAACTTATCTTACTAACATCCCTACTTATCCAAGAAATCTCCTCTTCTCTTCTATTTACCTGTCTATATGCTGGGACAGATAAATAGATATACTTTACAATCTATAGCATTTAATTATAAGGAACACAATAAAAAACAAAGAGTAGGAATGCATCAAAATTCATATATACTTATAGTCTTCAATAGATACATCAAAATCCTCAACCAAAGGCATGCCACTGGTTGATTATTTTGTCATTCAGAAAGCCTGAGAACCCATCACACAATAACCACTGCAATTACAATCAAGATACAACACTTCTCTAAACAATGTCAAATTAAACAGAGGAATTACACCCTAAATCCAAATTAAACTGGAGAATTACACCCTAAATCCCAGTTTTAAGTTCTGTCAAACCAAACCTTGGAATTGCACCCTAAAACCCAGTTTTAAGTTCTGTTGATAGACACAATACCTGGAGACTTATCTCTCATTGATGGTACTGGGACTCTGAAAATCCCAAAATGTTTTGTTGATACATCTATTATCATTTTTTGTTGTTCCATATGCTTACATTTTACTATCCAAAGTCCCATATGTTATAGAAGTATTACGTTGTGTTGGAAATATAACTGAGAGGGGGGGTGAATCAATTATGTATATAAACTTGAAACTTTTCTTGTTATTTTCTGATTCTTTCTAGATTATTATTTAATGTGTTGCAGATAACTTAACATGCATAGATATACAATATTTTATCAATTACACAGAATACACAGAGACAATGATTTTCATGAGGAAACCAATAAGGGTGAAAACCTATTCTTCTTAGGATGTCAATCAAGCCCCAACTTTCATGTACATCATAGTCTTTGAGCTCCAACTCAAATATGAGGCTACAACCTCTGATAGCAAGATACAACTTGCAAAGAGCACCAACTCTCATATTTCTCTAGCACCAACTAGATGGAAGCACTAACTCTCAGGTTTCTCTAGCACCCACTAGATGGAAGCCCCAACTCCCAGAATATATTCTAGCACCAACTAGAAGGACTGCAATCCTCCCTAGAACCACCCTACCACCCTGATTGAATATTAAAAAACTTTACTTACTTTCTCTGTCTCTAATATGGTCTGTTACAACTCCATGTCTCCTCTACCTCTTCCAGCTTCTATTACTATGTTCTGCTTCTATACTCTGCTCTTTCTCTTGCTGTGCACTCTCATTCCTCTGTTTCACTTCTCTTCTTCCTTTATACTCTATGGTGTCTCTGCATGTTATACGTTGCCCCTTTGATCTCCAGTTCATGTCCTGTACAAGGTCACATTCTACCCACATGCATAACTATAAAAAAAGCACACTATCTTCTTTGTTTTGCATATCTTTCTCACCTTGAGTCCTCTGCCTGATCATTATTCAAACTCTTCATCTTCTCTAGCGGTTATTATGAATCTGTTCATCATTAGCAGGATTTATCATGAGATTCTATGGCTTCTCTGGCAGTCGCAACTCTTCATGTTCTCTGGTAGTTACAATCAGTCGTTTTTGGATTCTTTCGCTTCTAAGCCCCTTCCTTCACGTGACCATCGGTGGTGACCAAACGCCTATTCAAAAGGCTCTTTTTGATCTTGGTCTAGTGAGTGCTAGCTTCATTTCTCGATATGAACTTGGGAGAAGATCTCATGTGACCACGAGATTGCGGGTGCGTCCAAAGGTGGTTTGTAACAAAACACTTTTTGCCCCACAATTTGCCTCGAGCCTCCACATGTCCTTTCTCCAAACCCATGGTTTTGATTGCGGCCCGCCTTAAGCTTTTTAAAGTTCACGTATATTTAATCCCCGCAATGCGATGGGACCGTTGATCTCACAATCTTGATGGTGCTCCTGCATGAACGGTTCAGATTTGTTCTTTCATGATCTGTGGATCATATATAACTTTCCTAAATCAACGGTTGTGATTTATTTCATGATCCGGGCTTCGAGAGTTTCAAATGTCAACCCTTTCTTTCCTTCTTATGTCAATGTTTCGAAGTTGATAATCCACTGACACATGTCCCTCTTGGATCAATGGTCGAGATCTCCTTCGGGTCTCCAAACTTCAGATATTTTGAATCTCAACTTCTCGTTTATTCTGACTGGATATATTTCGAAATGGAAGATTTGCTGACATCTGTCCTCCTTAATCCAACGACTATCCTCCACTCCGAAACTCTAGCCTTTTCAAATCTTCGGCGCTTCTCTTTTCCATGATTGCTTTTACCAGGAGTCAATGATCTATTGACACGTACCCTCATGTACGATCAACGATCATGAGTGACTTCGAAACTTCAGGCTTCAGGAGTTTCAACTCCTATGCACTCGTTTCTCCAGGAGTGTTCTCACCCGAATGCATAATATTCTGACACGTACCCCTCCTGGCGATCAACGACCAGGGTCTTCTTTGGGTCTTCGGTGTTTGGGACTTCTGGACTTTAGGCTAATCACTACTTCATTCTCCTCCGGAGTGGTCACCTGCTTGTTGTTGGTTAACACTTCCACTTACTATGTCCTTCCACTAAACTAGATCAACGGTTGAGAATGCACCTGAAGTGATCTTCAGATTGGACGATTGAGAGCGACTTCAGAACTTCATCCTTCGGGACTTTTGAAGTTTTTTGGTGATGAAACTCCTGAAGTAAATCTCCCAGAGTGATGTAGCTTGCTTACGTCACTTGTTGACATGGTACGAGCCAATTTCCTCTTGACACTTGTCATCATCTAATTATGCCATGTGTACTTCTTGATGTGGTCTTCCACATGTCCTTGCTGACATGATCTGCCACATGTCCTTGCTGAGGTGGTCTATTGACGTGGGTGAGACGTGTAGGTAGTGTAGTGGAGTGTGGAGGTAGAGCGCGGTATGGAGTGTGACGTGCACTGGGTAGTGGAGTGTGACGTCGGAGCATAAAGGTGGTATGTATGAGTGGTTTGGTGGTTTACTCAGAGGGGGGGTTAGCCGGTAAGTGGCAATGAGTGAGGGGGGTCCGAGTTGAAAAGAAGGTGACACGCATGAGGGTCCCACATGGGAAACACCACCAACTCGGACCCCCCCCCAATAGTTAAAGGTAGAAAGGTCGGGGGGGTCTGATATGCCCTGTCGACCATAGATCTGAGTGCTCGATTATCGACCGTTGATATTAGTGCACCCTTCTTCGAAAATTATCCTGTCCTTCCACTTATTTTGATCCGACAACTGACATAAATTTGAGTGATTGAGATATCAGATCTCATCCCTTGCTTATCTTGTCCTTCCACTTAAATCAATCCGACGACTGACGAAAATTTGGATGACCGAATTCTCAATCATTTTTCCCTGCTTATCCTATCCTTCATCAATTCAATCCGAAATTTTTTTGTCCTCTGGATTGATGATCCAATGGCCACTGTCTCTCTTCCTCTTGAGCTTATGATCTCTTTGAATTAGAAGGATTTCGAAGTGTTCACGGTTTTTAGCCTTTTCTCCTCCTGCGAGTCTGTCTCTTGGACCTCGTCTACACTTCTGAAAACTGCTACCTCTTCTGAAATTTCTCGCCTTGTGCACTCTCGAGGTTTGGTTCGTTTTTGTTCTTTCCATCAATGACAAGCACATTCTTCATGTAAACATGCCAACAATATCCACCTTTGGCATTGATGGCAACCCTGAGAGGTTGCACTATTTTTCTTAGACCTCCAACTGTAGCATACATGCAACACCTTTTTCTCCCCCTTTGGCATCAATGTAAAAGAAAATAGAGAGTGACTCTATGCTCCCCCTGATCAGATATACTAGGAGTGCTCTCCCCCTGATCAGATAGACTATTTTAACTTGATAACAGGGTCACGCCCAACTTCTGGCGTAGATACTCAAACTGAGATTTTGCAAGCGGTTTAGTGAAGCTATCAACAATATGATCTTTGGATGGAATGTAATCCAAAGAAACAACAATGTTGGTTACCTGTTCCCTCAAGAAGTGATACTTGATGGGTATATTCTTGGTCTTGGAGTGAAATACAGGATTCTTTGACACACTAATTGCACTAGTATTAACACAATGAATTGGGATCGGTGCATTATAATTTACCTCCAAGTCAAGTGTCTGAATCATCCATAATACTTGGGTACAACAAGTGGCAGTTGTAATGTATTCAACTTATTTAATCGATAAGGAAATGAAACCTTGCTTCTTGATCAACCATGCTACAAGAGGATCTCCTAAGAAGAATGCACCTCCACTCATGCTTTTCCTTTCATCCACGCAGTTAGCCCAATCAACATTTGAAGAGATAGATATTTGAAAATTCTGATTCCTAGGATACCATAGGCCATAGTTCATTGTTCCTTTCAAGTATCTGAATATTTCTTTGATAGCTTACAAATGACTCTGTTTAGGTGCATCCTGATACCTTCCTACCACTCCAACAACATGCATTATGTCTGGACAAGATGTTGTGATGTAAAATAGGTTGCCTATCATAGACCTATATGAACTCTGACCAACATCAGGTGAGCCATCATCCTTGCTTAACTTGCATCCAGTGACCATAGTTGTGCTCATAGGTGTAAAATATTCCATTTGAAACCTTTTCAACATTTCTCTTAGATATTTCTCCTGAGAAAGAAATATTCCGTCAGACCTCTGAGTAATTTGCAGACCAAGAAAAAATGGCAGTTCCCCTATCATAGACATTTCAAATTCATACTGCATGGCAGAAGCAAACCATTGTACCAATGAAGCATTATTTCTTCCGAAGATGATGTCATCTACATAGACTAACACAATGAGCAAATCATTAACCTCTGTTTTGATATATATATTGCTTTCAACTGTTCCTCTCTTGAACCCTTTGTCTTGAATATACTTATCCAGTCTATAATACAAGGCACAAGGAGCTTGTTTCAAGCCATATAAGGCTTTCTTCAGCTTGCAGACAAAGTCAAGGTTATTTGATAGTTGCAAACCCTCTGATTGTTCCATATAGACTTCTTATTTTAGATCTCCATTTAGAAAAGATGACTTGACATCCATTTGATAGAATTTAAACTGTTAATGACACGCATAGGCAAGAAACATTCTAATAGCTTCTAATCTTGCTATGGGCGCAAATGTTTCATCAAAATCCAGTCCTTCTATTTGAGCATATCCTTTGCATACCAATCTAGCCTTATTTCTTACAATATTTCCTTGCTCATTCATCTTGTTTTTGTAGACCCATTTGGATCCTATTATATTTTTATTTGCTGGCCTAGGAACGAGTTCCAAAGTGTCATTCTTTTCAATATGGTTTGGTTCGTCATTCATTGATTTTAACCAATTTACGTCTTTATTGGCTTCATTAAATTTTTTAGGTTCCACTATGGATATGAAGGCTATATGTGATTGCTCAGTGTCTTTGATTATCCTTCTCCTGGTTTGTACACCTTTGTCTTTCTCAGCAATTATTTGACTTTTAGGATGATTCTTTTGAGGAATTCTGGAGGAAGGATTTGATGTTGATTTTTGTTTTGATTCTTCTTGTTTGGGTGTCTCTTCTCCACCTGATTCATCATCTTCTTGTGACTCTGATATTTGTTGTTCTTTATCTTCATTATTCTCATCATATTTTTCATCTAGCTTAGTGCGTATTCTCTGTTGATCTTTTATAGGAGATTCTTCATCAATTCAAACATCAATACAGTCTACTAATTTATGCATTCTTTTGTTAAAGAATCTTTATCCTTTACTGTTCATTGCATGTCCTAAGAATATACCTTCATCAGTTCTACTATCAAATTTCCCCATATGATCATCATTATTCTTGATGTAGAATTTACTTCCAAAAATTTTGAATTGCTTGATTGATGCAAGTCGACCAAACCACAACTCATATGGAGTTTTATCATTATTCGACCTTAGATGCGCTTTGTTTAGAATATAAACAGTCGTGTGAATAACCTTCACCTAGAAGGTTTGTGAAATGTCCCTTTCACTCATCATAGCCCTTGCCATCTGCTGAACTGATCTATTTTTGCATTCTACAACTCCATTATGTTGAGGAGTACCTGGAATAGTATATTCTCTTTTAATTTCGTGTCTGTCACAGAATTCTTTGAAATATATTGACATAAATTCTCCTCCCCTATCTGAGCGAATTGCCTTTAACTTCCTTCCTGTTTGATTCTCAGCTAATGCCTTAAAATTTTTGAACTTCTCAAACACATCAGATTTTTCTCTCAGAAAGGCAACCCACGTAAGTCTGGAGAATTCATCAATGACTAGCATAAAGTAACGTTCTCCTCAAGTTCCTTTCTTTCAGGATGGTCCACATAGATCAATATGAACAATTTGAAGTGTTTTCTCTGAAGATGTGAAACTCTTCGATTTGAATTGAGCACGATTCAACTTCCCCATTTGACAGGATTCACATATAGAGTTATTAGGCTTAGATATTCTTGGAAGGTCTTTCATAGCGCCTTCATTATTCAGTTTGACAATGTGATCAAAATTCAAGTGTCCAAGCCTTCTGTACCATAACCAACTTTCATCAAGTTTTCTTAAATGACATTTCTCCTTATCTTCCTTCATAACATATACATTGTTTTCAGTTCTAACCCCCTTTGCAATCAGATCTCATGTGTTTACTATCTTTATTTTAAAATTCTTGGTAGTGAAAGTGACTTCACATCCTCTGTTACATATCTAATTGACACTAAGAATATTATTCTTTAAACCATGAAAAAATAATACATCTTGAGCTTTGCTTCTTCCATTACTTAAGCTTACTAGACCTTTAGCTCTGATCGTTCCTGGAGCATCATTTCCAAAGTTCACACTCCCTGATTTATTTTCTTTGAGTAATAGGAACTTACTTTTTTCACCTATCATATGACTGGAGCATCCGGTGTCAATATACCAAGTGTCTTTTTTCTTTGAGATGACAACACTAATCCACACTTGTTATCTTCATTCTTCTTCCAAACCTTGATTTTTTCATCTCTGTGATTTGAATCTGGCTTATAGTTTTTTAAGCGATAGTCTGCAGCTTTATGTCCATAATTATGGCAGATGTAACATTCTAGTTCATTGAATAAAGGATCATAACGATGGTTATGTGTAATCTGCGTCCTTTTCCCATCCATCACATGATTTGCAGTCTGTGGTTGTTTGTTACTTGGTTATCTCATTCTTTTTTGTGGCAGATATTTATTCCTTGGTTTTCTTGATTTCTCATGTCTAAATCTTAAAGAACAATTTACAACTTTATGTCCAAAGTTAGAGCTGTAAAAGCAATATCCATAGAAAAAATATTTGTACCTGGAAAATGGTTCTCTTCTTTGAGCAGATCGATTTCTTCCATGATGATGATTTCCTTGAGCAGAGGGTGTATTATTTATTTGTTCTACATATTCATTTCTGGTAGATTTTCCTTCACTCCTCCTTGGCGGTTGATTCTCTTCCTTTGTTTCTGCAGGTTTGTTGTTGTCAATGGTTGTATATTTGACAAACTTGATGGATTCTTTGTTGCTTGGCTGACCACTACTTGATCCCTCTTCATAACCCAAACCAACTTTCAACTTGAATTCCTTTGTTGATTCAGAATGAAGGCTAATCCTTATGAGGCTTTAATACTTGTCAGATTTTGATGATATAAGGCCTGGAATTTCTCTATATCTTTTCTGACAGTCACTACTTCAGCTTCCAATTTTTCACATTGTTTCGACTTCCTTCAATTGTTGTTTGAGGATGTCTTAAATATTCTTAGCTTCTTCTAACTTAACCTTCAACAGAGCAATTTATTTAGATGGTTCATTGCATGTTTTCTCATACCTAAGCAGCAACTGTTTTTCTTTTCTTTTCTTTTCTTTGAGTCTATCAATCTCTTCCATGGCACTGACAATTTCTCCTTCAAGATCTACAACTGGTTCACAATCAACGAACTCACTTCCTATATCTTCAGTATTTAGATATTCTAAAGCTATTAGCATGATATCATTTATTTTATCTTCAATAGAAGAGTCACTTCTTTCATCATCGGAGGGATCATCATCATTGTTTACACAAAGGATTTTCTTCTTAACATTATTCTCTTTATAGACCTTCTTGTGTTTGTGCTTCTCTTAATCGTCATATGTCTGATCCTTTATTTTGTGAGGAAACTTAGATGAAAAATGACCTATCTTACCATAGTTGAAACATTTGAAGGGAAGTTTACCTTTGTATTTGCCCGATCTTTTCTTTAGTCTTCTCACAAAATTTGCTTCAATCTCATCTATATCAGAGTTTGTGTTTTTCTCTACTTTAAATATGCCTCTCTTGTAGTGGATTTGGCTTTGGTGATTCTCATTTCATAAGCAGTTAGGGTTCCAAGAAGTTGATCTAGTGTCAATGTTTTGAGTTCAACTATTTCCTCTATAGCAAATACCTTTGAGTTAAGTCTATCAGGAAGAGATCTTAATATTTTTTGGACTAGAAAAGATTCATCTATCATTTAACCTAGGCCTTTCATAGTGTTGACAAGTTATTCTATACGTAATAAGTGCTTACTGATAGTTTTGTCTTCATCCATCTTTAACTGCTCAAATTTTAGTTTGTGATTTTGAAGTTTTGCATCTTTCACCTTTTCATTACCTTTATAATTTCTTATCATCTTGTCCCACATAACTTTTGTTGAATCACAGTGCATGACTTTGACAAACTCGACTTTAGCAAGTCCACTGAGGATGGCATTCATTGATTTTTCATTAAATCTAAACTCCATCTTATCATCTTTTGAGGCCAAGACTATAGGCTTCACATATCCCGTATCAATGATATCCCAAACATCAACACCCAAAGACATTAAATGTGTTCTCATTCTTATTTTCCAGAAGGCAAAGTTTGTTCCATCAAACATAGGGGATCTATTAGTTGAACTTCCATCATTACTAGTCATGTTCAAGATTATGGATCTACCTTTGATAAAAGGCATCGAATCTAATACCAATTGTTGGAAATATAACTGAGAGGTGGGGGTGAATCAGTTATGTATATAAGCTTGAAACTTTTCCTGTTATTTTTTTATTCTTTCTAGATTATTATTTAATGTGTTGTTGATAACTTAACATGCATAGATATAGAATATTTGATCAATCACACAGAATACATTGATTTTCATGAGGAAACCCATAGGGGTGAAAACCTCTTCGTCTTAGGATGTCAACCAAGCTCCAAATTTCATGTGCATCACAGTCTTTGAGATCCAACTCAAATATGAGGCTACAACCTCTGATAGAAAGCTACAACTTGCAGAGAGCACCAACTCTCAGATTTCTCTAGAACCAACTAGATGGAAGCACCAACTCCCAGGTTTCTCTAGCACCCACTAGATGGAAGCACCAACTCCCAGAATATCTTCTAGCACCAACTAGAATTTAGAGGACTACAATCCTCCCTAGCACCACCCTACCACCCTGATTGACTCTTAAAAAACTTTACTTACTTTCTCTGTCTCTGATATGGTCTGTTACAGCTCCATGTCTCCTCTACTTCTTCCATCTTCTATTACTCTATTATGCTTCTATACTCTACTCTTTCTCCTGCTGCGCACTCTCATTCCTTTGTTCCACTTCTCTTCTTCCTTTATACTCGTTGTTGTGTTTGTATGCTATACGATGCACCTCTGAGCTCCAGTTCAGGTCCTTTACACGGTCACATTCTACCCACATGCATAACTATCGAAAAAGCACACTATATTATTTGTTCTGCATATCTTTCTCACCTCGAGTCCTCTGCCTAATCATCATTCAAACTCTTCATATTCTCTAGCGGTTATTATGAATCTATTCATCATTAGCCGGTGTTATCATGAGATAATCTGGCTTCTCTAGCAGTCTCAACTCTTCATCTTCTCTGGTAGTTATAGTCAATCGTTTTTGGCTTCTTTGGATTCTAATCCCCTTCCTTCACTGATTCAGATGGATATTGGTGGCCACCCACCTTTTCCAATTGGCTCAAAACAGTTTTCTGGCAATTTTGGTAATTTACTATTTTTAGCAGTTTTCACTTCTGGAGCCATTTTGAGGCTTGTTAGCATCGAAAGTCACTCCTGGATTGCTAACAAGAGCAGATCCCGACGCCCATAAATTTTATGTCACAGTGGTTTATAGATGGGGTGACCGAATGGAAGCCAACTCAAAACAATATTGTTTCAACTCTGAAACTAGGCTAGGCATGCATGGGTGAGTGAGGTCTTATATAAACTTCAGACAGTGAGTTGTAGTATATGGTGAGACAAGAAGAAGACTTATATAAGAGAAAAGCAGAGGTCTGGTACTAACATTGAGTTACTAACAGACTGTAGAAGAAGACGTTCGAAGGCAATATCATTTTACATTCAAACGCAAAACCAGGGAATGCAATCATACAACAATGAACCTTTCATCATAACACGACTACAATAATTCGTGAGAATCAGTCAATCACGAACTCTCTGGTATGAGAGGAAAACATAGACGAGCTAGGAAAATTGTTTGTCATAAAACAAGAAATATCAAATACAAATGCATACCCAGATAACTAGAATATCTGTTAAAACTTTACAGTAGGGAGATTTTCTCTACCATCGATAGATACAAAAATGGCGAAAATGCCTTCATATACTCAAAACAACAACAACAACAAAATCGAGAAGTTGCATTAAACACATTGCATCTGCATGGCTTCTGACAATCTGCACCTGCAATCTTTGACTAATCGCACACCAATGACGGACATGATCGAACTCCTGATAGATCCGTGGATGAATCGACGTGCTTTAATTCGGTGCCAGACTTTCCCATTATGGTGGAGGCGATGTCTAACCACCACCAACTACCTCAATAACTGCTTCATTGGGATTGAGAACAGCCCAACCAACTCAACACCTCTGGGACGTGGACGGCCCCTCACACTGCCACCTGGATTAGTTGAACGTCCTGATGAATAGGCATGGAGGCCAGCGCGAAGGATGGGGCGCATGACGGGAGTAGTGGCGCCAAAGATATGAGGGCGAGGCATGAAGTGATGAGGGATGAGAGAGGTTACAGGGGAGACACATGGCAGAAGGAAATAAGCGGAGGAGGCAGGAGATGAGACGTAATGGGCACTTTTTAGTGGGAGGCTGATGTGGAGGGGAGCGAGACACATGGCGGGTGGTGAGATGATGATGAGTTGGGGAAGGGACCACCTGGGCTAAAGAGCGGAGAAGGACATATGACACATGGCAATAGGGGAAAGGTGGCTTCGGAGGATGGCATAACAGGGGGGAGGGCCCACGTTGGTTAAGAACAAAGCAACTGAGAAGGATGGGATCACGTGAGCGCCGTTGATCTGGGTACCTAGATTCCAAACCCCCCCCTCTGCTTAAAGGTAGGAAGGCAGGGGGGGTCCGGAATTGCCTTGAGCGTCGTTGATCCGGACGCTCTGATCAGGACCATTGAAGAGGTGCGCCCCCAATTCCGTAACCCCCCCCCCTCCGCTTAAAGGTAGAAAGGCGGGGGGGCTCCAAAATTTGATGCGCACCGTTGATCCGGGTGCGCAAAATTCAGCCGTCCAGAATTGATTTCCAATTAGACACGGACACATTTGCGTCTCGAACTTAGGACAAGTGGGTTTTTTACCCGTTCCTTCGCATTTTACCCCCCTTACTATAAATATCACTAACATTTGGCTCCATGGGGGATAGAGTCCCCTGTGATGCTCTAAGAACACTTTTGCATATTCAGTGCCTTGCTGTTGGGCTATGGAGTCAAGCTCAAAACACCCGCTTCTGAAAATATAGGCCGAAAAAGTAAAGCAAAGAAAACAAAGCTACATGCTCAAAGGAGCTTATTTATATATAGTCCTAAACTAATAAAACACTTTACATGGGGCTAGGTGAAAGCAGACTTCCACCACAGCCAATCAAGTATCTTTATGAAGGGAATCTCTTGCCTTCTGTCAGTGATCACAAACAGTTGGTGTAACCGTGACAGCATAACGTTTACACTCTTCAACTTCTCCTTACAAGCTGAAGTTGAGATGGGATATGGTGGCTCCAAATCAAAAGGGAAATGCCATTCCATGTATTCGCTGACCGGGTCATCAAATGAGTGGCCAATTCCAGGAAATTGGCGACAGACAGCCTCTTCTGCTACACAATTTTCCACATGCGGTCGAATAACTGAAGTGGGCTCACTGATCTCAGGTGGTGGCTGCTCACTGACTGGCTCTGAACAAAGGGCAGACTGCTCCTCTGGTTCTTTTTCCTCTTCTTGGCTCTCCCCCGGGTTAGATTCGTATTCATCATAAACAGGCCCTCCGGGTAAATTCTTCTCTTCTTCATACTGCTCAACGTCTTCTGAAAGACTGAGATGGCTGATTTCCTCGTGATAATTTTCCTTAGCGAGCAGAGGACAAGGTTCTGAAACCTGCTCTTGGAACTCCAGCATATCAAGCTCAGACTTTGATTCGTAACGGTCATAATTGGGCTGGCTGCTCGGATAAGAAAAAGGTGGTGTGGGGTTTTGCTGCTCCTCTTCCAGATAATCATCAAAATCGAGGGGAAAAAGAGTTTCTCCATCTTGCAGAAATGGAATTATCCCTCGCTCCTTCGTTTCGACCCCAAATGTAAACACATCATGGGAAATCTTGTGAAGGAAAAGAGAACAATCCTTTTCCACGACTATATCTTCATCGTTTTGATCTGAGACAACAAGCTCATTGGGGGCAGATGTTAATGCGTTTACAAAATCTTCAATAATCTCCTCGAAAGAGCCATCTAGAACATCTGCCTCAGAGACTGGAAAATCCTCCCCATTGTCCTCATATTCCAACTTTGCATGTTGGGAAATGGGAGGTATCGCCTGCTCCATTAGTTCACTCAGAGCATCTTCTTCCAAGGCCGGACAATCCTCCGCATAGCCTTCAGACTTCAAATTTTCTAATTGAATAGAGAGATACTTCACCTACTCCATCAACTCACTCAGGGTGTCTTCTTCCTCCCTGGGATATTTATTAGCTTCATGACCCTCCTCTGATGCAGACGAATGTGGAGGAGAAAGGAATGATTTTTGATCCAGGTCGTCAGGATCATCTTCACAGCGTATGTCCGAGACAGCTTTGTCTTGTATATAGTTGTAGTATCCCTCACAACAATTATGACTAATTAACTCAGAGGGATACAGCTTCTGACAATAGGCAGTGAAAGCTGCATGGAATTCACTGAGTGAAGAAATGCTAGCAGGGGGTAAAGAATGATACCATCTACATGCATCCCCTACTAGCGAGAACATGAACATATTCAATAATACGTCCTCGTGATGTATCTCCCACCGGTGCATGAGTTCATGAAATTCATTGAGGTGCTAAGTAGGGTTATCCTCTTCACATTTTCCAAATCTGGGCAAATAATCACCCCATTCATTTGGAGAGGGGACAACATTAGGAAAACTAGGAATAGCAGAAAAATTAAAAGGAGCAAACCTGCGAGCAAGGATTTTCTCCATATCGAACCAGTAGAGTCACCAATCAATCTGTGAATCATGGAGTCGCCAGGTGAAAGATGCACAAATTCGAATGTGTCTGGTCCTTGTTCACCATCAAAGGCCAAATCCTAACGTTGTTGTTACCTCAGGAAGCTTCTCAGGCTGAGAAAGCAGCCGCTGAAACCTTCTCGAGAAAGCTCCTCTGGGTCAGCTTTCAGGTGTGCTAACAGTAGTCACAGCTGAATTAGTGATGTGGAAACAATGGAGTCGCCAGGTGCACATTAGCAATATTTAAGGGCTCTGATGTCTGATGCACCTTCATAATCAGCGGCTCAATGTCGTTCTACCCAGGGAAAATCTTCAACTTTGTCCTCGACAATGGCGCCAGAAATGTTAGCGTCGGAAGTCACTCCTGGATTGTTAACGGGAGAAGAGCCCGACGCCCATCAGTTTTATGTCACAGTGGTTTATAGATGGGGTGACTGAATGGAAGCCAACTCAAAACAATATTGTTTCACCTCCGAAACTAGGCTACGCATGCATGGGTGAGTGAGGTCTTATATAAACTTCAGACAGTGAGTTGTAGTATATGGTGAGACAGGCAGAAGACTTATATAAGAGAAAAGCAGAGGTCTGGTACTAACATCGAGTTACTAATAGATTGTAGAAGAAGACTTTCGAAGGCAATATCATTTTACATTCAAACGCAAAACCAGGGAATGCAATCATACAATAATGAACCTTTCATCATAACATGATTGCAATAATTCGCGAGAATCGGTCAATCACGAACTCTCTGGTATGAGAGGAAAACATAAACGAGCTAGGAAAACTATTTGTCATAAAACAAGAAATCTCAAATACAAATGCATACCCAGAAAACTAGAATATCTGTTAAAACTTTACAGTAGGGAGCTCTGCTCTACCATCGATAGATACAAAAATGGAAAAAATGCCTTCATATACTCAAAACAACAACAACAACAAAATCGAGAAGTTGCATTAAACACATTGCGTCTGCATGGCTTCTGACAATCTGCACATGCAATCTTTGACTAATTGCACACCAATGGCGGACGCGATCAAACTCCTGACAGATCTGTGGACGAATTGACGTGCTTTAATTTGGTGTCAGACTTTCCCATTATGGCGGAGGTGATGTCTAACCACCACCAACTACCTCAATAACTGCTTCGTTGGGATTGAGAATGGCCCGACCAACTCGACACCTCTGGGACGTGGACGGCCCCTCACACTGCCACCTAGATTAGCTGAACGTCCTAATGAATAGGTGTGGAGGCCAGCACGAAGGATGGGGTGCATGACGGGAGTAGTGGCGCCAAATCTATGAGGGCGAGGCATGAATTGATGAGGGGTGAGAGAGGTTACAGGGGAGACACATGGAATAAGGAAATAAGCGGAGGAGGCAGGAGATGAGACGTAATGGGCACATTTTAGTGGGAGGCTGACGTGGAGGGGAGCGAGACACATGGCAGGTGGTGAGATGATGATGAGTTGGGGAAGGGACCACCTAGACTAAAGAGCGGAGAAGGACAGATGACACATGGAAACAGGGGAAAGGTGGCTTCGGAGGATGGAATAACAAGGGGGAGGGCCCACGTTGGTTAAGAACAGAGCAGCTGAGAAGGATGGGATCGCGTGAGCACCGTTGATATGGGCGCTTAGATCTCGGCCGTTGGGAAGCTGCGTGCCTGATTCTGGACCCCCCCCCTCTGCTTAAAGGTAGGAAGGCAGGGGGGTCCATAATTTCGTTGAGCGCCATTGATCCAAGCACTTCGATCAAGGCTGTTGAAGAGGTGCGCCCCCGATTCCGGACCCCCCCCCCCCTCCGCTTAAAGGTAGAAAGGCGGGGGGGGGCTCCAGAATCCGATGCGCGCCGTTGATCCAGGCATGCGAAATCCAGCCATCCAGAATTGATTTCCAATTAGACATGGATGCATTTGTGTCCCGAACTTAGGACAAGTGGGTTTTTTACCCGTTCCTTCACATTTTACCCCCCTTACCAGAAATATCGCTAACAAGGCCCTAAACGATGTTTTTTTGGGAACAAAGGTCTGAAATATGGAATTTCCTTCAATATTTCACCTAAAATGAATCTCCTTGATGATACCTTTACAACGGGCTATCATACGCCTAAAACGAAGATCGTATGCAAAAGTTATGACCCTGGTAAGTTGGTGTACTAACTTACCCAAACGGGGCCCACATGACTTTTGGCGCTTCATCTCCTATGGTTAGGTTTTTGGATGTATAGGGATTTTGACATTCCTGATTATTGTAAAAGGGCCTTCAGAGCCTCATTTTAATCATCTTCTTGCGAATGAGTGCAGTCATCACATCTCTTCTCAGAGATAAGCTGCCACCATTCCAACAAGCTTGTTTCCGCTGCATTTCATAGTTTTCAACTTATTTCGTTATTGAATAGAAAACCAGTTTTACTGAATCTCTGTTATTTTGTGTTAAGCACCTGTTAATAATCTGTATTCATTTCATTCTTCTCATAAAATACAGATCATTCACGTGACCACCGGCGATGACCAAACGCCTATTCAAAAGGCGCTTTCCAATCTCATTTTAGTGAGCACTAGCTTCGTTTCTCGATATGACCTTGGGCGAAGATCTCATGTGAACACGAGATTGTGGGCGCGTCCAAAGGTGGTTTGTATCAAACTAATTTTCGCCCCATAATTTACCTCAAGCCTCCACGCATCCTTTCTCCAAAACTGTGGTTTTTATTGTGGCCCGCCTTTAGCTTTTTAAAGTTCGTGCATCTTCAATCCCCACAATGCGATGGGACTGTCGATCTCATGATCTTGACGGTGCTCCTGAACTGACAGTTTAGATTTTTTCTTTCATGATCTGCGGATCAAATCTAATATTCCTAAATCAATGACTGTGATTCATTTCATGATCCGGGCTTCGGGAGTTTCAAATCTCAACCCTTGCTTTCCTCCGTACGTCAATCTTTCGAAGTTGACAATCCACTGATGTGTGTCCCTCTCAGATCAACAGTTGAGATCTCCTTCAGGTCTCTGAACTTCGGATATTTTGAATCTCAAGTTCTCATTTCATCTGACTGGATATCTTTCGAAATGGAAGATCTGCTGACATTTGTCCTCCTTAATCCAACGACTATCCTCTAGTCTGGGACTCCGGCCTTTTCAACTCTTCAACGCTTCGCTTTTCCATGAACGCCTTCACCTGAAGTCAACGATCTGTTGACATGTACCCTCCTGCACGATCAACGATCATGAGTGACTTCATCACTTTGGGCTTCGGGAGTTTCAACTCCTATGCACTCATTTCTCCCGGAGTGATTTCACCCAAATGCATAATATTCTGACACGTACCCCTCCTGGCGATCAACGACCACTATATTCTTCGAGTCTTCGATTTTTGGGACTTCGGGACTTTAGGCTAATCGCTGCTTCATTCTCCTCTGGAGTGGTCACCTGTTGAATAAGTCATAGGCGGTGGAGACCGCTTGCTGTCGGTTAACACTTCCACTTACTCTATCCTTCCACTGAACTAGATCAACGATTGAGAATGCACCCGAAGTGATCTTTAGATCGAATGGCTGAGAGCGACTTCGGACCTTCGTCCTTTGGGACTTTTGACATTTTTTGGTGATGAATCTCCTGAAGTAAATCTCTTGGAGTGACGTAGATTTCTTACGTCACTTGTTGACATGGTATGAGCCAATTTCCTCTTGACACTTGTCATCATCTGATTATGCCATGTGTACTTGATGATGTGGTCTTCCACATGTCCTTGTTGACATGGTCTGCCACATGTCCTTGCTGAGGTGGTCTGTTGACATGGGTGAGACATGTAGGCATTGTAGTGGAGTGTGGAGGAAAAGCGCGGTAGTGGAGTGTGACATGTAGCAGGTAGTGGAGTGTGATGTCGTAGTGTGGAGGTGGTATGTATGAGTGGTTTGGTGGTTTACTCAGAGGGGGGGTTAGGCGGTAAGTGGTAATGAACGAGGGGGGTCCGAGTTGACAAGAAGGTGACACGTATGAGGGTCCCACAAGGGAAATACCACCAACTCAGACCCCCCCCCCCAATGGTTAAAGGCATAAAGGTCAGGGGGGTTTGATATGCCTTGTCGATCGTAGATCTGAGTGCATGATTATTGGTCACTGATATTAGCGTGCCCTTCTTCTAACTTATCCTGTCCTTCCACTTATTTCGATCTGATGGTTGAAGGAAATTTGGGTGATCGAGATCTCAGATCTCATCCCTTTCTTATCCTGTCCTTCCACTTAAATCAATCTGACGGCTAACGGAAATTCAGATGATCGAATTCTCAATCGTTTTCCCCCACTTATCCTATCCTTCATTAATTCAATCCGACGGTTGTTGGTCCTCTGAAACGGTGATCCAATGGCCACTGTCGCTCTTCCTCCTGAGCTTCTGATCTCTCCGACTTAGAAGGATTTCTAAGTGTTCACAGGTCTTGACCTTTGCTCCTCCTGCGATTCCATCTCTTGGACCTCGTCTGCACTTCTAGAAACCACAATCTCTTATGAGATTTCTCGTCTTCTGCGCTCTCAAGATTTGGTTCGTTGTTGTTATTTCCATCAATGACAAGCACATTCTTCCTGTAAACATGCCAACACATTGTTGATCCCATTGAAACACATTATCCAAGACTGGAGGAATTATAATAGTTTTGATCTTATGGAGCCACATTGTGCTATGTACACATAGAAGTCATGGATTAATTTTTGATTTGGATGGCCTAAAACGAATTGTTTTTGTATGCCATTCTCCATATGAAATAAAATTGAAGCATCATCATGAAGAATATCTAACCTTAACGAACACAGCAAAGGGAACGAATCCTGACCAAAGAATGTCCATATGTTTGGAAAATATCATAATATTCCCGACTACATATTTTGGAAAGGAGTCAATTTTCTGGAATGACATAACAAACTTCCCTCCCTCCATTGCTTATAAACGTCCGTCTGGAAGCTCACACAAAGCACCCCAAGCAATCTGCATACATATTTTGCGGTGTTTGTCTCTCGACACTCAATTTCTCTAAGTGCCTCTTGGTTTATGAAGCGTATGCGGTGTGGTGGATAAAAATATCCATCTTGAACCAACCAGCCAACTCCTTTTACATATGTATGAATCTCATAGTTGAGATACTGGATCAGGTAAAAAACAATGACATATGTAGGTAAAAAAAATGACATACTTATCGACAATAATCCTAATCTCTTGACAGCGAAGGAAATAGTATTATAAATGGCCATTCTAAACTTCCTAGAACAATGTAAAAACCAAAACAAATAGAAAATGCCTACCTTATACTGGTGCAATAACATCCAGGTATAAAATAAGAGCTCAAAATCATAAACATAATAAAACAAATCAACGATTGCGTCAATATAATGAATATGGTCTCTCATAGGGTTATGTGGATTCTTTAATTCCAATCCCCAGCGTGCATGGTTCTGCTAAGACCATTGATCAAATATCTATAATTCAATGATATCTAAAACATTCCAAGATGAGTGCTAGTGTAGGTTTAGGTAGGGAACACAATGCATGAGTCGAAACCCGTGGTATATGCTTAATTCACATGCAACTATGACAACATGAGAAAACCATAGGTGGCATCCATCTCCTTGACACATGTTGTTAAGGTTCTGACATGTGCATGCTCCACATTTGATGGAATACTCGAATTCATTCATTATCTGGTTTAATTGTCAAGCAACACATTTTATTAGGTAGATAGGGAAAATGTGGATCTCAAGATTGACTTTGCCCGCTAAATTAAGTGACAACACTGTTAGGATATTTAGACACTTAGGAGTTAGTTAAGATCTACTTGGTCTAATATATCATTAGGTAAAAGTGTGTTTCTTAGTGTGTTTCTTTAGTATGCATTTGTAGTTAGGAAATCCGACGGTCACGATATGTTCTCAACATAGAGTGATCTGACGGTTCATACTCTCCTCGATCTTAACAGCCATTGATCTGTGGCTTAACACCCGATTGGTCCATGATCTCTATTTAAAGAGCATGGAGGGTCATTTGTCGATGATCGATTGTGAGAAAATCTCTTGTAAAATCTCTCTGTAATCTTTTTCTTTGCATTAATAAACTTCTCCAAGTGGTCGCATTGGCTAGGGCCGTGGATGTTTCCCCATTAGGGTTTTACCACGTGAAAACATCAGTGTGTTGATCTTTGATCTGGTTATGTGAGTGGTTATTGAAGGTGTTCGTCCTCTGTTGGAATACCTGTGTTTTCGAACATGGTATCAGAGCAGGAAGTCGTATCAAGAGTCTCGGGTCATTGAAAGACAAGGTTTCTACTCTTGCGACTTCAATAATCTAAGATCTACAAAATGCCACAATTCAAGGAGCAGCCACCGTGAATTTCTTTCCCAGTCTAAGTATGCTTGTGACCTTCTTCGTCTCTTTCACATGGACGATTGTAAACCAACCCCTTCTCCCTTTTAGTTTGGAGTCAAGCTTTCTGCCACCTGTACTTCTCCTGAAGTTGATGCCACCCTGTATCGTGAGTTAGTTGGTAGCCTCTTATACTTGAATCATACCCGTCCAGATATTTCCTTTGTTGTTGGTCTTGTTGCCCGATATATGCAAACACCCCATGAAAGCCATTGGAAAGCAGCTAAAAGGATACTTCGCTATGTTCGTGGTACAGTTCAGTTTGGGATACATTACAGTTCAGGGGGGACTCCCTTATTGGTTGGTTTCATTGATTCAGATTGGGCTGGTGACCCCGATCATCAGAAGTCTACTGCAGGTTATGATTTCAGCCTTGGTTCAGGACCTGTCACTTGGGCCTGTAAGAAACAACATGCTATTGCACTTTCTTCAGCAGAAGAAGAGTACCAAGCAGTGGTAAATACAGGTTAGGAAGCCTTGTGGCTAAGACAGATCCTTACAGAGTTTGGATTCCAGCAATAGCATCTGACCA
>JZKD02S1741587.1:198111-211350 GCA_000966675.3 Picea glauca | reverse complement strand
TACTCAAAGGAATCCATGATGAATCTTTAGAAATATTAAATTTGATGGGAACAAGTGATGTATTTTAGTTACCATATGATGATATTTGTGAGTTATGTAGAAGGTATTCAAGAGGTAACTTCAAGACTGGTAAGAATTCTAGTGAGCCTTCTTCTCAATATTTTAAATCTGCTGCAAAAACAAGAGCTATAGGAGTTGAAATAACTAATTCAATTGAAATTTTTAAAGCTGATATCATTAGCTCATTAAATTCACAATTGGATATTTTGAAGGATAAGAAGAAATGGGAGGAACCTAAAGAAACAATTTGTCCTCGGTGCTAGAAGAAACATCTTGCAATGGATTGTCCTTTGGATAGTCTCATAATTTGTGGCATATGTGACTTGAGTCATTCAATGGATCGTTGCCCCTCCTTACCCAAGATAAAAGCAATATATCAAAGAGATCAAGGAGTTGCAGAAATTTCACCACAACAACCATGGCCTACATGTATGATTCAAAACTCTATCCCTCCATTTCCTTACTCTCACAAGAAATCATTGAATACTCATACACCATGGAAACTGTGGCAACCCCAAACTCACTCCTACCTACCTTGTCCACAAGGTTGGCATGGCCCATCTTATGATCCCATGGATACTTTCCCTCATGTTGCGACAACCACCAATCCTCCATACTTTCCACAAGATCTTCAACAACATCTTATTTTCACATTAAGGTCATCCACACAAACCAATCATCTATACTTTCCATACTTAACTTTTCATCAAGCTCCTCCATGCCCTACAACACTTCCTGTTCAACCCACCTCACACCCTAACCATAATAAAGTAGTGCAGTATACTTACAGTGTTGACCTGCACAAATTTCCTACATTTACCACTTATCCTGATTAGTTTAGTTCTAAGCATTAGTAGCCTAGTTTAGAAATAAAAATGAGACACCTTCAAGAGATCATCATTCGATCGCGTGTAGCCTTGATCTCATGGACTTTCTTTCAAAAATCATCAATTTTTTAAGTTTTAGCAGTTGTTGCAACACGTTGTGTAAGTCAATATAAGTACTCAGTGCTTGAAATTTTTGGTATGGGTGTGTATTCCATTGAAATTTATATCATTAAAAACATTCACAGCTATTCCGGTCACTTTTTGAGAGCCATATTTCATTTATTGGATTTTTGTGGTTGACTTGAAATTTTTACTAAAACACAGTTGGGACAGTCCGTTTTTGGGAGACCAAATGGATTTATTTTCAAAACCTGTTTAAATCCCAAGTATCCCTTTGAATCTAGTTTCCAAAACAATTCGAATTTTTGAGATTGGGCATCAAACTAGAAAGTTATGGTCAAAATACTAACAGAATGTCAAGCAGGCAGCTTAGGAACAAAGCTGAGACAGTTAGTTTTTGGATGCCTTGTTGGATATATATTGAAAACCTATTTCATTGGTATATTCCCCTATGAATTTAGTTTACAACTCAATTTGAATCACTCAATTCCGATATCGTATGAGGAAGTTATGACCAAAACACTGACTGCTTGTCATAAATCTGCACTTTGAAAAATATGTCTTCCCAGTTGTTCATTGGTAAATTTGACTCATCAATTCCTCTTTTCATTAAAACTTGTTTATATTGTAGATACCTACAAGAATCTGATTTCATCTCCAATTTGAATCACATCAATCCATCATCAAACGAAAACGTTATGCCTAAAACCATGACTATTGGTCTTGTCTAAAATTCAAAAAACACCTTGTCATGCAGGGTGTTACTAAGCATATTTGGCATATCATCACATGGAATTTTCTAAACCTATTTCTAATGGACATAGAAAACTCAATTTACTTTTATTTGGATTTGGAATCACTCAAATCGGACGAGAAACAAATAAGTTATGATTGAAATACTGTTGGGTAGTATATCTTGGCCAACACTCCTGAACAGGTATAAAATGAATTTTGTTTCATTTATTTTCTTTGGATTTGTTTTATAAGTAACTACATGTTTTTTTTTTGTGTATGTCTTGGATGAAGAAAGACTGTACACCTCTCTTCTCCATGATCTCACATTTTATTGCAAGTAAGTACTTATGTTTTGCAGGTCCTTGGGAAATCGAAGAAGGTTAATACATGCATAAGCGATTCTTGAAGACTTTTTCTCAAATTTTCAAATGGATTGAGCACATAACAAATGGAGATATTGATGTGAAAACCATACAAAAACTAATGTTTCAGAATTCAAGTTTCATTGCTACATTAACCATGCCAAGAATCCTTCTAAGAAGACATTATGCTCATCATTCTCATTCATCGGGACTCAGATGCATGAACCGTCAGTTGCATTGGATCCAGAGTACTTGGTTTCAACTATTGGGGCCCCTACCCTATCATTTTGTCGACCGAAAAACAATTTGTTGGAGTATATCCAACACTAGGGTTTTGGTCAATGAGGCATAGTGCAATTTCTGAAGAGGAGGTCGATTTTCAAGAACATTGTGTCAGGTCTTTTTGGCTAGTGTAGTCACGTGGTCCTTGGCCAAATAGACTTGCAGGAGATTATGGAAGTTTGTTATGCTACTTTGTTTGGATTTTATGCCCCTGGACCAAATTGACCACATGTCCTTAAATGGCTTGAGGAGACAAGTTGCAACTCTCGATAAAAATCAAACCGGGATTCATATGCATGAACCATCAGTTGCATTGGATTAAGAGCACCGGGTTTCATCTAGTGGGGCCCCTACGTTATCATTCTGTCGACCGAAAAACCATTTGTTGTAGTATCTTCGACACTAGGGTTTTGGTCAACAAGGCATAGTGCAATTTCTGAAGATAAGTTCGATTTTCAAGAACACTCTGTCGAGTATTTTTTTCTAGTGTAGTCGCATGGGAATTGGCCAAACAGACTTGCGGGAGCTTACGAAACTCCATTATGCTGCTTGGTTTGGATTTTATGCCCTTGGACCAAATTGGCCACATGTCCTTGAATGACCTGAGGAGGCAAGTTGCAACTATCAATACAACTCAAACCGAAACTCGGATGCACAAATCGTCAGTTGCATTGGATCCATAGCACTGGGTTTCAGCTAATGGGGCTCTTACTCTATTATTCTTTCGATCAAAAAACCATTTGTTGGAGTATCTCCAACACTAGGGTTTTGGTCAATGAGGCATTGTGCAATTTCTAAAGAGGAGGTTGATTTTCAAGAACACTTTGTCAGGTCTTTTTGGCTAGTGTAGTCATGTGGGCCTTGGCCAAACAGACTTGTCGAAGCTTAAGGAAGTCTGTTATGCTCCTCAGTTTGGATTTTATGCACCTGGACCAAATTGACCACATGTCTCTAAATGACTTGAGGAGGCAAGTTGAAACTCGCGATAAAACTCAAACCGAGACTCAAATGCATGAATCGTCAGTTGCATTGGATTAAGAACACCATTTTTCAGCTAGTGGGGCCCCTATGCTATCGTTCATTCAAAAAAAAATCCATTTGTTGGAGTATATCTAGCACTAGGGTTTTGGTCAATGAGGTATAGTGCAATTTTTGAGGATGAGTTCGATTTTCAAGAACACTATACCAACATTTTTGGCTGGTGCAGTTGCAAGAAACTTGTCCAAACAGACTTGTGGGAGCTTACGGAACTCTGTTATGCTGCTCGATTTGGATTTTATGCCCTCAGACCAAATTGGACACATGTCCTTGAATGACTTGAGGAGACGAGTTGCAACTATCGATAAAACTCAAACCGGAACTCGGATATATGAACTGTCAGTTGCATTGGATCCGGAGTACCTGGTTTCAACTATTGGGGCTCCTACCTTATCATTCTGTCGACCGAAAAACAATTTGTTGGAGTATCTCAAACACTATTGTTTTGGTCAATGAGGCATAGTGCAATTTCTGAAGAGGAGGTCAATTTTCAAGAACACTGTGTTGGTTCTTTTTGGCTAGTGTAGTCACATGGTCTTTGGCCAAATAGACTTGTAGGAGCTTATGGAAGTTCGTTATGCTACTCTATTTGTATTTTATGCCCCTGGACCAATTTGACCACATCTCCTTAAATGTCTTGAGGAGGCGAGTTGCAACTCTCGATAAAAATCAAAATGGGACTCATATGCATGAACCGTCGGTTGCATTGGATTAAGAGCACTGGGTTTCAGCGAGTGGGGCCCCTACGCTATCATTTTGTCGACCAAAAAACCATTTGTTGTAGTACCTCTGGCACTAGGGTTTTGGTCAACGAGGCATAGTGCAATTTCTAAAGATGAGTTCGATTTTCAAGAACACTCTGTCAAGCATTTTTTGCTAGTGTAGTCACATGGGAATTGGTCAAACAGACTTGCGAGAGCTTATGAAACTCCATTATAGTGCTCGGTTTGGATTTTATGCCCTTGGACCAAATTGGCCACATGTCCTTGAATGGCCTGAGGAGGCAAGTTGCAACTATCAATAAAACTCAAACCGAGACTCGGATGCACGAACCGTCAGTTGCATTGGATCCATAACACTAGGTTTCATCTATTGGGCCTCTTAGTCTATCATTCCTTCGACCAGAAAACCATTTGTTGTAGTATCTCCAACACTAGGGTTTTGGTCAATAAGGCATTGTGCAATTTCTGAAGAGGAGGTCGATTTTCAAGAACACTGTGTCAGGTCTTTTTGGCTAGTGTAGTCATTTGGGCGTTGTCCAAACAGAATTTTCATAGTTTAAGGAAGTCTTTTATGCTACTCGGTTTAGATTTTATTACCCTGGACCAAATTGACCACATGTCTCTAAATGGCTTGAGGAGACAAGTTGAAACTCGCGATAAAACTCAAACCGGGACTCAAATGCATGAATCGTCAGTTGCATTGGATTAAGAGCACCATTTTTCAGCTAGTGGGGCCCCTACGATATCATTCCGTCGACCGGAAAACCATTTGTTGGAGTATCTACATCATTAAGGTTTTGGCCAATGAGGCATAGTGCAATTTCTGAAGATGAGATCGATTTTCAAGAACACTATGCCTGCAGTTTTGGCTAGTGAAGTTGCATGGAACTTGTCCAAACAGACTTTTGGGAGCTTACAGAACTCTGTTATGCTACTCGATTTGGATTTTATGCCCTCGGACCAAATTGGCCTCATGTCCTTGAATGGCTTGAGGAGGCGAGTTGCAACTATCGATAAAACTCAAACCGGGACTTGGATGCATGAACCATCAGTTACATTGGATCCAGAGTACTCGGGTTCAACTATTGGGGCCCCTACCCTATCATTCCATCGACCGAAAACAATTTGTTGGAGTATCTCCAACACTAGGGTTTTGGTCAATGAGGCATAGTGCAATTTCTGAAGAGGAGGTCGATTTTCAAGAACATTGTGTCAGGTCTTTTTGGTTAGTGTAGTCACATGGTCCTTGGTCAAATAGACTTGCAAGAGCTTATGGAAGTTCGTTATGCTACTCTGTTTGGATTTTATGCCCCCAGACCAAATTGACCACATGTCCTTAAATGGTTTGAGGAGGCGAGTTGCAACTCTCGATAAAAATCAAACTAGGAATCATATGCATGAACCGTCAATTGCATTGGATTAAGAGCATTGGGTTTCATCTAGTGGGGCCCCTATGCTATCATTCCGTCAATCGAAAAACCATTTTTTGTAGTATCTCTATCACTAGGTTTTTGGTCAACGAGGCATAGTGCAATTTCTGAAGATGAGTTCAATTTTCAAGAACACTGTGTCGAGCATTTTTTACTAGTGTAGTCGCATGAGAATTGGCCAAACAGACTTGCGGGAGCTTACGAAACTCCATTATGCTGCTTGGTTTGGATTTTATGCCCCTGGACCAAATTGGCCACATGTCCTTGAATGGCCTGAGGAGGCGAGTTGCAACTATCAATAAAACTCAAACCGAGACTCGAATGCACGAACCGTCAGTTGCATTGGATCCATAGCACTGGATTTTAGCTATTAGGGCTCTTACTCTATCATTCCTTCGATCGAAAAGCCATTTGTTGGAGTATCTTCAACACTAGGGTTTTGGTCAATGAGGCATTGTGCAATTTTTGAAGAGGAGGTCAATTTTCAAGAACACTGTGTCGGGTCGTTTTGGCTAGTGTAGTCATGTGGGCCTTGGCCAAACAGACTTTTCTAAGCTTAAGGAAGTCTGTTATGCTACTCAGTTTGGATTTTATGCCCCTGGACCAAATTGACCACATGTCTCTAAATGGCTTGAGGAGGCGAGTTGAAACTCGCGATAAAACTCAAACCAGGACTCAGATGCATGAATCGTCAGTTGCATTGAATTAATAGCACCATTTTTCAGCTAGTGGGCCCCCTACGCTATCATTCTATCGACCGAAAAACCATTTGTTGGAGTATCTCCGGCACCAGGGTTTTGGTCAATAAGGCATAGTGCAATTTATGAAGATGAGGTCGATTTTCAAGATCACTTTGTTGGGCATTTTTGGCTATGGTATTGGTATTGGTATTGTATGGTATTGTATTGGTATTGGTATACCAATGCCATACCAATACCAATACCATACCAATATTGATATTGGTATGGTATTGGTATGGTATGTTGTTGGTATTGGTATGGTATTGGTATGCATATCATTGCCAATGCATACCATTGCCATACAATAGTATGCAATGGTATGGATTGGTATGGTATTGGTATTGGTATTGGTATGGTATGGGATTGGTATTGGTATTGGTATGGCATGGTATAGTATGGTATTTCTATTGGTATGGTATGGTATGCTATGGTATTGGTATTTGTATGGTATTGATATTAGTATGGTATTGGTATTGGCATGGTATGGCATTGGTATTGGTATTGGTATGGTATAATATGGTATTGATATTGGTATGGTATTGGTATTGGTATGGCATTGGTATGCATATCATTGCCAATGCATACCATTACCATGCAATGGTATTGGTATTGGTATGCAATGGTATTGGTATTGTTATTGGTATGAAATGGTATGGTATTGGTATTGGTATTCTTGGGATTTGCAAGAGAGAGGTATGCATATCATTGCCAATGCATACCATTAACATGCAATGGTATTGGTATTGGTATGCAATGGTATTGGTATTGTTATTGGTATGAAATGGTATGGTATTGGTATTGGTATGGTATTGTATTCATATGGTATTGGTATGGTATTGGTATTGGTATTCTTGGGATTTGCAAGAGAGAATTTAGCACAATGGCAATGTTATGTGGAACTTTATCTTATATTATGGTATGGTATTGGTATGCATATCATTGCCAATATTGGTATGGTATACCATAGCTATATTGGGAATGATACGGTAGACCAATACTTGGTATTGGTATACCAATGCCATACCAATATTGATATTGGTATGGTATTGGTATTGTTATGGCATTGGTATGCACATCATTGCCAATGCATACCTTTGTCATACAATGGTATGCAAAGGTATTGGTATTGGTATGCAATGGTATTGGTATGGTATGTTGTTGGTATTGGTATGGTATCAGTATGCATATCATTGTCAATGCATACCACTGCCATGCAATTGTATGAAATGGTATTGGTATTATTATGCAATGGTATGGATTGGTATGGTATTGGTATTGGTATGGTATGGGATTGGTATTGGTATTGGTATGGCATGGTATAGTATGGTATTGCTATTGGTATGGTATGGTATGGTATGGTATTGGTATTTGTATGGTATTGATATTAGTATGGTATTGGTATTGGTATTGGTATGGTATAGTATGGTATTGATATTGGTATGGTATTTTTATTGGTATGCAATGGTATGGTATTGTATTGGTATTGGTATTAGTATGGTATTGGTATGGTATGGTATAGTATGGTATGGTATTGTATTGGTATGGTATTGGTATGGTATTAGTATTGGTATTCTTGGGATTTGCAAGAGAGAATTTTGCACAATGGCAATGTTATCTGGAACTTTAGCTCATATTACGGTATGGTATTGGTATGCAAATCATTGCCAATATTGGTATGGTATACCATACCAATATTGGCAGTGATATGGTAGACCAATACTTGGTATTGGTATACCAATTCCATACCAATACCATACCAATATTGATATTGGTATGGTATTGGTATTGTTATGGCATTGGTATGCACATCATTGCCAATGCATACCTTTGTCATGCAATGGTATGCAAAAGTATTGGTATTGGTATGCAATGGTATTGGTATTGGTATGGTATGTTGTTGGTATTGGTATGGTATTGGTATGGTATTGGTATGCATATCATTGCCAATGCATACCATTGCCATGTAATGGTATGCAATGGTATTGGTATTGGTATGCAATGGTATGGATTGGTATGGTATTGGTATTGGTATGGTATGGTATTGGTATTGGTATGGTATGGGATTGGTATTGGTATTGGTATGACATGGTATAGTATGGTATTGGTATTGGTATGGTATTGGTATTGGTATGGCATTAGTATGCATATCATTGTCAATACATACCATTATCGTGCAATGGTATTGGTATTGGTATGCAATGTTATGGTATTGGTATGAAATGTTATGGTATTGGTATTGGTATGGTATTGGTATGGTATAGTATGGTATTGTATTCATATGGTATTGGTATGGTATTGGTATTGGTATTCTTGGGATTTGCAAGAGAGAATTTAGCACAATGAAAATGTTATGTGGAACTTTATATCATATTCATATAAGGATTAGGGATGAGAAATATAGTTTGGTTTGGTCCAAGAATCCTATTCTAAGATAATAGATTTCAAAGTGCAATACTATGTTATGTAATGCAGAACAAGACAAAATCATTGTGGTGGAAGCCCCTTTGGAATATTAGAGCTCCTATGAAGACACATGTTTATATGTGGCTAGTGTTGAGAGACAAGTTACTTCTTTGAGATCATTTGCAAGAAGAAGTAACCAAGGGCCTACCATGTGTTCACTTTGTAAGATGGATGATGAAGTTATCACCCATCTATTAGTGAAAAACAACTATGTTAGAGAAGGTCCAAGGGAAATAAGGCCCTATGAATGTTGGATGAGAATACAACTTATACAAATAGTAGGAAAATATAAATAAATTAAACAAAAGCGGCAAAGCCCTACTAGGCAAACTGTGTTTGTTATCAGGAGCCACAAAACAAAGGCTAGTATTTTCAAACTCCATAAATTGCAAGGAACATTCCACAAGTTCATAATATTCAAAGGAAATAAAGGACAAGGATGCCCAAACGGAGAGCCATTGACAAAAAATAGGGAAAAAACAAAGCAAGGGATCCTTCGGTAATATTGATACCTCGTTCTCCATCCATATTAAAAAGTCGGTCCACTTTTTATTTTGTAACATTTATTTTTCAAAATGAGTTGGATGCCAACCATTTTTGTATTCATGTCAAAACATGGCACATGGACTAGTTAAACTAATAAATATGTAATCATTTACTTTTTCTAAGAAATAAAAAAAAAAACATTTCACATAATAAATATACTTACAAAGGTGCAGATCAACGCTTGTAAAACTTTTTGGCCACTATGATGCATGGCTTGGAGTTTTTCAAGCCTAGATTTGGAGGCTTTGTCCTGAAACATAAAGTAAGTCAATTGAAATATGCACAAATAAAATATAAAATTGTTTAAGAAATTTGATATAATATTATGAGAAAATTGAAATACCTGGATACTCTCCTCACCAGACTTCCTTCGTGCATCTGACTTCTCATATGATTTGACAAGTTCTTTCCATACTTTTATACTGACATCAATTGGCCTTTTTTTGAGCCTTAGCTCGGGCGAGAGTTTTTTTATCTTCTTTGTTTGATTGCACTTAAATCTCTTGCAATTTTGAGACATTTGTCTTTTCACTTTTTTTACTGACCAACCTATGCCAAATTCAGACTCCATGTCATGAATTACAGCTTTATGCAGGTGCATTGGTATCTTTGAGAAAGGCAAATGGAGATGGTCTTTGAACCGTTGAAGGCATAATTCCTTCAACCTGTTCAAAAAAACCTTCCCGACATCTGACATTCTGATTTCACTTGAAACCATGTCGTATTCTATCCTTGTATCATAGCTCCCAATGCGAGTTCCAAAACATGGCGTGTTGGACGAAGTTTGGGTCCCAGGAGTGGCTTTGACATTGGAGGTCTCCGCTCTCTGTTCCATATCCTTAGAGGTCATCGTATATGATTTCCTTTTTTATTTTTTGCTCGATCCAAGAGTGGTTGGGGAATCAATTGATTCCCTTTCACAGGGTTGACTTGCTTGCAATGTCTTAGGGGTCTTAGTGGATCATTTTTCTATGTATTTTGCAAGCGTTTTCAAGTCTACATTGTTAAGTTTTTTTATGGCCTCTATCCCCAATATCGAAGAGAATGCATCTTTCTCCTGGTCAGTCTCATGTCCCTAGATATATAAAATATTTTTTTGTTTTAAAATTTTCAATAAGGAACAAATAACTAAAAATAAAAATAAAAAAATGAGACAATTAAAAATCTATAAATTGAGAAGTACTTACCTCATTATGGATAGAATTTGTTTCCTTCCCTCTACTTGACATTTTAAGCAACCTAGGGTAAATCTCTTCTATCAGGATTTGGGCAAGTGGACTTTGTGACGATTTTTGAAGGTGCTTATTTCTTCTCTCTTCTTCCTGGTCTTTTTTTTCCTATTCTAACAAGGATAAGAAAATTTCAAACTCAGATAGACCATAAAATATGAGGAAATTTATATTTAAAGAGGTTGAATTGTGAAATTTGATAATTTTTTTACCTGAAAATATCAATTCGCCCTTAGGAAACCCCCAAATCGTGCTCTGGTCTTACCCTATCTCTATTCGTCCTAAGAAACACCCAAATCATGTTGGAGTTCAAATCTAGTTTGAAAATTAGTTGGTATGCTCACACCGAGTCTCCCTTTGCCCTAGGAAACACCCAAATCATGTTGGAGTCTCCCTAAGAAACACCCAAAACGTGTTGGAGTCGAAATGTAGCAAAACATTCACTTGAACTGTCACACTCTATCTCCAATTGCCCTGGAAACACTCAAATAGTGTTGCAGTCGAAATGTAGAAGGGAATTCAGTTGGACAGATCACAATCTTTCTCCATTAGCCATAGCAAACTCCCAATTCGTTTTTTTGTATTTCTTCCCCTCCAAAATGTCAAATTTGTCCCCTTGCCTACAGATATATGTGTTTTTTAGGTTTTACATATCAGTGGGCATATTCATCCCCTAGCCCACGAGTATTTTCTTTTTTTTAAATGTCTATATATCAGTCGGTGCTAAATTGGGCGCCAACAATGCCTAGTTTAGCGTTGATTATCCCCTTAATGTAATCAATTATGGGTGCCTTATTGGGAGCAAAAAACGCCAGGGAATGCGCCTAAATTTGGTCAAAATGTGTTCATTTTGGGCCAAAACGGAAATGGGATAAATGGAAGAAAAAATCTCTCCATAATGTAACATCATAACAATTTATTTCCTCTAATGCAAATGGGATAAATGATTGCATCCAAGATTTATTGGATGAGACCATAAGCACCCTCCCAAAACATCTTCAATTGAGACATTCAAGTAATTCGCACACATCACTCATCCAAAATGTCATAAACAAGTTTCCTACACTCAAGGTACACGTGGGCAAATGTATGGGAAGGATTTTCCTACACATTAGGTGTAGGTAAGTACCTAAACTGGGATTTTTGCACAAACTGACCAAAATGTGTATCTAGCGATGCCAAGTCTAATTTCACAAGTCAAAGTCTTAAAATCCTTGTCCATGTGTGTGATTGTACTCCAAATGGGGAAAATGTAGATGTAAGTGATGCCAAAAGTCATCATGTGATGTTGCTTCATGTGACATTATGTGTCCCGTCAATATCCTGAAAAAACGGCTTCCCATACTCACACCCATTGACCCTAGCAAAAATTGGATATTATTTATTAATACAACGGAATTTCAGTTGTGGCATTGTCCAAATTATTTCCAAGATGAATAAATTGAACAATACTACGCATTATTAAGGAATCTAACAATAATGAACGGATTGAACCTCGATCACTATTCTAGTCACATGGGTGATTTCCTTAAAAATTCAGTTGATTACAAGGCATAAAAGAGAACAAAGAACAACTTTACAGTTATGAAAAAGAATAGGAATACTAATCAAGAATTAAATAACATGGTCACATGCACCACACATCTTGCATATAAAATTTTCCAGGACTTCATCCATTTGAGCTACAAAATTTGGTATTTTGTTTCCTTTCCAACAAACTCTAGAGTATCTTTCAACATCCAAGAAATAAGAGAGAGATATTTTCCTTACTAGTAGTAAAGATCCAATGAGTGTGTCAAAGGGATTTTAGTGGGATAGATGTTGAAGAGTGAAACACAACTGTGGTTGGTGAGTTTGAGTTTGAGTGGATTACCTACAAGAAGAAATCTTCTGGGATGTTAGTGTGAGTGGGAAAAGTATAACACATGTGGATCTATTGAAAGATGCAAGGCTATATTGGTCACCAAGGGTTATCCCCTAGAGGGGATGACTTTAAGTAAAATTTTCATTAATGGTGCAAGAAAACAAATGGAAGCATGAAATGTAATTAATAAGCCAAGAACAAATGTGTATGTTATTGTCTTTCCATAGGACTTGGACAGTTTCTCTAGTAACCAATTATATATTGCACATCAATGGATTTACCCAAATTGTATCCAGTGTAATAAATATACTATTCCTCCATCATACCTAAGCCAATGACCAGTGTATTCAATGATGGGAATAAACACATTTGGATTACCTTAATAAAAAATAATGTTAAAATAGCTCATGTACAAGTTCAACACTTTGGTCCTGCCCAGGTTGGGCCAATAGTCAAATTTAAGTTAAATGATGATGATATAAGAAATTACTAAGATGTAGAAAATCAATATTGAATATATCAAACCATTAGAAGATCCCCCATCTATCACTTTCCCTTGAACATTAGATTAGATTAGTTCTACTTCAATATTGCATATGATTTGTGTGTGCTTTGTAAGTTTACGATCCTTGGATTGACAAATTAAATAGTTGGGAAAGTACTACAACTCAATTAATACAACATTTGTTCGGCCCATGTAATGTCTCTTTCCAAATAGGAGCTCCAGAGAGGAGGCTTAATGGTCTAAACCGCCCTGTTAGACTATAGCCAGGGCCAAAGAGGGGTAAACAGGGTTACTAGAGGTCACTCCAGTCATAGGT
>JZKD02S1741587.1:178014-198061 GCA_000966675.3 Picea glauca | reverse complement strand
CAATAGTCAAATTTAAGTTAAATGAAGATGATATAAGAAATTACTAAGATGTAGAAAATCAATATTGAATATATCAAACCATTAGAAGATCCCCCATCTATCACTTTCCCTTGAACATTAGATTAGATTAGTTCTACTTCAATATTGCATATGATTTGTGTGTGCTTTGTAAGTTTACGATCCTTGGATTGACAAATTAAATAGTTGGGAAAGTACTACAACTCAATTAATACAACATTTGTTCGGCCCATGTAATGTCTCTTTCCAAATAGGAGCTCCAGAGAGGAGGCTTAATGGTCTAAACCGCCCTGTTAGACTATAGCCAGGGCCAAAGAGGGGTAAACAGGGTTACTAGAGGTCACTCCAGTCATAGGTGTTATATTCAAAAAGTGACATTGAGCTAAAAAGGGTTAAAAGAAGTTTTAAGTCATTATGAGCTAAAAATAGAAGTCAACAGTGATTTAGGGTTTTGGAAGTCAACAGTGAATTAGGGTTTCAACATGATTTAGGGTTTTGGAAAGCTATAACGGAAGGGTCAACGACCTAATTCATCATTATGCAGATTATGACTTGTCATTGAGGAGAAGAGGTGCATCTCAGGAGAGATAGTTCAGTGTATTCCAGGAGGAAGACACCAGTTGTATGATTTTGGTGTTGAAAGACACACCCTAGTCACCGGGAAGATCATCCAGGTTTTCCATCATTCTTCATTGATTCCACAATGCTCCCATATTCTGGGTATTATATTTTATTTTCTTATTTGTATTCCGGCTAAAATCCTTTTGTCTTTTGATCTAGCCGAGTGTTGTTATTTTATTCAGCTGCAGTTGCTTATTTGTATTCCGGCTAAGATCCTTTGTCTATTGATCTAGTCAAGTATTGTTAGTTTATTCTGTAGCATCCATCCATTTTGTAATCCACAGAAATATCATAATACAAACTTTGTAGTCCTTTGTCGCATTTATTATTTGTATGATCATTTATATGTTGTAAACCTTTGATCCTACACACACATTAGCAGTGTTTCCTAGACTAGCCAAGTCAGGAACATTACAGCCCAATATAACGACTGTCGTTCCCTTGTCACGATTGTTGTTCCTTTTGAAAGTAGTGTTGTTCATTTGAATGGAACAACTGTTGTTCCATTGTTACGATTGTTGTTCCTTTTGTAAGTAGTGTTGTTCATTTGAACAGAACAACTATTGTTCCCTTGTTACGATTGTTGTTCCTTTTGTAAGTAGTGTTGTTCATTTGAATGGAAAAATTTTCGTTCATTTTGTTACGATTGTTGTCCCTTTGTAGGGTTTCATCTATGGAGGACAGGTATTGAAAATGAAAGGTAAGAACCTATGTAGGCAACAAGTAAACGATTGTGTTAGCGCCTACCTTTGGATGATGCATAGAGGTTATATTTTAGGACATCTTTAGAGCCCAACAAGTACTCGTGAAATCCTAGGATATACTCATTTTGGACAAGAGAGTAGGGCATATAAATTTGTATGTTGCAGACTATTGAGAAATTATTTTATGACCCTTCTAATGCTTTGGATGATTGCTCATTAGTGCTCTGTTTTAGTGTGCCATATCATTAGTGCTATGTTTTAGGATCTTGTCGTATCCCCGACCTTTCTTCTTTGTGACATATTTTAGGAATGGATATATTTGTTATTATATGAATGTCTCATCCTATAGTACTTGGAATCTAGTAGTGAATGCATCATTGGCATCCTTCCCATCCTAGGACTATCTGGTAACAACATGAATACTATTTTCACTGAGAGGGATTTCTAGCCAAATCCACCTACTTGAGTCCACAACAATAGTAGCCACACACACTTTCTTATCATTGGAGAATTCCCCAATCATGGGACATGCAGGAGAATGGTTATCCTAGATTTAAACAATGGCTTGAATAATGATAAGGGCATGGTTTGGTCCCTCCTTAGTTTTGAGTATTTTTCTAGGGAAAATTCAAGGAACAAGGCGAGGTCATGGATATCATAATCCATCAGTTGCACCTAATCCACATATCATTTCAAATGATCATCCTTGCTAACATGCACCCATAGGTTGAGTACCTCCTTTAGGTGAATTTATTATTGTACCTATAGAATCGGGGTCTTCCCCTTCCTTAACTTTTAGATTCATGGCCCATCATGCCCTTGACTTAATTGGTATTGTACATGGTGGCATTTTTCTCATGGTGGCTTTGTGTAATACCATCATCCACAAATAATCCATCATGAATATCATTAGAATCCCATCCATCAAGGTCATAAAGTTATAATTCGTCTGAGTGTAATAATGATGTGGGAGTTTCCTCAAAGGTTTGAGGAAGCAAGGTTTGCCCAAACTTACAAAAATTTCTCTAAAAACTAGGGTTCAAAGAAGAGATGATATATATTTAACCATAATACCTTTTAAAAAACCGAGAGAGGTTTTTGTTCATTGGTATTTTTTTAACAAAAACCTCCTCCAAAGTTCAAAAATAAGTTCCTGTTTTGTCACAATATGCTCTGCAAAACTATGTCTAAAATAGGACATTGCACGATCAGAAAAAAAAGCTGTGAAGATGTGAATGTATCTCTCACCTTGTAAAACCTGTGTAAAAAGTGAGATAGGTTATTACAATTTATCCTCTTATGAACAAAAACCTCCTCCATTTCTCAATATTAATTTATGATGGGACACAATATTCTTTGCAAATAGGTGACTAAAAAGGCCATTTCTGGAAAATGTGCCTTCAAAGATTTTTGGAAAATGAAGTGGAATGATGGGTTATGGGTTTCTTAAATTCTTGATAAAATTTAGGGGGGTAGGGGGTAATGTTAGAGAAACTTGGGTGTTGGAACCATTTGAAATGAGTGAGGGAAAGTGGGGAAAAAGGATAAAACATAGTCCTAACCCAAAATTTGGCAAAAACACAGCATTGGCTAGGGTTCATGGGGAAATGATGGGAAAGAGGAAAGTGAGTGTGGGAAAAGTTTGGGAGAGGTGTATGAAATATGAATGAGGGTGTTGAAATAGGAAAACTATGGTTTTCTCACTGAAATGATGCAAACACTAAGATAACCCAAAAACGCAGCATAGAACCCTGGGAGAGGAATTTCATCATTTTGAGAAGGAAAATGGTCATGAGAAGGGTGATGAATATTTGACTTATTTGTTGAGAGTGCTTGAAACTTGATGGATGAATAATTATGACTCTGTTGTATGTTTCTTTTAACTTGGATGAGTGGAGGGAGTAGTAATGACCTAGACACTTAGGACATGACTCAATACTCATTCGACAATCAACAAGACATGTCAAATTTTATTTGCAAAATATAACAATTTGACCTGTCTACTATACTCCTGAGTGTGGGAAAAGTATAATATACTCCTGAACCATTAAAAAATAAAAATATCCACTCCAATACATCATACAACTGATTTTCCCACAACTGGTCTAGAAACACAGCGCCTAGGTGAAAACAGGGGAAGAAAGCAATTTTTCGCCATGTTTTTGACTTTTTGCTGCAAACTTGATACTGAACTGGCCCACCAATGATATATTTGAGATGTACACTTCATAATATATTCATTAATTATGATAAAAGTGAATTTGGAGCCTCCAGGAAAAAGCGTAGCATGGGCTCGTTGCGCTTCTGTAGATGACATTGTTGCCCAAACTTGCAAAAATTTCTTTGAAAACTAGGGGTCAAAGAAAATATTATATCTCTTTAACCATAATACATTTTACAAAAATGAGAGAGGTTTTTGTTCTTTGGTATGTTTTTAACAAAAAACTCCTCCATTTTTCAAAAATACTTTCCCATTTTGTCACAATATTCTCTGCCAAAATATGTCTAAAACAGGACTTTGCACGATCAAAAAAATAAGTTGTGAAGATGTGAATGTATCTCTCACCCTGTAACACCTGTGTAAAAAGTGATATAGGTTATTGTAATTTGTCCTCTTATGATCAAAAACCTCTTCCAGTTTCTCAATATTCATCTCTTATGGGACACAATATTCTCTGCAAACAGGTGACTAAAAAGGCCATTTCTGGAAAATGTGCCTTCAAAGATTTTTGGAAAATGAAGTGGAATGATGGGTTATGAGTTTCCTAAATTCTTGAGAAAATTTAAGGGGGTATAGGGTAATTTTAAAGAAACTTGGGTGCTGGAACCACTTGAAATGAGTGAGGGAAAGTGGGGAAAAGGGCTAAAACATAGTCCTAACCTAGAATTTGGCAAAAACGCAGCGTTGGCTAGGGTTCATGGGGAAAATGATGGGAAAGAGGGAAGTGAGTGTGGGAAAAGTTTGGGGGAGGTTTATCAAGTATGAATGATGGTTTTGAAATAGGAAAACTAGGGTTTTCTCATTGAAATGATGCAAACACTAAGATAACCCAAAAACACAGCATATAACCCTAGGAGAGGAATTTCATCATTTCGAGAAGGAAAATGGTCATGAGAAGGGTGATGCATATTTGAATTACTTGTTGAGAGTGCTTGAAACCTTATGGATGAATAATGATGACTCTTTTGTATGTTTCTTTGAACTTGGATGATTGGAGGGAGTAGTAATGACCTAGACACTTAGGACATGACTCAAGACTCATTTGACAATCAACAAGACATGTCAACTTTTATTTGAAAAATATAAAATTTGACCTAATGACCCTATCAAAAAATTTGTAAGAGCATATTTGATCACTGGTGACTGGATGGACTGGTAGACACTAACAGGGATAAATCCATCCGAGGAAAACAGGAAAATCTAGGAGTTTTCATGCGAGGAATAATAGATAGAAACTGAATAATTAGACTTCCTATAATTTATAGGACCCTAACAGTATGCATACCATTTCCATGCAATGGTATTGGTATTTGTATGAAATGGTATGGTAATGGTATTGGTATTGGTGTTTGATCCCAAGCTAATTTTGACTTGTGGCCCTATTTTCCCTAACTTATTAGATGATAATGGATTTGATTGGTGTGCTAAAACTTATTGTCATTGTTGTGTAACAGGATCCAGAGGAGACCATGGAAAGAGGACGTGGATAGTGTAGACCTACTAAATCACAAAGAGGAAAGTGGGTGGAAGAGGATATGACAACGAAATCTGCAGATACAATAAAGGTAAGAATAAAAGGAAACACCAACCAAAGGAGGAAGGTCTTTATGAATTCACAAATGCTACAACATAGAAGAGATAAATTATTTTTTTCCATATGGCCTTTGAGCTCAAACTTATTGGTGGAAAATGCACAAGAATGGTGATTAAATGTGATTCTATGATCAATGGAAAAGTTTGAAAATTAGGATGGCCATGTGGGATAGGGATGTTGGATACTTTTCTTGTTGAAATTTTGGCTCGATGTAAATACCTATGGTCGTAAAAAAAAAATCAACTCCAAAACATGATATCAATATGTCAAAAATGTGACTAAGGTGAGGTTTTTTGTTGCATAGCAAATTCGTTGAAATAATATAATTGATGTAATAAACATTATTGACTATGTTGTGTACTACAGGAGCCAGATGAGGCCATGGAAATAAATTGTGTCCTATCAAATGAGGACACAATGGATGACACGGGACATCAGGTACTCTAATTTTTACTTAACTTAGGAAAAATTAATCTGATGGCATTTTGTGAAACGTCCATGTTTTTTCACGAAATTATTAAATTTTATAGTGTATTATCCAATCTTGTCAGAAATTAATGCATGTTGTTGATTATTTTAGATCGAGATTGGAGAAAATGTAGAACTTGAGCATTCAACTAGCAAAATAAAAAGATATGTACGTGGACGTGGACCTAAAACTATTAAATCACGTAGAGGACAGTGGGTGGAAGAGGATATGACAATGGATCCTGCAAACACAACAAATGATTGCACTGAACAAGAGGTTGGTTTGGAATATATTACATGGGATGAATACTTTGAGAAAATTGTTGTTTGTGGATGTTCTATATGTCGTGGAAAGAAACAATTCAAACGAGCGATTGTACAAAGACATTACATAGATGATGAGCTTCCAGTGGGTAGTATGCCTCCTACAATTGATTCAAATCCAATTGGAATTGTGGTAAGGAATCTTCCAAATTGATATAAATAATATGTATACTTCTTTTAAACATTGTTTTATATTATTTAAATAATTAATTTTTTTCTTAATGAATACTTGCAGTATAAAGTTCTTAGCTTAAATTTTCATGGATCACCAACTTCTAGCCTAGAGAACAATGATCATTTATCATATGATACATCTAACAAAAATATGTGCACATATACCAGATCTGAAGATGAGGATTTGATGAAAACAAGTAACAAAACAAGAACCGCTTTAAAGATGCATAATTTGCTTAAAGACAAGGGGAAGGTTGACTACATACCCTATGAGAATGAATGTGATGGAGATGATGAATTTCCCCTAAGTTTGAGGTCAATTTACAAAGAGACATTTGATCGTCGATTATATTATTCTTGGCCCAGTGATCAAGAACTACCTAGAGTGTATGAGGTGTTTCAATTTTGGGGATACAACTACATGATACGGCCCTCCAATATTCATGGAGAAAATATGGGCCTCTTTATTGTCCAAAATTTCCATGTGGGATCTAAAAATAGAAAAAAATCACAACAAACCACTAGGAGATTAATGCCATATTATGGTCCATCATATTACAGTGGTGAATGGAAAAGGCTAGCAGAATATAAGCCTAGCATGTCAGCATAGGTCTAAATTCAAATATGTATACACATCGTCTCCAATTGGAAAGTGGAAAAGAAATTAATAGAGGGCATCTTATGTATATATATGGGCGTGCATACACACACAAAAATATTTCAAGTTTTATAAATAGTAGTAAGGGAAGGGACCCTAATGTAAGACCAAATTGTCAATTTGTTGAAGTTATAAATGATAAAGATGGAGATATGGAAAGAGAGGTTGATAGATTGATAATGGTTGAGGCTATTATGGACCTTATCATTGGGGATGAGTTATTTATTAATTACCCCTTCTTAAAACACACTCCTGTATGAAAGAAAAGGGAGGAACTAAGTCTCCCTAAGGATGTTCGTAAGGGCAGAAAACCAAAGAATAATCAATGAGTGTGGATTGACATTTTATACACTATGTTGTCAAAATTGTGTTTTATTTTAAATTATTGTATAAAAGAAGTAGTATATAAAATAATATTCCGATATTCAATTGATGCATATATGTTCATACATTCTATATTCTTATTGGTTAATACAATATATTTGATTATATTTCTTTGAAATTGATACAATTCTAATTTATCGAATTCTTTCCAAACATTAAATAATGCTTGTGTATGTTGATAAGTAGAAGACATTGATGATCCACCTACTAATACCCAAGATCAAAATGGGTTATTGAGATTTGGACGGGATGTTCCAAACCATCCTTTAAACCATACCAGGGAAAAAAGAGCAACATTGAAGAGAATACTACCAACTGATAAGTTTGAAGAGCTAATGATATTAGCATACAATGATGACATGCCACATAGGTTTAATGATGATGATGATAGTGAAAATGTAGTGCATGAAGAAGGATTGAATGAAATTCTTACAAGTTTCTTTGGGGATGGAAACAATCATGACGATAATGATCATATGGTTGATAGTAATGATGATAGTAGGGGTAATTACCACCAACATAATCTTGATGATAACAACCTGAAAGACTCAATCAAGCAAGCTGCGAAGACACCTGTTTTCAGATCGGGTGCAAGTAGAACCTCGAAACTTGCATGCACATTGATATTATTAGAAATAAAATCAATTTTTGGTTGGTCAAACAAAGGATTCACTACCCTATTGAAGTGAGTTGAAATGTATTTCTTACTTTGCATTGTCAATTGGTGTACATAATTTGTAAACATTCATCAACTATGTTTATATTTCTTTAATGGGATGTTATAAAACATATATTGTATATAAACAGTAGTAGTGTAGATTGACATATCAAACATGTGCATCATAAGTCAAACATTTAATTGATTTAATCTTTGGAAATCTTACAGGGCACTAAAAACTAATATATTCCCTGAAGAGAATGTGTTGCCATCAACTTGCAGAGAAGCACATCAGTTGTTGGATGAGTTGGGGATTGAATATAAACAAATTTATTCATGTAAAAATGATTTCATTTTATACAGAGGTGAATATCAAAACAAGGTAGAATGTCCTGTATGCAAAGAGAACAGATATCGTACAAATGTACAAGGTCCTACAATTCCAAAAAAAGTTTTACGTCACATGCCAATTATACCTAGACTTCAACGAATGTTTTGTTGCAAGTCACTTGCACAATTGATGCACTGGCATGCAAAGAACATGAGTAAATATGGATTCATGTGAATTTCGACCAACTCCAAAGCAATGAAACACATAGAGGGAAAATGGCCAAGTAAATTCAAAGATGAACCACGTAGTATTAGGTTTGGTCTTGCAATTGAGAAAGTGTGCCCATTCTCTTTCCTCAGCTCAAATTATAGTGTTTGTCTAGTGGGATTGATAGTATACAATATTCCCCCATGGATGAGTGTTAGAAAGGAGCACCTTATGTTGACTCTCATTGTTCTAGGAAAACAACAAGTTAAAAATATGGATGTTTATATTGCGCCTTTTATTGAAGAGATGCAACTACTATGGAAAGGAACAAGAATGTATGGCATATCACGTCCTCCATCAAATAGGTCCTTCATGTTGTATGGTGTACTATGTTGGACTATTCATGATTTCCCGAGACTTGGTGTCTGTTCTGGTAAGATAAAATATTTACGTATTCACACTCATAATTTACTTTCATACTTACTTTTATACTATTATTATAATGCTATTAACATTACTTATTGAATTGTAGGGATTCAAACAAGGGGGATATTTGCATGTCCAAGATGTGCAAAATCAATTTCAAGGGAGGTATTCTAAAGATCTACATAAATTTATTTACACAAACAACAGGGTTTTTCTACCAATAGATCATAAGTTTAGAAATCGTCTAAAGAATCAATTTGACGGAAAAGTTGAAAATAGAGGCCCTCCCATGATTATGGGTCCAGGTGATTAGATTAAGAAGTATGAAGATGCTAAATTGAAAGGTTGGGAGGATTTTTTTTGATTGGGGTGATTCAATTAAAGAACCAAAAGAAGTTGTATTTAATATGCCAAAAGGAATGAAAAGGAAATCCATATTTTATGAGCTCCCTTACTGGAAGGATCTATTAATATCTCACCTATTGGATCCTATGCATATCTTCAAAAATGTCCCAGTTTCTATATTTCGACATATATCAAGCAAAGAGAAGGACACCTTGTCTTCGAGGAGAGATATTTCTCTTTCGCGTACCAAATTTGATAGAAGACATTTGTGGCCAAACAAGGAAAATGAAACATATGTAGAAGCTCCATGGATTTTGAAAAAAAAAGAGCTAGACCAAATAAAAAATGCCATTCATTCAATAAGGACACCTACTGGATATGGGTCATCATTGGATAAATATTTTACATTTGATGGACATATCACAGGATTTAAAAAACATGATTTTCATAATTTTCTGAAGGTATTATATATCATCATTTAAGTTTTACTCGTAACATTGATTTAGTACTAAATATATTTTGATATTTTGTTGTGTGAAAAATTACTAATGACCTATGATAAATGTGTTTGATAGCATATCATGCCATTGTCAATTAGGGGGGATTCATGTCTTACCATTGACTTAAGGAATTCCATAAGTCGATTGTCATCTTTTACAAGGTATGTGGTATGAAATGTTCATGTGTGAGAGACATAGAGATATTATATTCCATTTTAATTTTTCACTAAAGGTTCATACTAATTTACTATTCTTATAATAGGTGGGTAACCTCCAAGGAGATCCATGAATGTGAAGTACCAAAATGGAAGAAGGAAATTGCATAAATTGTATGTGTATTTGAGAAGGACCTCTCTACAAGTTTCATGGACCTACAAGTCCATTTACTTATACACCTAGTCGATGACATTGAATTGGTGGGTGGCGTATCAATGAGGTGGATGTTTTTCTTTGAGAGGTATATGAAAACTCTAAAAAGATATGTCTGACAAAAGGCACATCCAGAGGGTTGTATGGCTGAAGGGTATGTATTGAATGAATCATTTTTCTTCCTATGTGAATTCCTTGGTAAGGATTTTGAATATGGGCCATGCTTCTGGGATGAAGAACGAGCATCAAATATTATTGATGGAGAAAAACCACAATCTAATGGTGTTCAAGTAGAAATTAGTAAGTAAATTCATGATCATTAATGTGGTTGTTTTCCTTGCAATCATTAATTTTCTTTGTAATTTATTTGTCAAATTAATTGAATAACATTTGGAGTTTGAAATAAACATGTTGACATGCAATAGGTGTAGACGAAAGTCCAATACTCAACAAGTTCATTATGTACCACATGGGATTTATGAACAAATGGATTGATTTGTATGATAAAAAGAGAGAAGTGTTAGAAGCAAGGAGACAGTTTAAGAGATCCAACATATGAACATCGACAATGATAAACTGGATGACATTGTTGCAGAAAATAATGTTAATGACCAAGACTTCTAAATTTTCAAAATTATTTGTAATCCATTTTTTAAAATGACGTTGATTCTTATGGCCCAAACTTTCATGAAATGCTTCATTATGATTTTTGATGATACAAATTACTTTTGGCAATATCCTTAAAGTGTTCAATATTTTCTATGAATTGTTGGCAAAAAAATTAGTATTACTTATATAAGAGTTAGCATGGTTAGTGGTCATTTATTGGCAATTGTTAAAAAATATAATTAAATATATCGTATATGTAAATCATTGTAAATCCAGACAATTAGGATAATTAATGTATCCAAAGTTTATTCATTAATTTATATTTTAAAACAAATTGAAATATCTCACTAAGCCTAAACCTAATACCTTAACCTTTATACCATCTAACCCCTAACCCCTTGAAACATGGATGATATTGAAGATTATGTGGGGACATCAGAAATCATTGAGTCTTGAAACCCTTCCATACCATCAAGCTACATGTTCCTAGTATAACCATGTCAAATTTCGACATATACAGGAACAACTTAGAGAAATTTCAAGGTTGGCCTCATTCACTGATAACCATGTAGGGTCGATTGATGTCATTAATCCCTTCACCCGATATAATCCCTAACCCTTTAACAATTAAACCACTTGCATGTTGGAGCCTATAAATTTCTTTTGGGATGTCTCAAATTAATAGAATCATGGTTTATTAATCATTAGGTTTCATTGTAAATATGGGTATGTCAGGTTTGATCTTTGTTGGCATGGATGGAGAAATTGGGTCATGATGAATATGATGATGATGGAAATTAAAACCATGATGATGGAAATGATGAAGAGAAATATGTCCATAAGTCTTAAAAACCTCCCATACCATCAAGGCATGCGCCTAGTGTAAACATGTAAAATTACAATGCATACAATCACATTTTGAAGAAAATTCAACATTGGCCCCATTCACTGTTCACTGTGCGAGGTTGGTGGATGACATTGGTGATGGGAATGTTGGAAGTTCCAAGACATTTAAAGAGAGTTATGAAAAATATTCTATAGAAGGGATTGACAAATGATGACAATGAACATTAATGCAAACATGGACAATCTCGAAGATTATGTGGGGAAATCATACATACTTGAGTATTGAAACCCTCCCATACCGTCAAAGCATGTGTCTAATCTAACCATGTCAAATTTCGACACATATAGGCACAGATTGAATAAATTTCAATGTTGGCCCCATTCACTACTAACTATGTGGGGTCGGTGCATGACATTTGTGATGGGTGTAATATTGGAAGTTTCATGTCAAATTTCAAGATATTTCTGACAACGATTCCATATAAGGGAATGAAGAATGATGAAAATGAGACTTGCATGATGAAAGTTGATTCAAATGTGGATGATCTCAAAGATTATGTGGGGACATCAATATACATCCTTAAGTCTCGAAACCCTCCCATATCGTCAAGGCATGTGTTTAATCTAACCATGTCAAATTTCAACACATACAGGCACATATTGAAGAAATTTCAACGTTGGCCCCATTCACTACTCACTATGGGGGGTCGGTGCATGACATTTGCGATGGGTGTATTGGAATTCCATGTCAAATTTCAAGATAGTTTTGACAACGATTATATAGAAGGGAATGACAAACATTGAAAATGAGACGTTTATGATGAACATTGATGCATATGTGGAATTTTGAAACCCTCCTTGAGTCTTGAAAACCCTCCCATACCGTCAAGGCATGTGTCTAGTCTAACCATGTCGAATTTCGACGCATACAGGCACATTTTGAAGAAATTTCAACATTGGCCCCATTCACTTCTCATTGTGTGAGGTCGATGAAAGATGACATTTGTGATGGGTGCATTGGAAGTTTCGTGACATTTCAAGAGAGTTCTGACAAAGATTCTATAGATGGAAATGATGAATGATGACAATGAGACATCCATTATATTGAACATTGATGCAAACATGGATGATCTCAAATATTATGAGGGGACATCAAACATCCTTAAGTCTTGAAACCCTCCCATACTGTCAAGGAATGTGTCTAATATAACCATGTCAAATTTCGATGCATATAGACACAGATTGAAATTTTTTCAATGTTGGCCCCACTCACTGCTCACTGTGTGGGTTCAGTGGAAGAAATTTGTGATGGGTGTATTGGAAGTTCCATGTCAAATTTAAAGATAATTCCAACAATGATTCCATAGAAGGGAATGGTGAATGATGACAATGAAACGTGCATGATGAATGCTGATGAAAATGTGGATGATCTCAAATATTAGGTGGGGACATCAATATACATCCTTGAGTCTTGAAACCCTCCCATACCATCAAGGCATGTGTCTAGTCTAACCATGTAAAATTTCAACGCATACAACCACATATTGAATAAATTTCAACGTTGGCCCCATTCACTACTCACTATGCGGGGTCAGTGCATGACATTTGTGGTGGGTAAATTGGAATTTCCATGAAATTACAAGAGAGTTCTAACAAATATTATACAGATGGAAACAACGAATGATGACAATGAGACATCCATTATGAATATTGATGCGAATATGGAAGATCTCAAATATTATGTGGGACATCATACATCCTTGAGTCTTGAAACCCTCCCATATTTTCAAGGCATGTGTCTAGTCTAACCATGTCAAATTTTGACACACAGAGGAACATATTGAAGAAATTTCAACGTTGGCCCCATTCACTGATAACTATGTGGGGTCAGTGCATGACATTTGTGGTGGATGAATTGGAAGTTCAATGACATTTCAAGAGAGTTCCAACAAAGATTCTACATATGGAAACGATGAATGATGACAATGAGACATCCATTATGAAAGTTGATGCAAACATGGATGATCTCAAAGATTATGTGGGGACATCAGACATCCTTGAGTCTTGAAACCCACCCATACTATCAAGGCATGTGTCTAGTCTAACCATGTCGAATTTCTATGCATACATGCACAGTTTGAAGAAATTTCAACGTTGGCCCCATTCACTACTCACTCTGCGAAGTCAATGCAAAATGACATTGGTGATGTGCGTATTGGAAGTGCCATGACATTTCAAGAGAGTTCCGACAAATATTTTATAGATGGAAATAATGAATGATGATAATGAGACATCCATTATATTGAACACTGATGCAAACATGGACGATCTCAAATATTATGTGGGGACATCAAACATACATAAGTATTGAAACCCTCCCATACCATCAAGGAAACTATCTAGTCTAACCATGTCAAATTTCAATGCATACGGGAATAGATTGAAAAAATTTCAACGTTGGCCCCATTCACTTCTCACTGTGCAGGTTCAATGGAAGAAATTTGTGATGGGTGTATTGGAAGTTCCATGTCAAATTTCAAGATAGTTCTGACAACGTTTCTATAGAAGTGGATGACGAATGATGACAATGAGACGTGCACACTGAACGTTGATGAAAATGTGGATGATCTCAAATATTATGTGGGGACATCATACATCCTTGAGTCTTGAAACCCTCCCATACCATCAAGGCATGTGTCTAGTCTAACCATGTCAAATTACGACGCATACAGTTACATATTGAAGAAATTTCAACGTTGGCCCCATTCACTGCTCACTATGTGAGGTCGGTGCATGACATTTTTGGTGGGTGAATTGGAAGTTCCATGACATTTCAAGAAAGTTCCAACAAAGATTCTACAGATGGTAATGACAAATGATGACAATGAGATGTTCATTAGGAATGTTGATGAAAACATGGATGATCTCAAAGATTATGTGGGGACATCAGACATCCCTGAGTCTTGAAACCCTCCCATACCATCAACGCATGTGTCTAGCCTAACCATGTCAAATTTCGATGCATACATGCACAAGCTGAAGAAATTTCAACATTGTCCCCATTCACTACTCATTGTGAGGGGTCGGTGGAAGACAATATTTGTGATGGGTGTATTGGAAGTTCCATGGCATTTCAAGAGATTAGTTCCACAAAGATTCTACATATGGAAGTGACGGATGATGAAAACGAGACGTGGACGACCTCAATGATTATGTGTAGGGTCGATGGATGTCATTAATCCCTTGACCATATATAATTCCTAATCAATTAATCATTAAAATACCTAACCCCTAAGCCCCAAATCCATTAGCCATTGACCCTTAATCCCTTAAACTGTAACCCCTGATCCCTTAACCCTTAATCACTTAAACGGTAACCCCTAATCCATTAACCCTTAATCCATTAAACGGTAACCCCTAATCCCTAAACCCTTAATCCCTATACCTAAAATCCCTAAATAACCTAATCCCCAAATCCCCTATCCACTTAACCCCAAAAATCTCAACAAAATTACTATTTAGGCACATTGGGAGTTAAATTGGAAGCCAAAATAGAAGCTAAAAAGGAAGCTAATCTGGAAGCTAAACTGGGAGCTAGACTGGAAGCTAAACTGGAAGCTAAATTAGGAGAAAAACTAGGAGCAAAAATGGGAGTTAAACTGGGAGCTAAACAGGGAGCTAAATTGGGAGCTAAAGTGGAAGCTAAACTGGGAGCTAAACTGGGAGCTAAATTAGGCGCTAACTGTGCCTAGTTTAGCACCCAGTTTTGTTGCTTGGCGCAAATATCTCCATAAATAGATCCCTCCCGATAAATAGCACCGACTTTAGCAAAAAAGTGGATAAAAATACATTAAACAGCTAGTGGAAGGAAAAAAGGGAGCTAATCACAAGGATTTGTTGTAGTGCTCGCTAAAAACAATGTTGAAGGAAGGGCACTTCTTTAAGTGAAGATGATTTATCTAAATGCCTATAGGTCTACAATTTTTTAACCATGTTCCTAGTTGTGCAATTTATGTGTGAGATTTCATTCATCACTATAAAATTTCATATTAATATTGCAAGAAAGAAATGTCAATATATTGACTATTTTGTATATGTTCAAGAAATCGATGATTCAATTAGGGAATTTTATAATTACTTTGTTGAGGTAGATGGTGTGGTTGAATGGGAGAAGTTCTATGATGAACATAAAATCCTTATTTCAAAGGGAAATTTTGATTACGCATTTCCTAATTTTAGTTGGTTTTCATCAAATCATCTAGTAGAAGGGCATCCATCTATAATAGAATCTAATTACTTTTTTCCCGCCACTAAAACATAGCCAAGGGAAATGTATTTGGGTTCAATACATGCAAGACAACAACATGAGCATTTACAAGAAATGTGAATTTTCTTAGAGTTAGTGTTATGATTACAGTTCCTTCAAGTGATGACGAGATTTTTCATCCATTTTGGATTTCTTAAAGTTGTGGGTTATCTTTCCCAAATGAGAAAATTACATCCATCACAATGCATTGGTTTCATACTACATCAAGGGATAGATTTTGTGGTATTTAAAAAGTAGAAGTATTGGATTGATCCAACAAATGTCAAGGAAAACAATATCACAATGGATAATATTGAATATGACTTTGAATTAACAAAAGGTCGTCAACTTCGTAAAACAATGCAAGCACTCCTTCAAGAAAAACTCTCTACAAAACACTGCAACAATAATGAAGTTGGAGGGATATAATTTTTTTTATCTAATTACTTGGATGGAGTGTAAGAGAAGCATAATGTCATGCCTATTATACTACTAGAAAAAAACATTAATAGCCACTCAATGGTAGAGGATGACATACATGGCGCTTACCACATGCCCTTGGTTAATGATGGCTCCAAACCTAGATGAGACCACGTTGAGGGAGAATGGTGACCAAAATTAGAAGCATTAGGCACTAACTTGGTTTTGCATCTAGACAAGAACTTGAAAAGGAATGATGCTATGGGTATGACTCAAGATGATGGATTGTAAATGCATGAAACTATGACCATTTGTGGGGGTTTATGTCTCTTCATCTATAGACCAACATCATTCTCATTAGGATACCCACACAACATAATATGGCCTCTCCCATCACCCTCCATTTATATAGTAGAAATTATAAGAGTATATAAAAATCAATAAGGGTTGGTAAATAATTAGAGAAAGGAGATACACTTGTTGAGGTAAATAGGTACAACAAAGTACTTGTTTTGGTTTATGAGGTATAACACATTAAGAAAGAGGAAAAGTGATCCAGAATTGGATCTCGGGACCAAAATGGGTCCAGGAAGGCCTAAAAATCAAAGTGTTCAGAATGGCTTCAAAATAGACGTGTGTGTAGGCCTCGTCGATACAAACCTAACACAGCTTGAACGGGCTCAAATGGACGTCATATTATTAAGATATCGTGGTTTTTTCATTTGTCCAAACAAGCAAAAAAAATGATGATTGTACAGTCCATACAGTGCCACGTGGTAGCTAACTGTACAAGTCGTACGTTCATACAACTGACATGGTAGGGTACAGTTGGTGCTGACATGGACAGACAGGTGGATGATTTAGGGAGTGGCACATGTCACCACTGCAAGGGTGACACGTGGCATGTCCGTACGATTGACGTGGCAGGTCCGTACAGTCCGTACAACACGTGACACTGACTTGGCAGGTACAGTGGCATATGACTGAGATGACACCTCGAAAGACAAGTGGATCAATGGTGTTTGGACATCGGTTTTGGCGAATGGGAAGGTGCCACATGGCCCAGTCATGGGCTACCATGTGGAACCCATTCGTTGGTTAATGTTTATTGCAAAATTGTTTGGAGCGCAATGGATTCAAACCGTGACCTCCATGGGCGCAGAGTCTTCACATAGGTCAGGCACCAACCTGCCTATACAATGGTTCTTACCCCTATATGAATTCGTTAATCAACTTAATATATATGTTTGCAATGTGGTTCAAACGAGCGGGGTAAGGGTTGGGGCCTAGCCCCAGCCCCGATGTATACCAATACGACCATGCTACCATATGACCACGGTTCCATGTTATCCACCACAGCATAACTGTTAGCGCATGTATATAGAGGTTAGCCCCAGTCGGTCGGGCTAGCCCACCGACCAAGGGCTTAACCTTGGGCTACATTGTCAGAGAGATAACAATATAAGGGGCATGTGGAGAATAGCCCAAGGACTAATGTATCCGCTAAAAGACCAGGGGCCAATTCCGGAGGGGGGCAGCGCACAACAGTTCAGTTCTTGGCCACATGGTGGGCACCCATATGCCTAGGAGCGTGGATTTTGGGGGTTGCGCCCATAATTTATGCCATTTTTGGGTTTTATACATTATATTATGATTTTTTAATGATTTTCTCAACAGTTTGAAGGGATTTTGGTCTTTTTTGGGGGATATTGGGCCCTTTTTGAGGCCAGATCTTGGGGAGAAATTGGGAGATGGTTACCAACTTTAGGCCTATATAAACCAGAGGCTATTGAAGCCATAAAAGGAAGGTTCATAACAAGTTTATGATGAAGAATTATTGAGCCAAAGCCATTTTTATTCAGGGAATCCATTGAGGAGAGCACCTTTGCGGGCCATTTCTAGGAGCTCTGGTCATCCGTTTTCAGTGCCGTCAATTTTGTTGGGTTCTAGATCTCGTAGAACAAGACCAGATCAATTTGTAATCCTTTTGGAAATGTTATGATGTCCTTTTAAAGCTTTGAACAAAAATAAGAAAGGCTCACCCACTGAGACAAAGGCCCAAAGACATAGGCGAGATTGTCGAACTTCGTTATCAACTTCTCTCGTTATGGTTTGTTGTTCTTCATGCTTATGTTCATATCTATATATTATCTTATGGATGCTATGTTTCTTCTATAATTCTTCCTCTTTCATCAGTTTCCTAAATGGTACTTTAACTCACGCAAAAATAACTTAACCATTGTCATTTAAAAGATCTTTTTGGATCAAAGAGGAAGCAAAGGCAAGGGTGGAACACCAACAAAAGGAGAAGGGGAAGACGACTGAACTAGCATAGTCCATGGATAGAGGTAGGGGCAGAACCCCCGCATGAAGGGCTTACAAGGAAACCACCCCTAAAAGGACCCAAACCATAGGTTTCAATGAAAAGGAACAACACATAGCATAGGGTTTTGTTGGCTGACATAAAGTCACTATGATTCACAATCTAGACAAACTAGAGGAGATTGTTCATGGGCATAGAGTTGCCACCGATAGGAAGAAGAGAAATAAAGAAGTGGATCACATCATCCTAGATACATAGTTTTCATGGAGTAGAACCACCAAGTACTCTTTGAACCTAAACCTATACAGGAACATAAAGGAAATGATATCATGTCACATGGATTTTTCTTCAAAAAAGGACAACCCCCTACTAAGTAGTAGTCGAGAAGAGCTACAACAACTCAATCAAAAATACTACTACTTGATAAAATTCATCTAGGGTTTAAAGCATGCTTTAAGAGACAATAAAGAAACAAGGGATGAGAGAGAGATGGAAGACCACTCGGTTGGAAAGGACTCCTAGCACCCCATCTCTCTTGTTGATGATGATGAATAACACAAATAATATTAGGTTCCCCTCTATCTCTGAGGCTTCAATCTATCTATTTTATTTTTACTATGATGATATCATAGAATTTCATGGCTAGGGGCCAAGCTATATCTAGCACTCCTCTATTTTGTTTCTATTAGGATTTAGTGTCTACGAGCCAAGTTATACCTAGCATTGTCTTGTTTTGCTTCTACTAGGACATACACAAATTTTTCAAATTTTGAATATAACATTATTTAAGATAATGTACTTGGCATACTGTTATAGAAAATTCAATCTAACGATTTTTCAATTGTATTCTCTAAAATCATGTAAATATTTAACAATTATTGTATATGAATAGATAACTTACCACTTACTTTAAAAAGAAAGAATTGTTTAACAATTTTGTTCCAAATGAAGAAGAATTAGTAGAAAAATACTCTTCCCGAACTTGAATATATTGTTTTTATTACATGTTTAAGTAATGGATAATATTTGTGTGCTTTAATTTGTTTTATTGAAACATATATTTTTTCATGATGACTTATGTGAAAAATTTTCAAAATTTTAAAACCACATTTTTTACATACATTTATTCTTTAATTCCATGAAATTTTATGATATGTTTACAAATATCATTTTTGTGGGAGCATAAATTTTCTTTAAGCACACAATCAAACTAATGTTCTGGAAACTAACTAATGTTTATATATTTTATTTAAAAAAAACTAGAAATGTCGATTGTAAAACGCATCAAAAAATAAAGAAAAAAAATAAATATTAGGTGAAGTTTCTTTTAAAAAATTGGCATTCTGATGTATTTTTGGCATTTTAGGAAATATTCCTTATATTCCTTTAAAACTACTTTTTTTTCTCACAAACTACCTGTCTTATACGCAACAGTGTTGTTTTTCGAATTATTTATCTTTCACATTTCATCATACTCTATTATTAGTCCCTGCCTAAGCAGGACTATAGCGATTATTAGTCTTCAATAAATATTCGTACCT
>JZKD02S1741587.1:142871-167119 GCA_000966675.3 Picea glauca | reverse complement strand
CTTCCAGGATTCCTGAATCTTCTTATGCTCTCCACTGTAATCATTGTGCATGATTATTCATGCCCTAAGTACCTTTAATACAGTTTTCCCTACCTCAACGGGGTCTGCTGATCTCCCAGTCAATGGGTCTTCATCTCTCTGAGTTGGAGCAGCTCTTTGGGTTCCTACTAGAACCTTCACACAACAAAACCACAAGCCTTGCGCGAAAAATCTCTTGCGAGAACTAGCGGTGGCACAGGTTTCTCCCACATGGCCACCAGATATGACCACACGTCTATGTAGAAGTCGTTTCGGGACTTCACATACCGAGTTTTTAGATATGAGTCACCCTCGATTCTCTCTATCCCGGAAATCAGAAACAAGAGTCTAGCGCGTGCTAGTTCTTCCTTTAACTTCCACCAGCGTGACCTCTAGCTATGACCCGGGGCCCCAACTTCTGATCGCTACGGGACTTTACCCTTTGCGAACTTCGAGGACTAGCTCTCCTCCTTTTTCCCAAGGTCCAAACTCTCGAACCCCCTTTGCCTTAGATCAAGGTCCACAGCTTTCCGGATTCGACGGTCCAAATCAATTCCTCGCGAATCGACAATTCGCATTTCGGGGTTTGGAAAAATAGTTTTCCCTCTTTTCTTCCGATCTCTAGTTTTCTGAAATCCACTTGAGTCAAATATAACAACTCAAAGCTCCTCGTAATCCACCGGCGTGGATCCTTTTTCGTGAATCCAGACTTTACGGTTCACGAATTAGAAAACAGTTCTCTTCCCTTTTTAACTTCCGTCTTCATAGAATTCCAGTGCGTCAGATCAATGGCTGACACTCGCCTTGAATCAATGGTCCAGATCTCTCCTCGCGAATCGAAAGTTCGCGTTTCGTAATTTTCGAGAACAATTCCTCTGTTTTTCCAAACTTTAGATTTTCCGATTTCCCGATGAAATAAATCAACGGTTCGATCTTCCTTGAGATCGATGGTTCAATACCTCCCCTGAGTTTTCGAGTACTGAACAACTCTTAGCGTTATCCTCCTCACAGTTAGCTGGATCCGACAACTCACGGGTTTTCGACACTTCTTCCTAGAAGCGCTCCACCGTACGATTCTACCCTTGTTAATCTCTTTCACGATTCAGGACTTGGAGTGACGAAGAATTTGGCTTGCGCTCCAAGTTCACGATTCCTGAATTCACGAAATGATCCAACGGTTCAAAACCAATCGCGATCAGCGACCCACATTTACTTTGAATCCGAGGGTGGCGAGTTTCTCCATCTACTAACCACCTTGTAGCTTCTGGCTAACTTATGGTCTCCGCGATTTCGCGAGTTTCCCATGGAGAATTCCGACCGTTTGTTGAAATTCTCAATGATTTCTTTTCAAATATCTGGGCGTCAACTCTTCTGGAATTGACCTTCTTCCTAACTTGAAGGATCTCGAATAATTCGACAGTGTTTTCCTTCCCAATCTTTGGTTAATGAAATTTTAACTTCACCTTGCCACATACTTGCGCTCGGTCATGTGAACTTGCACTGTTCCTCTCTGAGCTTTTAACTGACTTAGTCTCAAAGGGACTCGACCCTTCTGTGTTTTTCCGAAAGACTTTCTGGTGCCCATCTGCACCTTCTACGCTCGTCTCCTAGAATCTTTCGAACTTAAAACAAGTTCCCTCTATAAGCACTCCTTACGTTGGATTTGCACACTCTACTAACTAAAGCTCTACGCTGTCTCTTCTGAGCTTTGTTTTCTGAACCGGAAGCATTATGTGTCTCTTCCATTTCTTTTCACTTTGTGGAAATTCCAAAACAGTTCTGGTACTCGTCAACCTTCTGCAATACAATGCGCAGACGACTAGAATTTTTCAAGCCTCCGTTTCTTAACAATTCCTTCATCCTTCCTAAACAATCCAACTTATGAAAATGTTTCAATTTCATGAATTTTATGAGCTCAGTTCAGCTCTGTGTTATTCGGGAGTCTGAAACTTCAATTTTCGATATTTCGGGACTTCAAGTTTCGGGGTTTCAGAGTTTCGAGCTTCCTGATGTTGAGAGTTTCTCATCTCTCCACTCCCCGATCTTCTTCTCCTCTCAGGGGTTCTGAAACTTCTTGATCTGCTTGTGTCACTCCCCTTTTCCAATTTCTTTTCTATTCTTTCTAGGCTCTTCAACATTTTTAAATTGAATTCACCCTGCCGATCCCGGATTTTCATGAGCTTTCGGCTATCAGCTAGGTGAGCCTGGCATCTTTCTTTAATATTTCGATGAGTTGCATCATATGTTCTTCCTTATACATCTCTTTTCTGTGCACATTAGAGTTCGATCCTTCGACTCCTAGGTTAACATCCTTTCCTTCCCGTTCGTCTTCCATCTCAGGGGTAATCTGCACTCTTCCCCACTCCATACTCGATGTTGATTAACTGGAGTTCTGGCCTTTGTTGAACTCTGCACACGCACTATGCAATTGAATTCGAAATTTGTCAGGCCATTAAAATTCACAAACAATCCACAACATTTATAATTAATACGAACAAGAACGAAAGACATTTCAACTTCACAAAGTTTTCCGAGCTGTCTGGCTCTGCAATTTCTGGGACTTCGGAACTTCGGAATCTCAGTCCATGAAGATTTGACAGTTAGATATTCGTAACCAGAGTCACCCTTTTACAACTCCCAATCTTGCAAGTTCGTGAGTCGAAGACCCTCGACTCATTTCCTCTAACCGTCGATACCCGAGATGCGACAAAGTATGGCTCTTTTCTTTGTTAGTGCCCTCTCCACATGTAACCATAGGCTAGGCTTAAATGTCGGCGCCTCTCGCAACTCGCACCTTCGTGAGTGTGTGAGTCGAACTCTTGTGCCTCCCGTTGCGATCTTCCAAGATGCAATAGGTCAACACTGAGCTGACTCCTCCCTCGACGAACTTCCGCTACTCGAAACCTCGCAACCTCGCAACCTCGCCGGTTGAACCGTTGAGCTTTCACCCTCCTACTTCGCGAACCCCCGAGATGCGAGAATTCAACGGAGTGTCGACTCCTATCTCCAGGAAACACGTGTCCACCCATCGACCATGCAGGTCCCACCTTATGCTCTGCCACGCGACCACACGAACCTCATCTCTCGGCACTTCGTGACTCGCGAATCCTAATGCCAATACTTCGAGACTTCTCGCGGCAAGATCCCGAGGCTTCGTGCCACCTGTATTCCACTCACCAGCCTCGCTATGGCCCACACTGTCCTTCAACTGTCAAGGTATCGCTTCTCGCAATCTCGCAACCCCGTGGCCAAATTCTCGAGCCTTTTCTCGCGAGGCTCCGATACACGATCCCCACGTGCAAATCCAACGGTCCTCCCATGATCCGGATCCAACGGCTATTTTCCTTCTCGCTTCTCACTACTTCACGACTTCGCGACTTAGAGAATCCAACTCTTGGGCCTTCACCCTGCAAAATTACGAGTTCACAAGACCCAAATCCTGGATCTCTTCGGCACTTCACCGACTCAAAGATTGCTGCCACCTGTCCTCCTCAGATGGACGACTGCGATTCTCTCGCAACTTTGCCCCTCGCGACTTGAAGCGCCCAACTCCCGGACTCTCACCTTGCGAACCTACGAGTTCGTGAGATCCCTTGATCTCTGTCACCTGTCCTCCTCAGATGGATGGTCCTGATTCTCTCGCAACTTTGCCACTCGTGAAGTCGAAAGACTTCCCCTTCTGACCCCCGATGTCTAAATCCCCGATATGGGCGATCTCGTGACACGTGTCCTCCACCTTTCAGATGGTTTAGATCTGTTTCGGAGCTTTCGCCCCTAGTTTCTGAGGTTTAACCTTCAAACACCTCCCGAAAGATCCAATGGTTGTCGGGTTTTCTGGCCGAGATATGACGGCTCAAATGGTTTCTAACTAACTCGGGATTTCTCATATCGTGATTTCCACACCCTTCTGCCATTTCCAAAGGAATTTTAATCCTTACACACATTTTTCCAGATCCAACGGTCACGAGGGCTCGCCTTCCCTCCCGAACGGATCCTAAGGTTCTAACACCATTGGTGTAGAGACCTGTCTCCCCGTGGCCATAGACCACATCGGCTACAGTTTCACTACACTGGTAAACCTCCTGAGTTCTTAATAAAACTCGTCAAGTGTCTCCTTGACGCTTTGGAGAAAACCAGGGTTCGAAATTGGTCCTCTCGACTCAATTTCCCCTCACATTCTCAGTCCAAAGACTGCTCCACTGGCCCATCTAGGCTCAGTGTTGAAACCTTCGCTTTGATACCAATTTGTAGTGTACCTTTTCGCTTACCCGGAGCTTATAACGCACTATGTAACAAACTGTACATGGACTTTTACAGAAAACATACAGAATTGTATAATCACATGCGTAACAGCAAAGAGATACATTTTAATTCTCAGAATAAACATATAGTTACTGTTATAATTAGACAATCCATAGGTTTCAACAGTATTTCATTTACACAGCGGAAAACATGATACATAAACAACACGGTCATGCACAACATGATTAAAGAATAATTCAATACTTATCTTTTAACAGCTGTAGAAATCACCAACCAAGTGTTGGCCTTCCACGAACCTCCCAGCCTTAGACCACATTGTTAATCAGCTCAACAGTGGGTCACCCCCGAGCTGGGACCGAGCTCCACCCCAAGGCAAGGAATCCTAGGCTAGGCTGAGGTTACAGGGAAGACAACACAAAAATATCTGGAAGGATTCTTCCCAAAGATGCCATCTTACGCCCACTACTACTAGACCCTCAATCCCCACATGTTTGTTCCTCCCGGGAGTATACACCTTCACACGCACAGTCCATCGGTTCTAACCTCCCCCTCTGGGTCTCGACAACAGGCCGGATCAGGAAGTCTCAGAGCCCGTAGCTGGTGTTGGACACTCTCTGGAAGAAACCACTTCCCAGCGAAATCTTTCACCTGGAAAGAGTTGTTCGCAGGCCTGACAACCTGCCTCTTCCAACATCAACCACCTCCCTCACCTGGAGAGGGAGTTCATACACAAGCTCAGCAATGGATTACTCTGACCAGTATGCCACGTGCAGACAAGCACTGTGTGCCACAAGAAACACAGGGAAAACAGACACAGGCTTCCCAAGAATTGGTTCAGCAGCCACAGGATATTCTCACAGACAATATTTCTGAACAGGGTTCCACGCACAAGCTCACTCAACTTTTCCTGGGAAAACAGAGACTCTTCCCTGAATTCAACACAAGCTTCTCATAGGCTAGGGTTACATGCAAGGGATTTCTTAGAATCCGACACAGACATTCGAGTCACAGGGTCTCCCAAAGGTTCTCTACAGGAGTTGGGTTAGTCAAACTGCTCAGAGCTCCGTACGCATTCAGACAATCCGGTGGAAATGGGAATCCCCCATCTCACGGCTCACCCTGGCTGTTTTATTCGCATGCACCAGGGTTGACACTTTTCACCCATGGAACTGCATGCGTTCCACCAGCACGCATTCCTCCCACCACTTGGGGATTCACGTGTCCTTCCAAAAGGACTTAGGATAAAAACATATGATGCACATATCTTTTGAAACAATATTAAAATATTATTTCTAGGTTTAAGCCCCTAGGCTCATCACTCAGCCCCTTTCCCACCTTCCAGCCCCTAATTCCTTGCCCCCTCTGTGGACGCTCAGTCCCCCTTCACTCATTCATCGTGGTCGGTCTGCACCTGGCGGTGTTTATATTTTATTGATTATTCTGCATACATACAAGTACAACAACAGGCTCCTGGCCTTCAAACACTTAGGCTTCCTAGCCTAACAACCACATAAGCCTTCCATCTTATACAAAACTTGGCTCACCAGCCTATAGAGCACATTTACAATTCATTGCATATATCATGATCTGTAACGGGGCTCGGCCTTGGGGACACTACACAACTTGTGTAACACAACATCGAATAGTCTATACTACACTATCATGTGCTAAAAATATCGAATCATTGTTTATAGTTGAAAACTAACACACAAAAAAATTCATGTAAAGGAAAAATTATCAGATGAGATGGCACAACTACAACCAATTGCATCATGGAAAATAGATTTTGTGAAAAAATCCAACCAACAATATAAATGGTTTATCAATTGCAACTTTAAACACACATACTATACATGCACATATTGATGACATTTTACATGATACAAAGATCACGAACAATTTGGTACTTTTTCTTCAAGAAACCCAGTTACACATTCCACTGAAAAACAATGAATTTAGCACATTAAACTTCACTATAGTACATTCAAACCATGGCATACTTGTATAACAAAAAAATAAGAATCAATGCAACAAAAGCCTATTGTAGTATAAAATTTCAGTTAACCCTTATTGACATGTATTTCAAACAATCAATTTGGTTGATGAACATATACACAACAACATTTGAACATGTATCCATAATATTGATACAATTAGAGAAGCAAAATCACAATCAACATGCATTGTTTGTGTCTTTATAATAATTGGTGATTTCAACATTGATATTTGATTAAATACTACAAAAAGAAAAACTTACTATGGTACCTCGCATCTGGAAAGTTGCAAGAAATAACAAATAAATTTTCTCCACAATCAAATATCATATTAGACTATATTTGGACAAACTTAACTATTGAACCATGTCAAACCAATGTTTCAAATACATACTAGTTTGATCATGTTATAACATACGCTTTACTGCATTTTTACAAACAAAGGGTTAATATTGTGTGCACACACAAACCAAGTTGTGCGTGGTCATTCCAGTTTTGCGTGCACCCAAGCATATGCACGAGGAATGACAAGAAGTCCACATCGGATCAAGTTTTGATAATGCATGCTAAAGTCCAGTTCTTCCAATGCACACCGTAAATCAAGAATATGCATGATGGAATCAAGAAAGGAATCTTTGAGAAATATCCTCGAATGATTACTACCAGTAGCACAAGGGAACGTGGAGTAGAAAAAAGATGAGTTGGCGAGGAAATTAAGATTTCCCCAATTCCAGAAATGATATGTGGAATGTAGGTAGGTGGAAGAAGCATGCAAGACTATTAGTCAGTAGAGAGAGAGTGGAGCAGAAGTGATAGAGACAGAGCTATAGAGACAATAAGGATATAAAATGAAGCAAGTATGACAAAGAAAATGTTGTTGAGTTGATTTACTAGGTAATTATTGTTGTCTATTGTTGAAGAGCTCACTCTCAGCCTCTGTAGTATTTTAATGTTGTAATGCTTCTAATTGTAATTTTGAGTCTGTCATGTACTAAAGGTTTGAAAGGATGAGCATGAAGTGATGTAGTGTACATATGGAATTATCTAAAGGGATATGAGACCATGTTGTTGTCAAATGTGATTTCCTTAATGTATGCATGTGTTTGATGGAATGAGTAAAATAATAAAGTTTCATCAATTTTGACCTATCATGTGTTACTTGTGTGGCATTTGGATATGTGTGTATTATTTTTTCATATTAATAATAGTAGGTTTCCAGGTATGGAGTGTATGAGGGTCAACCCAGATGGATATCTGAGTGTTTATCCCATCATCCCCGACATAAGACCAGATGGTCTCTATGATCCTCATGGCATCTTAGGAGAGACCTTCTTCAACCTTGGCTGAATATTGATATGTCTATGCTTTGGGGGTTTTGTTGGTCAACTCTGGACGAACCTTGGGTCTTAACGCCCCAACGTTAGGAAGGATGTGCACAAGAGTGAAACATCCCAACAAATATTTCTATTGTCGAGACCTGAAGGTCTTGTAATGAACAATGAAGGAAAAAAATGAGGTGGTATCCATCTCGGGAGGAAATTCAAGATTGGTTGACTGCAAGGGAGCATGAGTTTTCCTAGAGAGAAAATCAAGATCTTAAAGTCAATGTGAAGCAATGGAAAGATAATTATATCTACACAGATATGCACAAGACTCTTTTTGTTGAATTTCCATGTATGTTATATGAATGGTCGAAAAGGAACATTACCACTAATACTGCTTTAAGGCCTCTAGAAGTAGTAGTTTGGAATAAAGTCACGCTTGATGGGATGAAGGAATTAGACAATAAGTGGACTCGAGCCATTGATTTCTGATTTTCTTGAGTAAAGGAGGGATATATCATTGAAATTTTTGTAGAGTACATTGATTCTTTTAGCATGGATGAAAGAAAGTTTGTAGAAGGTCTTAGGAAACACATGTTGGAAGAAATCCCACTCTGGATAAATATGTTGTTTGTGGAGAAATGGTTTATGTGCATGGATCCCGACAGGAGGGTTGAGTAGACTCCCCTAACACTAGGGGGGGTGAAAATATGGGGGGAAATGAGGAAGGAGTTGGATTTGTTAAGGAGGATCCATAAGTTGTTGAGATGAGGTGAGGAATGGGATGGACCCAAAGGAGCATAGGAGAGAAAGATTTGAAAGATATGCAAGAAGGTTCGATATAAGAAGGAAAAAAATAGAGAGGTAAAAATAAGTTAGCCAAGGGTGCATGACAAGGAGTCAGGTCCAGGATGAAGAGAAAGGAGACCGCAGTAGGAGGAAGTGCGGAAGAGTGTAATGTGTTAGGGAGGAGCATAGGTGAAGATAGGCTTGCGAATAGGTGTGATGTTGAGATTAGGGTTTTTAGTGGGGATACTAGTAATAGTAGTAGTAGTCCCAGGGGCCCAAGAGATGAAGTTTGATCCCCTTGGTTTTTACAAAGTGCCACAATATTATAGGAAGATGAGGCGAGGAATAGAGATGTAGGAGAAGGAAATGAATATGGAGGATCCCCTACTGGTGGGGAAGAAGAATTGGTGATAGTAGATGGTCTTGCATGACTGTAGGTAAGAAAATCTTTGGGTCACCTCACAAGAAATGTCAAAAGAATAAGGACTTGCCCCCCCTTGTGCCTTTTTAATCAAGAAGAAAGAACAACATATAGTGAGGTGAATGGAATAAGAGAAAGAGTAGATGGAGATAAAAGAGAAGAGACAAGTGAAGAAGGTGAAGTCAATGCTACTTCACCAAGGAGAGTATAGGTATTGAGAACCTCGACACCTAGCAGTTAGATATGAGGAGTTCGTTTGAGCCTGAGGATGGAGAATTAGGATAGTACCCTGAGGTTACCCATGTTCCATGGAATGGGTAAGGATGATGTGGAACAACATTGGTTTATGTGTGAATAAATATGGTCGTTGAAGAGGATCACATATAAAGAAGCAAAGATTGCACAACTGGAAACCAATTTCAGGGACAGAGCCTTGATGTGGTACATGAAGTACAAGGCCACTGCGTTGGTGGGACAAGTGAGGTACTTGACAGAGATCAAGTGAGATATATTTAAGGAGTTCCATAAACCTATGTCAGAGTCTCAATGTATTATGGAAATCAAGGAAATTAAGAAGAAACAAAGAGAAATTGTGTGGGACTATGACCAACGGTTCAATATTTTGTTGGATAGGATGACGTTCCAATACCAAGAAATACACCGTAGATAATGGTTCATTGCAGGGTTACTCCCCCATATATTTGTCATGATCACCCAACAGAATATGACGACTCAAGCATAGTTCGTGGAGATTGCAATGTGCTTGGAGGCTACACCAGGAGGGGCCTAGACATCGACAAGATTGGTGCAGGTGCAGTCGTAATTGGCCAATCCGATGATGCAGTTGCAACATATGGAAAATAAAAAAGTCGTGCGTGAGAACGTATGTTGTACCACATGTCAATATTAAGGGAATTGCAAGGATGAGTGCCATGTACTTGGAAACTATGTGGAAACAAGATCACCAAGTCCATTTCCAACTAGGCCTTAGACGAAATGGTGCAATATTTGTAGACAGTTGGGCCATGAACTACCCCTCTGCCAAACTCTAGAGAAGTATCAAAAGACACATCATACTTCGTTCTGCAAATTCTGCAATTCCGTGGGACATAATTTCAACAATTGTTGGTCACTCCAATTGATGAAATACAATACCTGCAATGAATTCTGGGTACAAGAAGAATATAAGGGTGGTGATTGTGGCAGTGTAAAAAGAGGCAGATACCAAGGAGGTCCCAGAGGAGAATATGGGTGTGGTTGCGATCGAGGATATGGAGGAGGGGGAGGTAGGCCCCCACTTTCCTTAATTATGAGAGATTGGTCATGTATCAAATTTTTGTACCAAGCCACACGTTCTTTGTGCATATTGTTACAGCCCTAAGCATGTCACTAAGGACTACCCAAATTACTAAAGAAGCAAGAAGAAAATAAGACGCATTGCAACATGGTGCATGTGGATCCATGTAGAAATAAGAAGAAGGATGCATAAGTTAATTTCTGATTAGTCACCCAAGGAGGAGAAAACACAGGAAAGGAATTCCATCATGGTGAAAGATCAGGTCCAAGGCCAAAGGAGAAGATTAGAAAGGAATCACAACCCCTCCTAAGTTCGATGATGACCAGAAAAAGCAATTTATGCATGATGTGAAGAGGGCCATGGAAGAATAAAGAGCACGTGAAGAGTTGCAGCGAACAACACAAATATCACTTGAGAAGGACTAGATTCGTGAAGAAGTAAAGCGAGTGACACATATATCAATTGAGGAGGCCCAGATCTGTGAAGAGGTATAACGGGTGACACAAAGGTCACTGGAAGAGGCTCGTTCTCGAGAAGAGTTGGAGCGTGTGACACAAAGAACTTTGGAGGAAGATGGCATGTGCGAGGAGATGAAACACACAATGCAAAGGTCAATGGAAGAAGAATGCAAACAAGAATATCTCTGACACACTGAGAAAAGAGTCATTAAGGAACATTGCCTTGAGGAAGTACAATGCGCAGAACCATTGGATGAATCAGGCCATGAATGGACACTGAAGATCAATTAAGTAATTTCTTATGTTTTTGCTTGAGATTTCTCAATGATCCTGATGCCACAAGGAAGTTAACAAATATGTTAGCCACTTTTATGGGGAGGGAGCTGACAGATAGAATTGTATCAACTCCTCTAGAATAAAGGGGTGTGTGTCAAGTCAACAAGCAGAAACACATTGGTAGAGAGTTCAAGATGCAGTTGTGATTGGTGGTTATGATATGGATGGAGTCTTGTTGGATCTGAGGTCTGATGTAAATACTTTTCCAAATAAGTCCTGGGAGTTTATGGGGAAACTAAATTTGGTATGGTCTCCCATCCAGCTGTGGTTGGAAAATCGGTACAGGATCTATCCTATAGGCCAACTAGAGAAAGTAGAGGTGAAAATAGAAGGGTTGAAGATGAAGGCAGACTTTGAGGTCATAGAGATTATGAATGATTATGATCCATACCTTGCATTTCTTGGAATTGACTGAGTCTTTGATAATAATGCAGTTCTAAATTTGAAGAAGAGGCAGATGTCATTTGAGACAGACACCCTACGCGTAATCATACCTATTGATCCTAATGAAGGGGACAGATACAAAGAGCTGGTGGATAAGGATGCACACATCTTTATGATTAAGAACAGATATAAGATCATCAGGTGTAGGGAGGATTACATCAATTCCACCATAGATGGAGAGTTAAGTTGGTGGAGCATGAAGTCCCATGATATTGAATTTGAATATTCCATGGAAATGTGGCATCAAAAACTATATGAAGTGTCGACAAGGAGTTGCACACATATCGCCATGGAAGTGTGCGAGGAAGATTTTGGATCCTACCAGTACGATGGGTCAGATCCAGTGGATGAATTTATTTCTTGGATATAAAACATTCATGAACATCATCGGGTTCATGCTCTATATACAATTCTTATAGGAATTCCTACGTGATGGTGGGTAGCACATTGTGAACCTTATCAAGAATGGAAAGCAGTTGAAGCATCCATGTGGGAAAGGTTCATGCAGGGTGTAGATATCCATCGATACGCATTCCCTTGTGAGTGAAAATGGATATCTAAGTAGCAACGTGACACACGTAGTCAATATATGAACACTCGACGCATACTGTTGAAAAAACACCATATACCCTTGGGTCCCCGATTCTCCACTGAAAAATTAAGAAGGTTGTGTGTGTAGGGAATGGACATGGCTACCCCATCAATACCCATTGAAGAAAAATTCCCTATGCTACTCTTCCCCAACCCCATTGAGAAAAAATATGAGTTGGGCATAACTACAAAGGAACTTCTTAACCGGTGGATACTACCAAAAACAACCAAGCCTATTATAGTGCCTCCATAGAAAAAATTGATCAGTTGCACCCGAATGAAAAAATGTTGCGACCCACCAGGAGTTGTTGCATCCAATTAATACATGAATAAAATGATGTCGAGGTGCACAAGAACATGTACTACACCCACAAAAAATAAGGCGTGCATGTACGACGTCGTCAAAGTCATCATCAATCTACAAGATTTGTTGGAGGCAACATATTTGTGATAGTAATGGTCGATATGAAAGGTAGTTATACCGCGTCAAATTCATCCAATTTCATGAATATGGGCTCATTAATTTCATTGAAAGGATGATGATTTTCTCAATTCATAATAAAGAAGGAATTAATTATGAGGAATGGAATAAATCTCTACATTAAGGCTACAATGACTGATCATCATCCAACATGAAAAATCCAACGACTAGGATGGAATATGGTATTGGCCAACTCAAGGAAAATACGGGACAATAACTCCACATGAAAAGAAAGGAAGGCATCATTATGTGTTCAATATTTTAAAAATATAATGTAGTATTCCCAATTTCCCCCTCCTTACTTCTTCCCTCAATTCAGTGAGCGCTCTTTCACCCCCATCTTAGTAAGGCATTTTTGGACATAAATATCCTATGTTTCCTATTGAATTCTAGCTTGGTTGTCACCATATCTGAGATGGAATCCTCAAACAAACCTCACACATGACCAAAATCTAAGGCCATGAAGGAACAACAAATTATGAATCTCGTGTTACCATTCAGTGTACCATTTGAAGGTTGTACATTTGGAAAGGTGTCCTTGTTCAAATGTGTTGACTATAACGTCAGGGATCCCAATCAATTCCTTGAACTACATTTTGACAAATACACAGAGGTCTCCCAAAGAGAGGATGGAAATGATAGAGTAGTGATGCAGGAGTGGGTGATACCCCTAAAGAGACAAGGTTTTCTCTTCCTCCTTAAGTGTCCACATTTCGGTCGTGTTGTTCAGTCCTATGTTCATTTCCTCCTCACTAGATTGCATGGGGGGTACCTATGGCTAGACTAGCCCTATCTTATCGATACAAAAATTATACATAATATTGTTGGCTTCCCACTTTCAGTGAAAATCCGATAGATAGTCTAGGAGAAATGGATGTAGCTCGGGAGGAGGTCTATTCTAAATTCGACACACACTGGGGAAAGTGAGGGGTTGAAATCCTCAAAATTAATAACTCGGTTGTCATTTTTGCAACCCAACTACTTTGATGCAAACTCATTTGCAAGTGTTAGAAGGAAGAATGCATTATAGGGGTAGTTCTCACGATGGAATGTTGTGTTAATGGGATTCAAATCGCCTGGGCCCCTTACTTGTTCAAGTAGTTCATCACCAATTGTCTCGATGTTCAGGATCATGGGAAATAATTTAACTACAGTTGGGTCATCCTTTTACTAGGTATGGTTCTATGGAAACCACCACCTGGATTTGAAATTGACATGGAATATGCCCCATCATTTCTTGCTCCCTGGTTCTTACTACTCCAACATTCCAAGAATTCCAAGGTCCATGCAATGATCACCAAATCATTTCACCAATGGTACACACATTTGATCATCACTTCCGCTGAGAGGGTTCACATCCTAACACATATCTTCAACAGGTATGTTGATTATCTTCATTTCAAGTGTAATTTCCACAATGTTTTAATATCTCCCTGTGCAACTATAGGAAAGTCAATAGATGAGCTCCCCTTATGCATTATGAAAATGGATATTATGCATGGATTTGCAAAATGGTCAGCTGACTACCAACCTACCTTCTTGGAGGTACATGATCAATTTGAAATCAGAACAAATAAATTCTAGGAATAGAGCAAGGTCACGACTACTTCCTGAAAAACACGACAAAACATATGCATCCAAAGAGCATGAGTGTCCCTATTCAACTGAAAACTACAAAGCATTGGTGGATATGACGTAGATGTTGTGACTGCCAAAAAGTGAAAGAAAACATCTGAAACTTAGGAATCCCACCATATTGACCTTGGCTCCAACCTCGAGGAAGATCAATCATCTCCATGTTAAGTACCAAGTAGATTTGATAATATAACTTTAGAAATAAACCCAAATCATTCACCAAATATTCAACACAAGAAATAGACAAAACCCTTGAGGTAGGGTAACACCATATATTAATCCTTATGGAAGGATAAAACTACTCAAGCAATACTTTCTTTCTAAAATAACAATATACTTCAGTATGGTTCAATACATTACTTACACTTATTTATATAACATTCTCTCTGTCTCTCCTAAGAACATTCTAGAGAAGGAATATTCTAGTAGGTGGAACCTTCTATAAAGCCTTCTCACCTTTATTGTGTTCACACTATTACATGTACATGGTCATATATCTATTATTACTCCCATTGGGTACCTCCCTAGGTACCCCATACTACCTTCCTAGGTATACTACATTCCATCCCCCTTCGCATGTTTCATCCTCAAAACATGAGAGGAATTCAAATATACAATTTTTTTTTCTGCAAATTATAAGTAGAAAGTTTCAAAATTTAATCTTAAGTGTGTCACCCCCTTTTTTCGTTTTAAAAAATATGCAAAATGAACCAAAACTTTCTTCCCTTATTTGGCCAAGGAGAGAGATATAATACCAATTGTTAAGTACCAAAGATATATGAATAAAAAAACACCACAATAGATCCAGAGAACAATATCAAAAAATCCCACTTTATTATTATGAAAACCCTTAGGGTAGGGCAACACCATACAATAGATCCTATTATGGAAGGGATTGATCCAGAATATTTTCATCGTGACTTATAAAGGATTGTATTAAATGAGCATAAATTAAAGTGCACCATTAAAGAAGGGAAAACTCAAAAATGAAGATACACGAGTATCAAATCTGAACACAAAAACTTGATAATGGAGTTCATCACTGGTGGACTACGTCTTCGGGTCCTACTCTCAAATGGGTAAGCTCTTTCATTAACTCAGCAAAATAATTTGGAAAAATACATTAGTATACCTCATTCTGAAATCAAGCTATAGAAACAATTCTTAGATCATAAAACAAACAACACCATTGAATTCATGGCGTCAAATTACCCAAAAAATGACTATCTCCATGCCTCGATCGGACTCTGGCACTCCCAGGCCCAAGAATAATTTTGTCTTGGTTTTTTTTCCCTCTGCAACTTGCAATAATAATAGTGCTTTCCTCGTAAACCATGCCCGCATTTTTATGGTCCCCCCCCCTCTCAACTGGGCAGAAACCTGGATTAAATAGTATATGGGCAGACGGAGTTACCAACGAGTTTGTTAGGAGAGTTGGTTGTCAGAGTTAAAGTTAAAGAGTTATATGTGGGGGAGGTTCCGGGGTTAAACCCGCATGCCTCCCTTTTGGGTCGTTGGTTATAACTTTCGCTAGATTTGGTTGGCCGACTTATAACTTTTTCGAATGTGCTAGATATGGCGGGACCTCTGCCAGATTTGGCGAGGATCCATTTTTATATATATTTTTATTTTTCGGTCATGGGCCCTCCTTGGGCATTTCGTGGTTTCCATGTGGCACCCTCTGATTGGACCACATGGAATCCTCTGATTGGTCCACCTGGCTACTGATGTCACCTCCACATCAACTTTGTACAAGACACATGGCACCTTCTGGGTAGTGCAACGTGGCATCACCTAGGGGTACCTCATGGCACCTGTTGGGTGGTGCCATGTGGCATCACCTATGGGTGCCACGTGGCACTTTTATACTTGTCAAAATGGAGTCCCAAAAATCCTATTGGTGGGTGACACATGGAAGCCTTTGATGCTTCCATGTGGCATGTTGACATCAACATTTTTCATGCTAGTGTCAGCAGTACAGATGATGATGTGGCCCCTGTTGACTTGTTATGTTTGACCACAACTTTGATCGCGGATATCTTTCAATCTGTAACTCTATTTGATGAGTTGTTTACATCATTAGAAATCTTGTGACATGCTCTTCATGATTATGCCATTTTCACTGAGTTTTGGGACCTTTGAATTTTTTCCCTTTCTCTTTCTATTGGAGCCATTTTGAGCATTCTGAGTTTCCTCTGTTAGTTCTGAGTTGTTGTTATCCTTATTTGGATCCTTTTTAGATCACGCCTTTCCACTGAGAGATTTTTGGACCACCAAAATATTTCATCAATCAACAGGTAAGTAGGGTATTTCTCCCTCACTCTTTCCTACTCGATCCGCCATGCCTGACTGGGTTGTGTACCCTTTAGGCATACTTGAAGATAAGTAATGTCATTCTTGCATGAAGTCTTCAGTATTTGATCTAGGATGACATCTTCCTCCATCTTCTCCTTAACTTCTTGGCTGACCCGTTGAATCATCTTAATGAAATTGTGGGTTCCATCTCTCTCCCTGACATATTTCCCATAGAACAAGTCTAAGGGGATCTTAGGTAAATACCCAAGACAAGTCTCAACTGGCGAATCTTGAGAGAAAAAATACATGACTTGATTATACATAGGCTGGACATACAGTAATTGATCATCCCATGACTTAGGATGATCGCTGCAATATCCTTGAAGCAACTAGACCATCGTATTGTTTACCACCTCTGTCTATCTTTCGACCTATGGATGGAAAGAAATGCTCCTCCTCATCATGGTGTCCATGAGCTTCCACAAATTTGTCCAATATTCTCCTAACAATTGAGACTCTCGACCAGAGATAATGAACGTGGACAACCCAAAATGGACCCTTACATACTGGGATAACAAAAGAGAAACCTTCTTGTCACACAAACTATCCACTACTACACCTAAGTATACATGACTCATATTAGACATGGGTAATCCCCTTACAAAATCCACTGGAAAAATTTCCCAAGGATAAGAGAAAATAGGAAGTGGTGCGTACAGCCTTAACCTTTCAATAGTGGGCTTACAAAAGTACAACACACATTCCTTTACAATAGTGTTTACAAATATTTTCCTTCAAGGAAAATGCCATCCCTATAAATACATTACAATTCCCAAATGCCCAAGTACAAATGAAACAAAATCTTCTTCAGTTACATGCACTTCCATGTAGGAAGGAAAGCGAGGTTTACTCAAATGGTGGAGTAAGTTGTCTTACAACCAAAACTTCTTCACCTGCAAACCATGGAAGATCCCACATACATCTTTGAATATTTCATCAATAGTATACCATCCATCATTATTGATATGAGCTAAGGAAACATTCTTCAAAATAATATATGTAACAGTAGGAGATATAAAAAGCATGTTTTTCCTTATGACATTGGTACTAGCACTGGTCTCAAACTTTCATAGTTGTTGAAGCTCGAGTAAGATGAGCATTGGCACAATGTCGATCTTTAAAGTGTCAAAGGTCTTATGTTGGTTGCCTTCCCACTGAAATACTTGTCTCATCTCAAGTAATTCATTCTTATGTAAAGGATCAAGAGCATTAACAACATCAAACTTATCTTGGCATTCCCCTTTTACAATCGTGAGTACAATATTCTTTTTAGTGTTTATAACTCTTTTTACTTGGCCTGAACTAACAAGTGTTGATTTGTCCTTTATGCTGTGAGCTTTAATGATGTATTCCACTCCATCTTTTGTAATATGGTATTTGTTTTCCTTTCAAAAGAATATAACCTTTTATCATACAAATAGGGACTCCCTAATACAATACCACAGACATCCAAAGGAACCACATCTAGATCCACTCCATCTATCATCTTAGAAGAAATAGAAAACCTCAAACTACACTGCTTAGTGACATTTAACTTTTCTTTATCAGATACCCCAACCGAGAGGGTAAGGTTTATGGTGAGGTCTTGGGGTTATTTCTAATTTCTTAACAAGTGTCTCTGATATTAAATTGACTTGGGAACCCAGATCAAATAATGTGTCTATCTTCATATGTTTCGATACAACTCTTATCCGGAATAGTGCACTTCTCCTTTTATCATCATCATGTGATTCATTTAAAGAACTTGAACATGCATAAAAGTAATCTTTATCTTGCATTCCAATTGCTACGATCATCTCTTGATCACCTGAATTGGAACCAAGATCATGTTGCACTATAGAAATGGTATTTGGCTTCCCCTTGCCTCCAAACTGCTTTGGTATTAACTTTGGATGTAGTTTCCAACAATGTTCGCTATCATGACTAGTTTTCTTGCAATGGTTGTGTTATATCCTCAAATAAATCAATCGAGATTTTACATTTTAGGTGATAGGGAGTCTTTTAAAAAAGGTACGTTTTTAAATTTTAAAGGTTCATTTTTCGAAGCTTTACTCATGTAATAAGGTTTAAGTAAAAGTTTGTTTAGTTTGTGTTTGATCAAATTCAAATCTCAGGTTTCGATGGCTTAGGCGAACATACCGATTGTTCATTAGCCACCGAAAGCCTTAGCTTTCGGAAGCTTAAATAAAGAAATCCAAGACCATTTTAGCCACCGAAATCGTTGAAGCAGGTAAAGACCAAGCACGTCATATCACACATTTCAAACGACGGGTTCGACGTTTCCATGATTGCACAAGTTGCCAAAAGGACTGCAGAAGGAACCGTTCGCGACTGAAAAGTTGATCCCACTATGATATGAGCAAATCTATCATGATCGCTATATCATTAAGTCATACGCCATTGTACTTCCCATTGATTTAAGTTATTAGCCATGACTTCTGAAAATAATCAACCGTTTCGCCGCACTTCTTGCAATCAGTGCCACGATTCAAAAACTCTCCCTAGTTATCTCAATTTTAGCTCAGAAGAGACGATTATCGCTAAGTTTACGCACTGTAACTCTACCCGAAATCCACTCCCGTGATCATAGGTGTGCGAAAACGTTGTGGCAAATGAAGAAAGGAACGTCGACACTAAGGAAGGAGCTTAACAATATCGGTTACCTGGAATCCCATCCCGAGGTATGTCAAATGTTCAAGGATGCAGGGTGTTATAATTTTTGTAAAAAATTACAGAGCTTTCATCAGCAGGTGGCAGAGGCTTTCTCTCTAAATTTCATTGGAAAGAAAGCAATCATCGGCTGGGATGAATTTGAAATTGATGAAGCCCTCATAGCCAAAGTCACAAAGCTTCCCATCACTGAAGAGAAATGGTTTAAAACCACTATGATTAAGAATGTTGAGTTCAGGACTTATTTAAAACCAGAACATAGGGGTTTGATTTGGAAGAAAGATATTCTTGTATCTTTCCTTGAAGAGAAATGGAAGTAGTTATTGAAGGCTATAATGGTTTATATAACCTGTGAAGGGAAATACAATAGGGTGATGATTTATCATTTCAAACTTATAATACATTTGACAAGTAGAAACCCACTTAATCTACCCTATTTCCTCCACCGAAGCTTATCCAAGATGGCTCATCAAGTCAAGGCCGAACCCAGTCAAGTTGCAGGTAGATTATCCCACCATAGTTTAATCAAACTGTTGGTTTGTGAGTTGTTGCAAAGAAAAGGTAAAGAATGGAATTATTTCCTATTCTGGAATGATTTCCAGACCGAGGTTCAGCCATAGGGCAAAAAGAGTCCTCATTCCAAGAAATCCTCCACTCCCAGAAGTGGAAAGAGAAGGAGAAGAGTTATCTCTCCAACCTCAGTCAATCAACCCTCTCCTTCCCCTAAGTTGAGAAAAATGAAAAAGAAATTGAATTTTAACAGTGAGGAAGAAGAGGTCAGTGAAGTCCCAGTGAACAAAAATGTTCGCAATCTCCCTTACTCAGACTCAGAAGATGAAGAACAACAATTGGAAACAGGGTATGAGGATTCAATTACCACAAGGCATGACAACTATGTTTTTGTGGACATATACACAAAAAGTTATGAGAACCTTCCATCACCTACTCCCCAAGAAGAACAAGAGCCACAAGTTACAGAGGCCTCATCTAGAAAATGAGTGAAGCAGAATAAATAAAAGGAAATCAAGAAGCTTAAGAAGAAGCTAGACGAGCAAGAGGTACTTGAAAGGGTAATAAAAACCAGGTATGAAACCCTCTCCAAAAACTTTGCAGAGAGTAATTCAGCTTTGGAAAGACTAGCCCATGAAAGCATAAAGGAGAAGAAAAAGAAAAACAAGATTGTAAAGGACTACAAAAGCTTATGGAGAGTAGCCCAGGGTTTGAAGAAAAAGGTCAGGGCTTTGAGGAAAAAAACATTGGCTTCAAAACACCAAGTTCATGCTTCTCTTGGGACCCTTGCAGAGGTGGCAGTTCAATGCAATGAACCAGAAGTAGCTAATAACCCCACAAATCTTCAGCAATATACAGAAACCTAAAAAGATCAGCCCTGAGGCGTTTTTGAGCTGAGACAAGGGTATTTTTGAAATTTTGATAATCTCAAGTTTCGGTGGCTTAGGTGAACATATCGATTGTTCATTAGCCACCGAAAGCAGAGCTTTCAGTAGCTAATCAGCCCGAATTCCATTTTCCCTAACTACCAGAAGCACTGATAAGGAAGAAAGCTAATGTTTTTGCATAGATCCAAGTTTTTCTTGCTCAAAAGACTCAAAAATGGTTCCAATCATTGGAAGATAATTAATGACCTCTTTATCGAGTGTTTGTTTTGGTTTTGGAGATGTTTTAAAAGACAGAAAAGTTAAGCAATGGTTAGATATTGTCAAGGAGATAAGACTGTTGACTGTCAATAGGTGTCAAGCTCGACTCCTCCCATATCACATGAGAGCTAGCAGCCTCAAAAGGCTTACTACACCTGCCTAGAATCTGAAGAACTTAAACAACAATCGAGAAGTTGAATTGATCTAGTCTACTTAAGACAATTATTGATTTTCTATATTTGGTAAAGTTTGATCCAGTAATATAGGATTTGGAAACTGTTTGTAAAAGGCTATAAAGACAAGAACATATGATGAACACAAGGTTTGATTTTGAGTTCTATAATCTACTATTTTTGTATGAAAGACACTTTCTTTAATATATTAAGCTTGCAAGCTTCTTTCATTTGCTATTGTCAGACTCTCCTTCATCTTTGTCTATGCATATGAGTCGAAATTGTTCTTTTGTCTATGTTTAATGGTCCCATGGTAACTGTCATCTTACTTTTGATTGTTAAGCAAGAATCATAAGCATCTTTGGCTAGTTTGTTAACCCATCATATATATAGCCTATGTATGTTCTGGTTAACTAATTGGTTTTCTTATCCATTTTTTTTACAAACCTATCTGATAATAGCTCTTGAAGGCCTTGTATTGCATGAATATAGCTATACTATCTTGAAGGTACAATCCAGATATTAGAATATTCATCTTTATCCAAACCCACACTTATTATTGAAAAAATAGTTACCAAAAAAATTAAGTTACCAGGCATCTCTGACATACAGCCTAGGAGAGTTTCCTGGAGTGATAAAAAATTGGCGTCATTGCCAGGGAAAGGAGACTGAAGCTCAGCTTCCCTAGGAGACGACAAGATCCAAATTTTATGATAGATAAAGTTTGGACACATTTTTGGGTTGTAACCATCTATCTGGTGACTCCATTGGAACGAAGTGGCTCTGAGAAGAGCTCACACCAGGGAAAACCAAGAAAGACCACTAGAAGCACCAGTTCCAGATCCTGAGAAGATCATCAGAAGGGGAAAATATTTGCAAAGACAAACTTATGGATCTGCAAGAGCATATAATCCAAGTTTTTCAACAAACATATCTTCTTTTATATCTAAAGAACCTCTTGTCGAGTCCCCTTCTGTTGAAACTTCTAGTTCTCAGAAAATTGAAATTGTGTCGGAAAGTTTGAAGGGTGGGGAGCCTTAAATTTCCTATGATGTTATAGATTATATTTCTGAGCATGTTATTACATCCCATTTGAGAGAAGAAGTTGTAGGATCCCCTTAGCAAAATGACTCTTCCTCTTCTTTGAATTCTTCACCAACTAAGCCTATAGAGGGTATATTCCATACTCATACCAGTATGCTCGTTCTTGAAGATATTTTACAATATCTTTCCTCTAAAGGTGAAGAAAACTTAGCCTTACTGCTCGGTCATTTTTACAGAGCCTCTTATTTTCCACCTTATTCAGGAAATTGTGTCCAGGGTAGTCATCCTACTAGTGTTTCTCCCTCTTTCCTCAGTGAAGTAAGACAACCATTGTTTATAAAATCACCTATCCCATTTCAGCCTTCATCTTCTGAATATTCTTCCTCTGCATCATCCCCCAAGATTTCCATGGTTGTCCCTTTGACCAATATGGAAAAAATATTAGAAAATAGGTATGTCCCTCTTGTGTTACCCAATCCCTTATCAACCATGCCAACAGGAGATTATCAGAAATATATGCCGAAGTTTACTGGATCCGAGGATTATATTGTTGAAGAACATATAGAAGCTTTTTATGATTATGCTGAGAACATTAACATTTCAGAAGAATATGTTTGGACCAGAATTTTTGTGCAGAGTTTGGATGGCCAATCCAGGAAGTGGTTCAAGAAACTACCAGCAAATTCAGTGATAGGTATTTAGCAGTTAGATGAAGTGTTTTTGAAACACTGGGGAGAAAGAATATATCTCTTGTATTACATCTCTAAATTCATAAGTCTAAGAAGAGAAAATGGGGAGTCGGTCTCAAAGTTCACCAAAAGATTCAATAAGATGTTCGACAAGATCCCTGCAGAGATCAAGCCAACTGATGCATCAACAAAGATCACATACTCTTCTGTTTTTGATCCAGAATTTTTTTTAATCCTTAGAGAAAGAAGATCAACCACACTCGCTTTAATGAAAGATGTTTCTCTTGAGGTTGAATCTAATATTATGGCATCTCAAAAAATTAAAGGAAAATTTGAGAGAAAGAAGTCTTTTGCTGACCCCCCTTCTCCTTCAAATACCAAAATGGAAAAGATGGCCAATATATTGGATAAATTGACCTCGAAAATGTCGAAATTGAAAATTCAGAGTCAGCAGCCAACAAGAATTAAAGAGCCTAATTCTTATGCTCCCAGGAATCCCAATGCATTCCCTTACAGAAGGAACAACCAACAGGTCTAGCTCCTTCAAAGAGACAAGAATGCAGTTGATGATCAAAGAATCAGGCCCCCCTTCCAAAACGCAATGCTAGAAGAAGAACAGGAGCTACCTCATGGCGAAGTTGAAGAAGAAGATGACATCAATTGCTTTGGGGATGAAAATGATTCCTCCTTTTTGACGCAAGTGGATTATGAGGACGCCCAAATAAACGAAGAGATTCATGAGGCAAGCATTGAAGAATATTTTTACCAGACAAATGATCAGCCAGGCGACAATTTAAGATCTAAGACTGCTGCTCCAAAGCCATTGCTTACTGCTCCCGAGAAGAAGAAAGAAGTTGTTGCCAAGCAGCCTGCTGCTCCTGCAAAGCAGACCTCCACTCCTGCAAAACATCAGCAGAAGCAATTACAACCCCAAGCCAAAGAGAAATTCATCCTCAAAGCTCCTCCTAATGAGGTAAAAACTTCCGATAGATTATCATACTCTTTCAATTTCGAATAAAAAATTCATAAAGTAAAAGTACCTATGCCATTGACTGAACTTATGAAGAATGACATTTTCAAGTCTGCTATCCTGAAGTCCCTTGAACCGAAGACTCCTCCAGCTGCTGATTACGTAAACCTACAAGTTGACAAGCCAACAGTGACTATAGGACCTATGGTAGAAGATTGAGACAACTCTTGTCCAACCTTCTACATATCCCTAAATATCCATGACAAGATCCTTCACAACTGCTTGCTTGATTCGGGAGTGTCACACAATCTTATGGCTAAAGCAGTGATGGATGAACTTGGGCTTGATGTCACAAAACCTTATCATGATCTCTTCACTTTTGACTCTAGGAAAGTCAGATGCCTCGGCCTCATAAAAGACCTTGTTATAAACCTTGCCCAATTGCCAATGAGAAACATGGTAATGGACGTTGTAGTGGCTGATATCCCACCGAAGTTCGGCCTCCTCTTGTAACATGTAACACCCTGTTTCCCTCAGTCTGTAAAAATAACTATACTAGCTAAGTATTGTGGAAAACTCGGAAATGTGAATGTGTGATGTGAATGGACCTTGTGAAAAAGGTCAATGAATGTAAATAATATTA
>JZKD02S1741587.1:124118-142854 GCA_000966675.3 Picea glauca | reverse complement strand
TATATATATATATATATATATATATTGCTGGACTACTGAGAGGGGGGTGTGCTGAAAAAGAGACCATGATGGATGAAGAAAGGTGGTGGAAGGCACCTGGAATGGTGGCGTTAACTTCCACCGAAACCAATACCGTATTTGGACTTCACTGGCCTGGAGAACCAAGAGTGGCTCACTGGCCCCAAATTAAATGACTCGCCAGGTTGGTAGGTAAATGGATCCTCATGAGTAATGAGGGATGGGGGTGAACCACCCATCCGTAGAATCCTCAGACCTGACCATCACGAGGAAGATTGTTCCACACGCAACCTCACCGAAAGGAGAAAAGGCAGGAAGAGTGGGCGATCAAGGGGTAGACACGAGGGAAAGAGAAAGACTCTGGAAAATACAGAGTGAGTTATAGCGGAGAAGGAGAGTAACCTTCATTCTCGGTCACTAGTGAATAGAGACTCGGTCTCGCAGCATTGTGGTCTCAACTCGGGGGTGGCTAGTGGTAAATTCGTTGGGAGTCGTTGTGCCTACAGTTGGGTGGAAACGAGCACCCCTCTCAGTGGTTGCAATCACATCTGGTGTTATTTATGATAAGTGTTTTACATCTTGCATCTTGAAATGTATATCCTGGCATTTATGATCATCTTGCATCTTGAAATTTATATGCTGACATGTATGCTCATAGTCTGTGTAGTTTATGAATGGTTTGAGTATAAGACCATCTGTGTGGTGTTTTGATCAGAAATGGTGGTTGCATGCTTTTATTGGAAGGACCACGTATGGATTATGTTTATAGATAGATTTATATATACGTATATTGAACTAATTCAGACTTCAAGTCTTCTTTCGGGAAATCTATGCCCTTATTTGTCTCCAAGAATACCCAGAATAGATCTCTCCACAGAGATACCCTCTCTGGAAAGCTTACCAAGAACCTGAAAGATGATTTGGTGGCGCAAGTCTTAGCCATCCAGTGCGAGGAAGAATGGTCCTCGTAGATCCCAACATTTCAGCATTTTGGTACCTAGAGTACCCAAGGGTGAGTCCCATTGCACTCGCAAGTCTCGAAACCCTAACTTGCGAAACCCTGAATTATTAGTGTGAGGGTAAATTAAGAGTTTTCGGAGTTTCGACACCTGGAGTATCTAGGTGCGAGTTTTCTTGTACCCGCGAGTCCCGAAACCCTGATTTACGAAATCTTGAAATGGCAGCGTGTGGTTAAGTATCAATCAACGGAAGAGATCCTGTCAGAAGATCTAAGGTCAGTCGCGACTGTTAGATTGGAGGAAGAAACAAGGGCATTAATGACTCAATCCCTTTCCTTTTTATCTTTGTAAGTAGCGAAGAAATCAGGACCGTAGATCCCCAAGGTCCGTGGGAGTATCTAGACCATCCTTTTATAAGGGCACATAGTTTTCGGTCGGCATTTTGGCACTCGGGAGACCAAAGGGAAAGAACCCTTGTCTTCACAAGCCACGAAATCTCAGTAAACGAAACCCCGAATCGGTTTAAGTGTGAATAAGTTTGAGAAAGCCGGGATTTGATCATGATCGTTGATCATCCTAAAAAGATCATAACGGTTGATCATGGGTAAAGGTCGCAACCATCCATCAGAGGGACACGTGGTTTCCGGTCAGCATTTCAGCGTTTCGGCACCCAGGAAACCAAAGGGCAAGAACCCTTGTCTTCGCAAGTCACGAAATCCTAGTACTCGAAACCCCGATGTGCTCTGTGGTAGAAAGGAGGAGTCTTGAAAGGATCTAGATCATCCATCGGAGAAGATGCATGGTGAGCAGTCAGAGTTCGGGGAAAGATCTGAAATCCCATGGACCATTGGATCCAAATCCTCGAGGATCATTGAACTCCTACACAAATCCCCATATCGGGATTCAGGGATTAGAGTGACAAGAGTATTGGAGTCGTTGCATCATGAACTCTTGGTTCATGAAACTCCAAAAAGATCTGAACCGTTGGATCCAAGACATCGAGAGGCATTGGATCTCATACAAGAACTCAAGTATCGGGTTTCGGGGTTTGAAGAGTCGAAAGACTTGACTCTCTTGCTTTTCGAACTCCCAATTTCTGGAATCCGGATATGGCCAGGACCATCAGATCAAGGGAGGATTATAGCCATTGATCCCCCTTTGGAGGGGAACTTTGGAGATTACGGAGTTTCGGGGATTCGAAAGGGAGAGGAAGAGACATCGCATCGTGATTCCCTGACTCGCGAAAAGTCGGTAAGTGCTTTGTCAATTTATCACGTGGTCACGGAACAGGGTCACGTGGACAAGACCCAAGCGGGGAGCTTGTTACTCGCCAACCCTTTCAGGGTTCGTCATTTCAGCATTTCGGGGTTTGCAGAGTCGAAAGACTCGACTCGCTTATATCGCTGAGTCACGAAATGCGAAAAGGCGCCTAGTTGTTTGGCCAGTGGTCATAACCGAAGATCACACGGAGGTGGAAAAGGGAAGAGCTAGCCTATGCTAAGCCCCTGTAGGACTTCGGGGATTCTGTCCCTCGAGAAAAGGAGAAAAAAATTATTATGCCGTAGTGGGTGTGTTACATCACGTTCATGGAGCAAAAGAATGGGGGGTACCTTGAAGATGGATCTTTTGTATGCCATAGTCCTGATGTTTGGAGGAGATATAAAGAGACTTTATAGAGAGAATCAACTTGCCTACATCATTAGTGATGGGAAAAATTCCGTAAATCATCCCATTTATGCTTTAGATACAGACTTTGGCTCATGCATTCTTCAAATAGATGATTCTCATCTAGCTCCTTTGCAGCTCACAAAGCCTACTCATCAGTAGATTGATGAAGAGTGTATTCCTGTGTGGACCATGTTCTTTGATGGTACCAGTACCAAAGACTCAGCAGGTGCAGGTGTAGTTTTGATTTCTCCTTTGAAGGAGGCTATGCATTTGTCTTTTAAGCTTGATTTCAAAACTACTAACAATATAGCAGAGTATGAATCTTTGCTATTGGGATTAAATTCTGCCAAGGAGATGGGAATTAAAGGATTAAAAGTGTTTGGAGACATGGATCTCATCATACAGCAAGTAAAAAGTACTTTCCAAGCAAAACATGTCAGATTGAAAGCCTACAGGGATGAGGTATGGAAAATCAGGGACTCTTTTTCCATTTTTGGCATTTCTTATATACCCAGAGCTATGAATCATCTTGTTGATTCCCTCGTTGTTTCATCCAGTCTGTTCATTCCTCACATGCCTCCCAGAATCAATTACGAAATCCAAGTCAAATATAGGCCATCGCTACCCGACAATATTAAATATTGGAAAGTTTTTGAAGATGATGATGAGCTTAGTAGATTTCTCCAGGTGGTAGATGAATTTTCTGATATGCATATTGACTAGAAAAATCAAAATGTAGAGGAATCCAATAAGCCTAAGCTAAAAAGAAAAATGGGTCAGCATGATATCGTTCAACTGCCCAACAATTATATACCTTAGGATTTGGTACCCCTTGAGAAGATTTTCGATCATAACGATGTACCCTACAAACCTGTTAAGAAGGAGAAATATCATGTTGTCCATGAGCACAACATAAAAAGCCAAATTCAGTCTAAATTCATAAATATGTCTGCTGAATTAACCACTGATCGGAGGTATGAATATTCAAGAAGAACACCATCCCTTTCAAACATAAACTCAGACCTATCAGTCCTCTCCTATTGCCTGTAATTGAAAGAGAAATCAAAAAGCTTCTTGATGCCAAAATCATAATCCCTTTAAGATATTCTAAATGGATTGAAAATCTAGTGATAGTGAGAAAGAAAAATGGTGAGATCAGGTAATGTGTTGACTTTGTAAATCTAAATAAATGCTCAAAGAAAGACAACTATCCCCTACCCAAGATAGAACATTTGCTGCAAATAATTTCAGGGGCTACTGTCATGTCTTTCCTAGATGGTTTCTCAGGCTATAACCAGATTTTTGTACATCCTGATGACCAAGAAAAGACTGCTTTTACTATTCCTTGGGGCACCTTCATGTACGCCAAGATTCCATTCGGATTGATGAATGTTGGGGCCAATTTTCAAAGGGCCATGGACATAGCCTTCATGGGAGAAAAGGACAAGTTTGTCCTCATCTATCTTGATGAAATTACAACTTACTCCAGCAGTCATGAAGAACACCTAAAGAATCTGAAAAAGAGTATTTTTGAAGTGCAGACGGTTCGAGATTTCATTGAACCCCAAAAAGTCCCAGTTTTCTCTCAAGAAGGGAAAGCTCCTAGGCCACATTGTTTCAGCAGAAGGTGTGAAAATTGATCCATCCTAGGTGGAATAAATTCAAAGGTTGTCCATACCAAGGTCAAAAAAGGATATCCAATCTCTACTCGATAAGATAAATTTTGTTAGAAGATTTATTCCAAATTTCGCTAAGTTAGTGAAACACATAACTTCTATGCTAAAAAAGGGATCCAGATAAAGTGGACAGACAATGCAAGAAGTTCATTTTAGGATATCAAACAATCTATCATGGAATCCCCCACTCTAATCAGTACGGACTACACCAAGAACTTCTATATTTTTTCCTTTGCTTCCTATGACACGGTGGAAACAGTTTTGTTACAAAAAGATGATGAAAGTATTGATCACCCAGTGGCCTTTTTTAGAAAAACACTCAGATACATTGAACTAAGGTATGATCCTATAGAAAAACAAGCTTGTGCTCTCATCAAGTCTTTAAAAGCTTTCAGAATTTATATCCTCCATGAAAACGTTATCACCTATGTTCCTTCATCCATTGTGAAGGATGTTTTGACTCAACCTGATATTGATTGGAAGAGAGCTAAATGGATCACAAAACTAATCAAGTTCGACATAGAAGTGACGCCCACTAAGCTGGTAAAAGGCCAAGGCCTTGCCAAGTTTTTGAAGGAGGAAAACTGTGATCTTTTGGACATAAATTTTATTGGGGAAATTTCAGCAAGATTGCAGACAAAGGTAGCAATGGAAGGACAACATAGAAAACAGCAGGTGGCCGAGAATTTGTTTTCATGTGAGTGGTATTTGGTTATTATTCATTTTCTACAAAAGTTGGAAGTTCCTCCTGAAGTTAGCATGACTCAAGCCTGAGCCCTTAAGCTCAGAGCAATCAAATTTTGCATTTATAATAATCTTTTGTATTGGAAAGATCCTGCTGGTTTACTACTAAGATGTTTAGACAAAGAAGAGTCAGTTGAAGTTATACATCAGTTTCATTCAAGTATTTGTGGAGTCCACCATTACTGGAAGACCACATCTCATAAGATCTTAAGGGTTGGGTACTATTGGCCTTTTCTTTTTTCAGATGTGTGTGCCTTTGTGAAATCTTGTGATAAATGTCAAAGATTCATAGGAAAACAACAACTAAAATATCTGCCCCTGAGACCTATTGTAGTGAATGGTCCTTTTCAGCAGTGGGGTTTAGATTTTATAGGCGAAATTAATCCTTTATCTAGTGGTCAGCATAAATGGATCTTGGCAGCCACTGAATATTTTACAAAATGGATAGAGGCAATCCCCACCAGGAATGCCACTCATCAGGTCGTCATGAAATTTCTTTATGAGAACATCCTGAGCAGATTCGGTTGCCCAAAAAGGCTAGTAATAGATAATGCAACAACTTTCAAAGATGATGCATTGGTTGACATGTGTAAATCAATGGGCATTCAATTGGTACATTCTATCCCCTACTACCCTCAAGGTAATGGCCTCGCAGAGTCGTCCAATAAGAGTCTAATCAGAATCATCAGAAAACTGTTGGAGGAGAATCAAAAGAGTTGGGATTCTAAACTAAAGTTTTCTCTTTGGGTAGACAGAGTAACTAATAAGAAATCCATAGGAACTTCTCCCTTCAAACTGGTCTATGGTACTGATGCCATTTTCCCTATTTAGCTAGTTTTACCAGTGGCTAAATTTTTTCAGGAAGAGAAAACTGAATCAAATGATATTGTAACAAGAATGCTTGACTTGGTAGAACTGCAACAGGTCAGAGAAAAGTTGGTGGATAAATCAGAGGCTCATCAAAAGTGGATCAAGGACACTTTTGATAGAAAGGCAATGGTGGATGATTTTTAGGTTGGTGACTGGGTTCTGAAATGGGACGCCCTCAGAAAAGATAAAGGAAAACATGACAAGTTTAACTCTTTGTGGACCGGTCCTTTCATGATAACTCAAGTACACCACAACAACACCTTCATTCTGCAAAATCTGGGAGGTGAAGAAATGTTTGGTAGCCTAGTTAACGGGTGTTTTCTGAAACTTTATTTTTTCTAAGGCATTGGAGCCTTGTCATTGTAATTTTATTTTTTCAACTTTTTTGTTTCTACGGAATAACTCCATGCCCAATGGAAACACTAGTAGATAGTTTTAAATTTTCAGCCATGCCAACATGAGATTATCATAAATATATGTCGAAGTTTACCGAATCTGGGGATTATACTGTTGAAGAACATATAGAAGCTTTTTAAGCTTATGCTAAGAACATTAACATTTTAGAAGAAGATGTTTGGACCAGAATTTTTGTGCAGAGTTTGGATGGCCAAGCCAGGAAGTGGTTCAAGGAACTACCAGCAAATTCAGTGACAAGTATTGAGCAGTTAGATGAAGTGTTTTTGAAACACTGGGGAGAAAGAACAGATCTCTTATATCACATCTCTGAATTCGTAAATCTAAGAAGAGAAAACGGGGAGTCGGTCTCAGACTTCACCAAAAGATTCAATAAGATGTTCAACAAGATCCCTGCAGAGATCAATCCAACTGATGCATCAGTAAAGATCACATACTCCTCTGCTTTCAATCCAGAATTTTTCTTAATCCTTAGAGAAAGAAGATCAGCCACACTCGCTTTAATGCAAGATGTTGCTCTTGAGGTTGAATCTAATATTATGGCATCTCAAAAACTTAAAGGAAAATTTGAGAGAAATAAGTCTTCTGCTGACCCCCCTTCTTCTTCAAATACCAAAATGGAAAATATGGTGAAGATATTGGATAACTTGACCTTGAAAATGTCAAAATTGAAAATTCAGAGTCAGCAACCAGCAAGAATTAAAGAGCCTAATGCTTATGCTCCCAGGAATCCCAATGCATTCCCTTACAGAAGGAACAACCAACAGGTCCAGCTCCTTCAAAGAGACAAGAATGCAACTGATGATCAAAGAATCAGGGGGCCCTTCCAAAATGCAATGCTAGAAGAAGAATAGGAGCTACCTCATGATGAAGTTGAAGAAGAAGATGACATCAATTGCTTTGGGGATGAAAATGATTCCTCCTTTTTGATGCAAGTGGATTATGAGGAAGCCCAGAAGGACAAAGAGATTCATGAGGCAAGCATTGAAGAATATTTTTATTAGACAGATGATCATCCAGGTTACAATTTAATATCTAAGACTGCTACTCCAAAGCCATTGCTTGCTACTCCTGGGAAGAAGAAAGAAGTTGCTGCCAAGCAGCCTGCTGCTCCTGCAAAGCAGACCTCCACTCCTGCAAAACATCAGCAGAAGCAATTACAGCCCCAAGCCAAAGAACAAGTCATCCTTAGTGCTCCTCCTAACGAGGTAAAAACTTCTGATAGATTATCATAATCTTTCAATTTCGAATCAGAAATTCAAAGAGTAAAAATACCTATGCCATTGACTGAACTTATGAAGAATGACATTTTCAAGTCTGCTATCCTGAAGTCCCTTGAACCAAAGACTCCTCCAGCTACTGATTACGTAAACCTACAAGATGACAAGCCAACGGTGACTATAGGACCTATGGTAGAAGATCGAGATGACTCTTGTCCACCCTTCTACATATCCCTAAATATCCATGACAAGATTCTTCACAACTGCTTGCTTGATTCAGGAGCGTCACACAATCTTATGCATAAAGCAGTGATGGATGAACTTGGGCTTGGAGTCACAAAACCTTATCATGATCTCTTCTCTTTTGACTCTAGGAAATTCAAATGCCTCGGCCTCATAAAATATCTTGTTATAAACCTTGCCCAATTGCCAATAAGAAACATGGTAATGGACGTTGTAGTGGCTGATATCCCACCCAAGTTCGGTCTCCTCTTGTCACGTTCATGGAGAAAAAGACTAGGGGGTACCTTGAAGATGGATCTTTAGTATGCCACAGTCTTGATGTTTGGAGGAGAGCTAAAGAGAATTTACAGAGAGAATCAACTTGCTTACATCATTAGTGATGGGGAAAATTCTGTAAATCATCCCATTTATGCTTTAGACACAGACTTTGGCTCTTGCATTCTTAAAATATATGATTCTCAGCTAGCTCCTTTGCAGCTCACAAAGCCTACTTATCAACAGACTGATGAAGAGTGTATTCCCGTGTGGACCATGTTCTTTGATGGTGCTAGTACCAAAGACTCAGCAGGTGTAGGTGTAGTTTTGAATTCTCCTTCGAAGGAGGCTATGCATTTGTCTTTTAAGATTGATTTCAAAACTACTAAAAATATAGAAGAGTATGAATCTTTGCTATTGGGATTAAAATCTTCCAAGGAGATGGGAATGAAAGGATTAAAAGTGTTTCAAGACACGGATCTCATCATATAGAGAGTAAACAGTACTTTCCAAGCAAAACATGTCAAATTGAAAGCCTACAGGGATGAGGTATGGAAAATCAGGGACTCTTTTTCCATTTTTGACATTTCTTATATACCCAGAGCTATGAATCATCTTGTTGATTCCCTCATTGTTTCAACCAGTCTATTCATTCCTCCCATTCCTCCCAGACTCAATTACGAAATCCAAGTCAAATATAGGCCATCCCTGCCAGACAATATTAAATATTGGAAAGTTTTTGAAGATGATAATGAGCTTAGTATATTTCTCTAGGTGGTAGATGAATTTTTTGATATGCATATTCACCAGAAAAATCAAAATGTAGAGGAATCCAAGAAGCCTAAGCTAAAAAGAAAAATGGGTCAGCATGATATTGTTCAACTGCCCAAAAATTATATACCTAGGAGTTTGGTACCCCTTGAGAAGCTTTTCAATCATAATGATGTCCCCTACAAACCTGATAGGAAGGAGAAAGATCCTGTTGTCCATGAGCACAACATAAGAAGCCAAATTCATCCTAAATTCATAAATCTGTCCACCGAATTAACCACTGATCAGAGGTCTGAATATTGCATCATTATGAAGAAATTCGTTGATGTTTTTTCTTGGAAATACAGTGATCTGAAAACATATGACCTTGAGGTTATTCAACATAAGATTCCCCTCGAGAAGGACACCATCCCTTTCAAACAAAAACTCAGACCTATCAGTCCTCTCCTATTGCCTGTAATTGAAAGAGAAATCAAAAAGCTTCTTGATGCCAAAATCATAATCCCTTTAAGATACTCTAAATGGATTGCAAATCTAGTGATAGTGAGAAAGAAAAATGGTGAGATTAGATAATGTGTTGACTTTATAAATCTAAATAAATGCTAAAAGAAAGACAACTATCCCCTACCCAAGATGGAACATTTGCTGCAAAGAATTTCAGGGGCTATTGTCATGTCTTTCCTAGATGGTTTCTCAGGATATAACTAGATTTATGTACATCCTGATGACCAAGAAAAGACTGCTTTTACTACTCCTTGGGGCACCTCCATGTACGCCAAGATGCCATTCGAATTGATGAATGTCGGGGCCAATTTTAGAGGGTCGTGGACATAGCCTTCATGGGAGAAAAGGCCAAGTTTGTCCTCATATATCTTGATGAAATTATAGTTTACTCCAGCAATCATGAAGTGCACCTAAATCATCTGAAAAGAGTATTCTGAAGTGAAGACAGTTTGGGATTTCATTGAACCCCAAAAATTCCCAGTTTTCTCTCAAGAAAGGCAAGCTCCTAGGCCACATCGTTTCAGCAGAAGGTGTGAAAATTGATACAGCCTGGGTGGAATCAATTCAGAGGTTGTCCATACCAAAGTCAAAAAAGGATATCCAATCTCTACTTGGTAAGATAAATTTTGTTCGAAGATTTATTCCAAATTTCACTGAGTTAGTGAAACACATAACTTCTATGTTAAAAAAGGGATCCGAGATAAAGTGGACAGACAATGCAAGAATTTCATTTCAGGATATCAAACAAGCTATCATGGAATCCCCCACTCTAATCAGTCTGGACTACGCCAAGAACTTCTATATTTTTTCCTTTGCTTCCTATGACACGGTGGCAGCAGTTTTGTAACAAAAAGATGGTGAAAGTCTTGATCACCTAGTGGCCTTTTTCAGAAAAACACTCAGAGACCCTGAACTAAGGTATGATCCTATAGAAAAACAAGCTTATTCGCTCATCAAGTCTTTAAAAGCTTTCAGAATTTATATCCTCCATGCAAAAGTTATCGCCTATGTTCCTTCATCCTCTGTGAAGGATGTTTTGACTCAGCTTGATATTGATGGGAAGAGAGCTAAATGGATCGCAAAACTAATCAAGTTTGACATATAAGTGAAGCCCACTAAGTTGGTAAAAGGCCAATGCCTTGCCAAGCTTTTGACGGAAGAAAATTGTGATCTTTTGGACATAAATTTCACTGGGGAAAGTTCAACAAGTTTGCAAACAAAGGTAGCAGCGGAAGGACAACATAGCAACCAACATGTGGCCGAGCATTTGTTTTCATGTGAGTGGTATTTGGGTATTATTCATTTTCTACAAAAGTTGTAAGTTCTTCCTGAACTTACCATGACTCAAGCCCGAGCCCTTAAGCTCAGAGCAATCAAATTTTTCATTTATAATAATCTTTTGTATTGGAAAGATCCTGCTGGTTTACTACTAAGATGTTTAGACAAAGAAGAGTCAGTTGAAGTTATACATAATTTTCATTCAAGTATTTGTGGAGACCACCATTACTAGAAGACCACAGCTCATAAGATCTTAAGGGTTGGGTACTATTGGCCTTTTATTTTTTCAGATGTGTGTGCCTTTGTGAAATCTTGTGATAAATGTCAAAGATTCACGGGAAAATAGCAACTAAAATCTCTGCCCCTGAGACCTATTGTAGTGAATGATCCTTTTGAGAAGTGGGGTTTAGATTTTATAAGCGAAATCAATCCTTCATCTAGTGGTCAGTATAAATGGATCTTGGTAGCCACTGACTATTTTACAAAATGGATAGAGGCAATACCCACCAGGAATGCCACTCATCAGGTTGTCATGAAATTTCTTTATGAGAACATCTTGAGCAGATTCGGTTGCCCAAAAAGGCTAGTAACAGATAATGCAATAGATTTCAAAGCTGATGCATTGGTTGACATGTGTAAATCAATGGGCATTCAATTGGTACATTCTACCCCCTACTACCCTTAAGGTAATGGCCTCGCAGAGTCGTCCAATAAGAGTCTAATCAGAATCATCAGAAAACTGTTGGAGGAGAATCAAAAGAGTTGGGATTCTAAACTAAAGTTTGCTCTTTGGGCAGACAAATTAACTAATAAGAAATCCATAGGAACTTCTCCCTTCAAACTGGTCTATGGTAATGATGCCATTTTCCATATTCAACTAGTTTTACGAGTGGCTAAATTTTTTCAGGAAGAGAAAACTGAATCAAATGATATGGTAAGAAGAATGCTTGACTTGGTAGAACTGCAGCAGGTCGGAGAACATTTGGTGGATATATCAGAGGCTCATCAAAAGAGGATCAAGGACACTTTTGACAGAAAGGCAAAGTTGGATGATTTTCATGTTGGTGATTGGGTTCTGAAATGGGACGCCCTCAGACAAGATAAAGGCAAACACGACAAGTTTAACTCTTTGTGGACTGGTCCTTTCATGATAACTCAAGTACAACACAACAACAACTTCATTCTGCAAAATCTGGGAGGTGAAAAAATGTTTGGTAGCCCAGTTAACAGGCGTTTTCTGAAACTTTATTTTTTCTAAGGCCTTGGAGCCTTGTCATTGTAATTTTATTTTTTTAGCTTTTTTGTTTCTACAGAATAACTCCATGCCCAATGGAAACACTAGTAGATAGTTTAAAATTTACTTTTCTCAGGAAAGGCATTGGTTCTGTGGTTCTTGAAACCTCACAGGGAGGCTTTCACCCCCAATAGGAGCCAGTGTTATCTCCTCAAATAAATCAATCGATATTTTTCATTTTAGCTGATAGGGATTCTTTTAAAAAAGGTACTTTTTTAAATTTTAAAGGTTCATTTTTTGAAGCTTTACTCATGTAATAAGGTTTAAGTAAAATTTCATTTAGTTTGTGTTTGATCAAATTCAAATCTTAGGTTTCGGTGGCTTAGGTGAACATATCGATTGTTCATTAGCCACCAAAAGCCTTAGCTTTCAGAAGCTTAAATAAAGAAATCCAGGGCCATTTTAGCCACCGAAATCGTTGAAGTAGGTAAAGACCAAGCACGTCATATCACCTGTTTCAAACGACGGGTTCAACGTTTCCATGATTGCAAAAGCCACCGAAAGGACTGGAGAAGGAACCGTTCATGATCGAAAAGATGATCCCACTATGATATGAGTGAATCTATCCTAATCGCTATATCATTAAGTCATACGTCGTTGTACTTCCCATTGATTTAAGTTATTCGCCATGAATTTTGCACATCATCAATCGTTTCACCGCACTCCTTGCAATCAGTGCCATGATTCAAAAAATCTCCCCATTTATCTCAATTTTAGCTCAGCCGAGACGATTATCGCTAAGTTTACGCTCTGTAAGTCTGCCTGAAATCCACTCCTGTGATCACAAGTGTGCGAAAACATCATCTAAAATGAAGAAAGGAATGTCGACACTGAGGAAGGAGCTTAACGATATCGGTTACCTGGAATCCCATCCCGAGGTATGTCAAATTTTCAAGGACGCAGGGTGTTATAATTTTTGTAAAAAATTACAGAGCTTTCATCAGCAGGTGGCAGAGGCTTTTGCTCTAAATTTCAATGGAAAGAAAGAAATCATCGGTTGGGGTGAATTCGAAATTGATGAATCCCTCATATCCGATGTCACAAAGCTTCCCACGACTGGAGAGAAATGGTTTAAAACCACTGTGATTAAGAATGTTGAGTTTAGGACTTATTTAAAACCAGAACACAGGGGTTTTATTTGGAAGAAAGATATTCCTATATCTTTCCTTGAAGAGAAATGGAAGCAGTTATTGAAGGCTATAATGGTTTATATAACCTGTGAAGGGGGATACAACAGGGTGATGATTTATCATTTCAAACTTAGAAACCATTTGACAGGTAGAAACCCACTTAATCTTCCCTATTTCCTCCACCGAAGCTTATCCAAGATGGCTCATCAAGTCAAGGCTAAACCCAATCAAGTTGCAGGTAGATTATCCCACCATAGTTTAATAAAACTGTTGGATTGTGAGTTGTTGCAAAGAAAGGGTAAAGAATGGAATTATTTCCTATTCTGGAATGATTTCCAGACTGAGGTTCAGCCAGAGGGCAAAAAGAGTCCTCATTCCAAGAAATCCTCCACTCCCAAAAGTGGAAAGAGAAGGAGAAGAGATATCTCTCCAACCCCGGTCAATCAACCCTCTCCTTCCCCTAAGTTGAGGAAAATGAAAAAGAAATTGAATTTTAACAGTGAGGAAGAAGAGGTCATTGAAGTCCCAGTGAACAAAAACGTTCTCAATCTCCCTTACTCAGACTCAGACTCAGAAGAGCAGTAATTCGAAATAGGGCATGATGATTCAGTTACCACAGGGCGTGACAACTCTGTTTTTGTGGAAATATACACAACAAGTTATGAGAACCTTCCATCACATACTCCCCAAGAAGAACAAGAGCCACCAGTTGCAGAGGCCTCATCCAGCAAACGAGTGAAGAAGAATAAATCAAAGGAAATCAAGAAGCTTAAGAAGAAGCTAGTTGAGCAAGAGGTACTTGAAAGGGTAATAAAAACCAGGTATGAAACCCTATCAAAAATCTTTGCAGAAAGCAATTCAGCTTTGGAAAGACTAGCCCATGAAAGCATAAAGGAGAAGAAAAAGAAAAACAAGATTGTAAAGGACTACAACAGCTTATGGAGAGTAGCCCAGGGTTTGAAGAAAAAGGTCAGGGCTTTGAGGAAAAAAGAAATGGCTTCAAAACACCAAGCTCATGCTTCTCTTGAAACCCTTGCAGAGGTGGCAGTTCAATGCAATGAACCAGAAGCAGCCAGTAACCCCACAAATCTTGAGCAATATATAGAAACCTAAAAATACCATCCCTGAGGCGTTTTTGAGCTGAGACAAGGGTATTTTTGAAATTTTGATAATCTCAGGTTTCGGTGGCTTAGGAGAACATATCAATTGTTCATTAGCCATTGAAAGAAAAGCTTTCGGTAGCTAATCGGCCCGAATTCCATTTTCCCTAGCTACCGAAAGCACTGATAAGGAAGAAAGATAATGTTTTTGCACAGATCCAATTTTTTCTTGCTCAAAAGACTAAAAAATGGTCCCAATCATTGGAAGATAATTAATGACATCTTTATCAAGTGTTTGTTTTGGTTTTGGAGATGTTTTAAAAGACAGAAAATGTAAGCAACGGTTAGCTATTGTCAAGGAGATAAGACTGTTGACTATCAACAGGTGTCAAGATCGACTCCTCCCATATAACATGAGATCCAACAGCCTCGAAAGGCTTACTACACCTGCCTAGAATATGAAGAACTTAAAGAGAAATTGAGAAGTTGAATTGATCTAGTCTACTTAAGACAATTATTGATTTTCTATATTTGGCAAAGTTTGATCCAGTAATATAGGATCTGGAAACTGTTTGTAAAAGGCTATAAAGCCAAGAGCATATGATGAACACAAGGTTCGATTTTGAGATCTATAATCTACTGTTTTTTATATGAAAGACACTTTCTTTAATATATTAAGCCTACAAGCTTCTTTCATTTGCTATTGTCAGACTCTCCTTCATCTTTGTTTATGCATATGAGTTGAAATTGTTCTTTTGTCTATGTTTAATGGTCCCATGGTAACTGTCATCTTACTTTTGACTGTTAAGCAAGAATCATAAGCATATTTGGCTTGTTTGTTGACCCATCATATATATTGCCTATGTATGTTCTGGTTAACTGATTGGTTTTCTTATCCATTTGTTTTACAAACCTATTTGATAATAGCTCTTGAAGGCCTTGTATTGCATGAATATAGCTAGACTGTCTTGAAGGTACAATCCAGAGATTAGGATATTCATCTTGATCCAAACCCACACTTATTATTGAAAAAATAGTTGCCAAAAAGATTAAGTTACTAGGCATCTCTGACATACAGCCTAGGAGAGTTTCCTGGAGTGATAATAGGCTGCAAGAGGGTTTTCCTTCTTCCTTCTTTGTTGCAGCTGTCCTCTTCTCGTTCCCATTTCCTTTTCCATTGAAATGGTTTTTAGAGTGCTTGAATGGATTTTCCTCCTGTCCATTCTTACCCCTACTTTCAAGGTGAGTGGCTTCCACACAAACTTCGTCAAGACTGGTGGGGTTAAACAATAGTAAAGTATGACGAATATAACTATGAAGTGCATCAATATACGTCATTAACGTTTCATAAGAATCTAAAGGAATGTTTAGTGCAAGTGATTTCTTCCTAAATTCCTCTGTGAAACTTTGGACTGTTTGACGTTTACTTTGCCTTAAAGTTTTCCATTCCATCATTGCTTTATGTAAATACCCTAATGGATAAAATTGCTTCCTTATCGTTGATTTGAATTCTGACCATGAGGAAAGAAGAATACCACACTTACTTCTGTCATGAATCTTTCTCTCCCACCATACGAGAGCGGTGCCTTCCAACCGAAGAGAAGCCAGTTTCACTTTAACCTCCTCTTCATCAATATGCTAGACACAAAAATACACTTCAACCTATGAGATCCAATTATCTATCTTTTCAGGATTAACGTCTCCATTAAACATAGGTAAAGAAAAATTTACATCAAGCTTTAATAATGGTTTCTTAAAAGAGGATTTATGGCTAGAATGATGAGAATGATGAGAATGCTTAGAGGAAGAAGAACTAGAACTCGAAGCTAAAGATGGAGGCTCAAGAGGATATCCTCCAGCCCCTTGGTTTACCGAAGCATAATCATCTTCATGTGATCCATTTTTCTTCCCTTTTTTCTTCATCCTCTTCTCGTAATCTCCATACATTCGTTTGACCATCTCTGACATGTGATAAAAGACCATGTGAATTTTTTTATCCTGTTCATCACGCTTGTCCTCTTCTGCCATTTTCTTCCTTCTGGATGCACGACCAACTTCGGGATTGAAAGTATTAAGAGTTCCTTCACCTTGATTATGCTTGGCCCTAGTAATCATTCACACTAAACAATTCAATTCAAAGATGATTGCTCTGATACCAACATGATCCAGGATCGTTTCATCGTGACTTATAAAGAATTGTATTAAATGAGCATAAATTAGAGTGCACCATTAAAGAAGGAAAAGCTCAAAAATAAAGAGACATAAGTATCATATATGATCACAAAAACTTGATAATGGAGTTCATCCCTGGTGGACAACGTCTCCGGGTCCTGCTCTCAAATGGGCAGGCTCTTTCATTAACTCAGAAAAATAATTTGGAAAAATACATAAGTATACCTCATTCTGAAATCAAGCTGCAAAAATAATGCTCTGATCATAAAATTGACAGCACCACTGAATTCATGGCCTCGAATTACCCAAAAATGATTGTCTCCACACCTCGATCTGACTCTGGCACTCCCAGGCCCAAGAAGAATTATGTCTTGATTTCCATGCCCTCTGCAACCTGCAATAATAATTTTCCTTGCCTCATAAAATATGCCCATAGTCGTACGATCTGCGCCCCCCCCCTTCGGTTGGACAGAAACCTGGCTTAAATAGTAACTGGGCAGACAGAGTTACCAATGGGTCCATTAGGCGATTATGTTTTCCACACTAAAGTTAAAGCATTGTATGTGGAGGAGGTCCCGGGGTCAAACCTGCGGGCCTCCCTTTTGGGTTGTTAGTTATAACCTCTGCTACATTTGGTTGGTCGGCTTCTAAATTTGGTGGATGTGCCAGATATGGCGGGACCTCTGTCAGATTTGGCGGGGGTCCATTTTTATATTTTTATTTTATTTTTCGGTCATAGGCCCTCCTTGGGAATTTCGGGGGTGCCACGTGGTGCCCTCTGATTGGGCCATGTGGCATCCTCTGATTGTCCCACCTAGATTCTTATGTCACCTCCACGTCAACTCCATACATGACATGTGAAATCTTTTGGGTGGTGCCACATGGAATCACCTGGGGGTGCCACATTGCACTTTTCTACTGGTCCAAATGGAGTCCCAAAAAGCCTATTAGCGGGTGACATGTGGTAGCCGATGGTGTTGCCACGTGGCATGATGACATCAACAATTGTCATGCTAATGCTAATGTCAGCAATACGAATGATCATGTGGCCCATGTTGACTTGCCATGTTTGACTACAACTTTGACCATGAATATCTTTCAATACATAACTTCATTTGACGATTTGTTTGCATTGTTAGAAAGCTTGTGACATGCTCTTCACGATTATGCCATTTTCACTGAGTTTTGGGAACTTGGAATTTTTTCCCTTTCTCTGTCTGCTGGAGCCATTTTGAGTGTTCTGAGTTGCCTCTATGAGTTCTGAGTTGTTCTTAGCCTTCTCTGGATCCTTTTTGGATTAGGGATCCACTCTTGTTCACTTGAATCTACGAGGGGGAAACCTCCAAATGATATACTGATCCAAATGCAATACTTCTTGACTCTAAATCATACCATATATATCGTTATCGATCATATTCTTCCATGACACAACGATATGTGCTTCAAATAGTACATCCACCCTTAAATTCAAAAACAACATTGAAGATTTTAATCATCTCTTCATGCTTAAGTCCCCTGAGGGTTTGAAAGAGAAGTTATACAAAATTGTAGCACCCCACATATACATTGGAATCACCACATGGAATATACCCAAAATAAATCCCTTGAAATTCTATATCCAATGGAATTTATCTGGTATCAATCATAGCATCCTGTGAAAATTTATGAGCTTAGTAGTCCTGTCATTTTCATGAAGCCCATAGAAAATGGTCAATTTTAAATCAACGATATCTTCACTCATGGAGCTTTAATTCAAATGATTTTTTTTTGAAATGGGATGTTTTTGAAAGAATAACTCAGATATGTAATTTGTTTGGTAAAATTAGGCCCTAGGTGCTACAAAAATCACCAACCTCGGTGGAACCTTCTAGAAATCCTTCTCACCTTTATTGTGTTCACACTATTACATGTACATGGTCATATATCAATTATTACTCCCATTGAGTACCTCCCTAGGTACCCCATATTACCTCCCTAGGTATACTACACTCCACCCCACATGAATCTTATTAAAGAAGAAGTTTTACTTCCCCCATCCCAATAAAAAGGCATTCTAGGTTCTAGCAAACATCAGCATGCCACTACCCCAAAGAAAGTGGAGATTGGATCCCCAACACAAAGATGAAAAATATCCAAGATGATGAAGGAGATTTGAACGTAGTTGGAAAAACAATAGGTGTTCCAAAGTGACATGGTGAGAAAGGTGGACACTCTAGGACAACAACTAGTTGTAACCTCACTATTGAAATCCCCACCCCAACACCCCAAGCCATTGATGCTCCGGGAATGAGCCAACATAGAGTGCTCATTGCTAATCTACTCACCATGATCACATCTGACATGGCCTACATAGAATTCGACCTGGCACAGGTCCCCATTGTCAAGATACATGGCTTTATCACCACTATGGTCAATGAGTT
>JZKD02S1741587.1:76122-89981 GCA_000966675.3 Picea glauca | reverse complement strand
TCACTCCAAGACGACTTTGCAGAGAATGCAACTTCTACTCAGTGAAGGTCTTAGTGAAGATGTCTGTAGTCTGTTCTTATGAAGGAAAAATCTGTAAGTCGATGATCCCCTCATGTACTAAGTCCTGGATGTGGTGCATGTGGATCTCGATGTGCTTCATCCACTGCCTATGAACTAGATCTCTGCAGAACTTCAGAGTGCTCTGGTTGTCGCACTAGATGACGATCGATCGATGAAACTGAATGCCCAACTTAGTGAGAAAATATTGTAGCCACATAGCATGAATGGTTATGTTAACTACCCCTCTATACTCTACCTCGGCTGAAGATAAAGCAATGGCATCTTGCTTCTTGCTTGACCAACATATAGTCCCGAAACCAAGACTAAGTGAGTAACCAGATGTGGACTTTCGATCAGTGTTATCACCAGCCCAGTCAGAATCAGTAAACCTGATGAGATATAATGTAGAGTCTATTGGATAATGAATCCCAAAGGTGATGGTGCCCTATAGATATCGAAGGATACACTTTTCAACTTTCCAATGTAGCTCGTTTGGCTCTTGCGTGAACCTGGAAACTGCACCAACTGCATATGAGAGGTTCGATCTGGAGTGTGTGAGATATAAAAATCTCCCCACTAGTTGTCTGTACAGTGTGATGTCAACCAGTGGAGTCTCCTCGCCATCCTCAAGTTTGACTCCTGATAGGAAAGGATTCAAAGCAGACTTGTAGTCTATCATGTGAAATCTCTCAAGGAGATCTCGTGCATACTTGGCCTGAAACAGTTTGATTCGCGATGCATCCTAACTGATCTCGAGTCCACGGAAGAAGTGTAGCAGACCCATGTCTATCATCAAAAACCTTTCATGTAGAATCATCTTAACTGTAGCAATCGTTGAAGTCGAGCACCCTGTGATCAGCAAATCATTGACATTTAGAACTAAAATTAGAAGGGAATTAGCCTTCCTGAGCATGTAGACATTCGTGTCTGATTTACAATGTACAAAGTTTTATGATAATAGGTAGGATTCCATCTTGGCATACCATGCCCTTGGAACCTGCTTGAGGCCATAAAGGGACTTCTTCATTCGACGGACCAAAGATGAGTCCTGCATAAATCCCTGGGGCTGCTCCATGTAGATATCCTTAGAGAGATCACCATGAATAAATGCATTCTTCACATCCATCTAATGGACTTCCCATCCCTTGGTTGTCGCAATGGAAAGTGCCAATCATATGGAATCCATATTCGGTACTGGAGTCAAGGTCTCATCATATTCAATACCATGAACCTGTTGAAAGCCTTTGGCAACAAGCCTGACTTTGTATCTGCTAATCTGTCCATCCACTGCGCTCTTGGTCTTGTAGACCCATCTGCATATAAAAAATTTCCTCCCAAAAGGAAGGGGAACCAGATCCCAAGTCTGGTTCTCGAGGAGGGATTTGTACTCCTCCTACATGGCAGATTCCCAAAAGGGATTTCCAACAGCCTCTCCATAAGACAATGGACCTAAAGACTGAACCAAGAAAAGATGCCTAGAGGGTAATGGTTCAATGGCAGTGAGTGAAATAGGAGGCTCCTCGAAATCAAATTGAGTCCTCCTAGTATCAGTTGGATCACCAACATGATCCCATGCATCCTAAAGAGTAGTTTGTGCCCACTTGGGCCTCTTCTCTGGATCTGCAACTGCATCTAGATGATCTGAATTTTCATCTGACTGTATTGACTCTGAATATGAATCATTTGATTCCTCTGAATCAGAACTCTCATCTGAAGTAGATTCGGCATGTGCATGCTCATCATCTCGGACATGTGGAAGAATGAAGGTGTCTTCATGCAGCTGTTGAGGTACATGTGAGACACTTTCCTCGAATTGGACACTTCACTCGATGATGAGCCAGTCTGAGGAAAGGTCAATAAGTCTATATCCCTTCACACCATCGGGGTAGCCAACAAAAATTCACTCAGTTCTCTATGGATCAAGTGCCTTCCTCTTTTTAGAGGGAATATTGGCCCATGCACGTGAATCGAAAATGTGAAAGTGGGTCACTTCCGGTTTGAGGCCGCTTCAAGCCTCATAGGGGGTCTTATCCTTGACAAATCTATGGGGAGATCTATTTTGGATTTATGTTGCACAATTAAGTGCTTCATCCCATAGTCTTTGTGGTAGTGACTTTGCATGTAGCATGCAATATTCCATCTCCTTTAGAGATCGGTTTTTCCGCTTAGCAACTCTGTTTTGTTGCGGAGTATAGGGAATTGTGTGTTGCAACTGAATCCCTGCCTCATGGAAAAGATTATGTATCTCATGATTTACATACTCTCATGATTCAGATTTTTGTCTGAGAAAGTAGATCCATGTAAAACGTGAGAAATCATCAACAAAAATGAGAACAAACCTCGCTTTGTTGATGGATGGATGCGGAAAAGGACCCATAAGGTCACTGTGGATCATATCTAAAGGTGTGGAAGCTCCCTGAGACTTTCCTTTGTCAAATTTCTCTTGAGGGTTTTTTCCAAGAACACATCCCTCACATACTCCCTTGGAGAAATGGATGTCTAGTAGACCATCAACCAATATTTTCTTGCTAATTTATTGCATGTATATGAAATTCAAATGTCCAAACCTTTCGTTCCATATCCTACTACTTTCATCAGCATGAGTAAGCGGTAAAGCAGAATCGGGTTCAATGAATTCAGAAAAAGTATACAATCTAGACTAATGATTTACCTCATTGGTTGCAAACCTGGAGTTGGTTTTCATGTCGTAGATGTCCACAGAATTTGGTGTGAATACGACTTTCATTCCGGTGGAATAATTTTTCATTTGATACACAGAGAGAAGGTTGACAGAAAGTTTGGGAACGTGCAACACATTCTCGAACCTTCCATTGGTGACTTCAATCCTTCCTTTGTCGGTGACTTAGACAGAAGAGTTGTCCCCCATAAGAATAGGAGGACCTTTTCATGCATCCAATGAAGAATAGACTACTTCTAATGTATCCATGTGATGTGATGCTCCTAAATCTATGATCCAAACATCGGGAGAGGAGTTGATTGCAATCAAGGCATGGCTAGAATTGCCTTTCTTGGAATTCGGATCTTCTGGCTTCTTCTTCTTTGCACCCTCGGGGATGTGATCTCTACGGTTGTTTTTCTGAAGTATTTGAGACATCATATCTATTTTTCTTTTCATCCATGCAGATTCCGAATGGAATCCTTTGTGACAGTACGTGCATTTCTCCCCTTTTCTTCCCTTTTCCCCTTTGGATCCTGAGGCATCGATGAAGGGTTTTGCGTACCCTTCCTTCTTTGGATGTGCATGAGATTTCCATTTATCTTTATCTTTATATTTATGCTACTTTTGGCTGCCATCATGCATAGTGAGTGCATGCACCCTTGGGCCTTTGATTGTGCCCATGTTGATGACCTAGGTTTGCTCTTATGTTAGGGATTCGATAAAGTCCTCAAGAGAAGGCATCTTCTAGGTGGCTCCAGAGGTGAATCTAACAGTATGGAATGTAGATATGAATATAGATAATTCAGTACCAATATTGGAGAGAATGGTAAGAACCATTCATTTCTCCTCCTTTGATTTATCTACCTTGTGAGCTTTGAGTTGCGACAGTAAATCCTTGAATTTTGTAAAGAAATATTGGATATTGTCGAATCTTTTTTGATCCAATGTGAGAAACTCCACCTCCAGCATGTGTCCCCTCATCTCATCCTGTTTTCCAAATATCCCTTCTAAGGTGGTCCAGGATTCATTGGGAGTATTACAGGAAGATATATGAAAAAGGAGATCGGGAGAAATAAGACTGCAAATTGTTCTGAGTGCCTCATCCATGCGATTTAAGTACTTGGATTTTTCTATGGATGATGTCAGTTTTGTATATGTATTCAATTTTAACCTGTACAACCCTCTAGTTCGGAGATGTATGGCTATTTTCTCCTTCCATGAAAAATAGTTGTAAGGTGTAAGAATGAATTCTTTTTGGAATTCCATATTTCCGTTGTCTTCAATCTTTTGTACCTGTAAAAAATTTTGGTGTAGATTTTGCTTAGCAGTCTGTCGGATCTGATACTATGTAAATGTGTTGAACCTGCATAGAATAGATCTAGCTAAACAATAATACACACATTTTCAAAGAGAATTTCAGAAAGAATGAAAGAATTCTCATTAACTGTTGTAAATAATGAATAATTTACACATGATATACTCTGTATAACTCAATGAGTGTGCAATGGAGGAGAACCAATGTGCCATAGTGGTGGTATAGAGTGATCTGGACACACACCAGCAGTTACGGGAGTGAACTTCCACCTATTCTAGTCTCTCAGGCAGTTACAGGAGTGAACTGCCACGTAGTTGAGTTAACTAGTCAACCAGTCTTTAGTTAACTGATTAAACAGAGAGTAGTGAGGCGTTAACTTAGGGAATAAAGGGTAATGTGCCAATCTGGTGATGATACCAAGGCAAGGTCGAATTAGCATGGTGATTATCCCAATTTTGCATGGTGACAAAACCAATGTAGCATATAAACTCAACTCAACTAGTCAAACTAAAGTGTCAACTGAAAGAGAATATTCTCCAGGTGGAATATTCTCCCCTAAAATATAGGAGACTGGATAATGACTAATTATGACTAATAAAAAAGGAAAAGCCTTAGTAAAAATAAATCCTAGGTGTGTGTGAAGTAACTCCAACACCTCTTACAAGGATAAAATTTGGTTTGATGAGCCCAAGAGTTTAGAGGAAGCCATAAGAAAGGCCAAGTATTTGTATGAGAAGAACAGAGGAAAAATATCTTTCCAAAAGGCTTGTGATGGAAAGAATAAGGGAAATATGGATCAAAGGAAGAAAGGATTCAAGCCACCTTTCATTAGAAATAGACCTCAATCATATAAAGAAGGGAATCCATCTCAAGGTGACCAGAAAATGATAGTTTCCTTGAGAAAGAGGCCAATGAAGAAACCCATAAAGTGTTGGAGATGTGAAGGAGATCACATGTATAAATATTCTACTCACTGAGGAGATAAGATTAATATTTTTCATATCGTCAAGAAGGAGGAGACAGTAGAGGACATGGGGAAAAGCATGCCAAGGATCTATGCAACCTTGGACAATAGACAAGAATACTATCAATCCCACACGATTGAAGTGGAAGGTAACATTTATAATCATACCATAGGTATTTTAATTGATTTTCCATAGCTATATATATCCAAAGCTATTTGAAATATTTAAATTGAACAAATGTAAGCATGAAACGTCTTGGTTAGTTTAGCTTGATACTGGAACCAAAATAATAATTAATGAACTTGTTAAAGAATGTCCTATAAACATGAATGGAACTAACACTAAGGAATATTTGAACATCACACCATTGGGGTCTTATGATTGTTTGATTGGTATGGATTGACTAGAGAATGATCGTGTTGTTTTATATTGTTATAACAAGGTGTTCATGTGTCTTGATGAAGAAGGGAATTCAATGACAGTGCAAGGTATTCCAAGGGATATATCTATTCGAGATATTTCAACATTGCAACTAAAAATAAGTTTTAGAAAAGGGTGTCAGATATATGAAGCCCATATGGAAGATTCAATGAAGAATAAGGAGCCAATTCTCAAATATTATCCATTCTTGAAAGAGTATGAATATGTGTTTGAGGAGTTTCCAGTATTTCACCAAAGAGGGATATAGATATCTCAATTGACTTAATTCCTAGAGCTACTCCAGTATCTAGGACTCCCTACAGAATGAGTGTGCCATAACTAAAAGAGTTGCAAATGCAACTAGAAGAGTTTTTAAAGAAAGGGTACACACACCCAAGTGTTTCTCCTTTGGGTTCCCCGATTCTTTTTGTCAAGAAAAAATATGGAACGTTGAGATTATGTATTGACTTTCGACTGCTGAACACGGTTACAGCCAAGAATAAATATCCTTTTCCAAGGATTGATGATGTTTTTGATCAACTAAAAGGAGAAAAGATATTCTCCAAGATTTACTTAAGGTCAGGTTATCATCAAGTGAGAATCCAAGAAGAGGATACTAGAAAATGACCTTTAGGACAAGGTATGGACACTACGAGTTTGCAGTGGTGCCTTTTGGGTTGAAAAATGCACCAGCTACATTTATGTGTCTAATGAATGGGGTGTTCTGAGATTTCTTGGACAAGTATGTAATTGTGTTCATGCATGATAATCTCATCTATTCCAAGATGGAATAGGAGCATGAGAAACATTTGAGGATGGTGCTACAAGTGTTTAGAGAGAACCAATTGTATGCCAAATTGAGTAAGTGCACTTTTTATGAAAAGAAGATCCATTATTTGGGACACATTGTTTCAGAAGAGGGTATATCAATTGATCCATAAAATATTGAAGCAATCAAGAGTTGGCCACCACCAACAAATATTTCAGAAGTTAGATCACTTGTAGGTCTAGTTGGTTATTATAGGAGATTCATTGTGGGATTCTCCAAAATTGCACACCCAATAACATCTTTGCAAAATAAAGGAGTGAAGTTTAAATGGAGTACTAAATGTGAAGAAAATTTCCAGTGCTTAAAGGATTTGTTAACTAGTGCACCTATTTTGAAATTTGCAAATCTAGATGAGTATTTTATTGTGTGGACAGATGCATGCAAGGAAGGGTTCGTTGGAGTCCCTATGAAAAATGGAAATATATTTTTTTATGAGTCTAAAAATTTGAAGGGACATGAAATAAATAATGCCACACATGACTTAGAATTAGTATCTATAGTACATGCCTTAAGGATGTGGAGGCATTACCTCATGGGTAGAAAATTTGAATTAAGGACAGACCATAGTGGTCTGAAATATTCGTTTGAACAACCAACACTAAATGCTAGACAAACTAGATGGATGGAATTTCTTAGTGAATATAAATTTGATATAAAGCACATAAAGGGAAAAGTGAACAAGGTGGTTGATGCACTCAACAGAAGGGTTCATAAAATGCATGCTACAACCATTAGTATGTACAAGACATATTTAAAAGATAGAATTCTAGAAGTTGTAACTGCAAATCAACATTATGTGCAATTTAAAGAAATCTTACAACAGAATGATATACAACATAAATATAAGGATTACAAGTTGGAAGAGGATGGAATCCTTTTATTTCGGAACAGAGTTTATGCTCCCAATTCTCAGGAATTGAGAAATTTAGTCTTAAAGGAGATGCATAATGTGCCCTACGTTGGACATATAGGATATCATAAAACTATTAAAACTATAAGAGGCCAATATTTTGTGTTTGTTATGAAGAAAGATGTCATTGATTATTTGACTGGATCCATGGAATGTCAAAAGGTAAAGGCTGGACATAGACACCCAGCGGGATTAATGCAACCATTTAGATTCCTGAATGGAAATGGGAAGTTGTTACTATATCTTTCATTACTAAATTACCTAGGAAAACAAGGAAACATGATTCCATCATAGTAGTGGTGAACAAGCTTACAAAGGCTGCACATTTCATTCCGGTAAAAGCAACTCATAAGGAAACCAATATTGTAGAAATTTACATGAGAAAAATTACTAGGCTACATGGTGTGCCTAAGGTAATAGTGTTGGATCAAGATCCCAAGTTCACTTCCAATTTTTGGAGAAGGTTGTTTAAGGGATTTGGGACAAAATTAAATTTCAGTACAACATATCACCCAAAGTCAAATGGGAAGACATAAATAATTAATCGAATAATTGAAGATATGTTGAGAATGTATGTAATGGAAAAGCCTTTTAAGTGAGAGGACTATATCAATTTAGTTGTGTTTTCATACAACAATGGGTATCAGGTGTTAAAATTTTGGTGTTCTCGTTTAACCATAGACAATATCACACTATTTTCACCCAACCATAGACACAAATTCCACCCCTAAGCACTTTAACATTTACTTAGAATAATTATGTAAGCCTACCAACAGATAAACCCTAGCCACAATTGTTGCAGCAACAACACAATAACCATACAAGGATAGAGTACATTTTCTCTAAGAGAAGAACACAAGAGAAATACCCACAATTTTTGCATTACTCCTCCATATTTGCGCCCCCTCCAACTGTAGTTGTTGCTCCCAGACTTACACACCTCTAGTTGCAACTGTTTTCTTCTAGACTTGCACACTTGCTAAGTAAGTGTGTACAAATGAACTAGGTGACTGACTATTTATACTAAATTGTCTAGTTGAATGGGGTTGACTTCTCCTTCTGGATGTGTCTATTACTTTAATATTATTTCTCTTGAGGCTGACTTCTCTCCTATGGTTTTCTAACATCTTTTTAATGGTTCTCTTTCTTCTGGAATATTCTATTCTAATTCAAAGGTTACACATGGAGGTTAATACCTCCCACAACTATCAAAACATCAACACTCCCTCTTAACTAGGGAGTTATTATCTAATATGTTATTCATTTAATGGTCTCAAACTCATCCATCCATCTCACATGGCATGTGAAAGACTCACATAGTCTTGCAAACCATTCTATATGTAGCATCACCATAGCCACACATGCTATCTCTTGATCAAACATATCATATTATGAGCATCACCATCATACTCACACATTAGCTATCTATTTGGAAACCACCTCCAACACTACTAGTTGGCACTCTAGGATAGAAACGCCTCCAAAACTACTGGTTGGCCCTCCATCTAGTAACCTTTGATGCTATTGATCAACAATCTAACTGGGAATCACCTCCAACCACAAAGTCTAGCCTTCTAGTTGGTAACCATCTGACGCTACTAGTCGGTACTCCAAGTAGTTTGTACAACAGTGTAACATGTGTACCATACTATTTCACTGGAGTAGCATCACAACAACATACCAGACTATTTCATTGGAGTAGCTAAATCTCTGCATACCAGACTATTTCACTAGAGTAGCAGTCTATGCATACCAGAATATTTCACCAGAGTAGTTAAATATCTGCATACCATACTATTTCACTAGAGTAGTTATGTGTACCAGACTATTTCATGGGAGTAGCATCACAACATTGCACCAGACTATTTCACTGGAGTAGATATATCTATGCATACTAGACTATTTCACTAGAGTAGAAGTATCTCAGTGTACCAGACTATTTCACTAGAGTAGCTATGTTTACCAGACTATTTCACTGGAGTAGCATCAAAAAAGCATACCAGACTATTTCATTGGAGTAGCTATATCTCTGTGTACCAGACTATTTCACTGAAGTAGCAGTCTTTGTGTACCAGACTATTTCACTGGAGTAGTAGTATCTCAACATACTAGACTATTTCACTGGAGTAGCTATATATTTGCATACCAGACTATTTCACTGGAGTAGCAGTCTCTGCATACCAGACTATTTCACTAAAGTAGCAGTATCTCAACTTACCAAACTATTTCACCAGAGTAGCTATGTGTACCAGACTATTTCACTTGAGTATCAATTGTAACACATCATACCCTATCACAAGGGTACATCTTTCTAGACCACACCAATCTTGTTCCTGAAGTACTCAAACTTCACTCTTGACAGAGGCTTGGTCAACACATCAACTATCTTCTCCTCGGTAGCAATATACTAGAGCTTCACTACTCCCTTTTGTACCATGTCTTGGATATAATGGTACTTGATCTCGATGTGCTTGGAATTGTCATGAAACATAGGGTTCTCTGTCAACTTTATGCAACTCTAGTTGTCAAAAAAGATGCAAGTCTCCTCTAAATCAAGATCAAATAGCCCTACAAGTAAATTTCGAAGCCACACTGCTTCTATACATGCTAAAAATGTTGTTATGTACTCTTCCTTGGTTGTACAGAGTATCACACGGGTTTTCTTCCTGCTAAACCATGAGATCATGGCAGATCCCAAACTGAAGCAACATCCGAATGTACTCTTCCAATCCACGAAACTACCATCCCAATATGCATCAGCATAGCCTTGCAGGCTTGTCTCACAATCCAAAACATATCTGAGAACATAATCAATTGTACCCCTTAGCTACCTTATCACATGTTTTATTGCAACTATGTGAACATGTATCGACACAACCATATACTGACTCAATGTGTTCACCGCAAAACATATATCTGGTCTTGTGTTCGTTAAGTACATCAACGAACCAATCATATGTCTATACATGGTGGAATCCACTATATCTGAAGATGTATCACTCAATAACTTCATATTCATCACCATCGGTGTAGGCAAACAATCCCGGGCTCATCAAAATAACTATCTGACATATCCTTCTATGGGTGCCTACTTAAGCATGTACAAATATTTCTTCAATATGTAGACATGTGACTCCTTCTCATGTATCTTGTGGCTTCTCTATGTACACTTCTTTTGGATACTGGAGAAAGTGTCTCATCATAATATTCTCCCTCTTACTGGGAGAATCTTCTAGCCACAAATCAATCTTTGTACATATCTATACTGTTATCTACAACATGCTTGATCTTGTAGATCAAATTGAAAGTCACCATTGACTTCCCTTCTAGTCTCAAAACCAAGGAAAAATCCATATCCCAATCATTTTGAATAGATTTATCCTCTGTCACTGAAAAAAGGAAATCTTCTCAGGAGGTCTCATATCTCCTTGAAGCCTCTGAAGCTTCAATCTATCCTCCTCAACTCATGGCACTTGTCGATCAATCCTTAAAGACATCTCTCTCTCTCATCTGAATCTGAGGAGGAATAATTTATGAATGAAAGTCTCTAGGCCATTGACTCTCTCTAATATCAGGCTCACTTTGATTCTCCATGCTCCCTTTGAAGATTGAATCCATCTGAGTATATATAATATCTAGAGCCATATGATCCCTCTGTATGTGATGATTTCCTATGAAATCTCCTATGAATGATCTCGGGGAGGCTTCTCCTCCCTACTGGATCGTGAGGGGTGAATCCCTATGAACACTAGCTTCTTATGAGCTGGTACTTTATGTGGTCGCTTGCCTCACCACTAGTGAAGCCATATGCGCCTCATGATATGGATTATCAATGCTATATGTCTTTGCATCCTACAAAGTATCACAAGACCATGTTGGTCTCTTCTTGGTTACTGCAACGATTTTGGGTAGGCCCTTCCGGCTCTACTAATGCTTCCTGATGATTTTAAGAGTGATCAACTGCACTAGATGGATTTGTTTAGTCATCTTTGGATCCTTCTTCTCCTTACAATCAATCTCCATATGATATACTTTGTATCTCACAAAAGTACTCTTCTTCATCCTCTTTTTCTTCGGTACATGGATGTATGTGGTCGAGTATACAACTTCTTATATTGGTAGTCTGCTCCATGTCTCAAACTAGAGACCATCTAATATGTTGTCTCCTACAACCGTCACTATATATTCCCTCAAAGTTATCACCCATGACCTGCCCGGAACAAGACCAACAACAAGGGAAAACAATAGACAAGAATAATACTCTTATAATAATAATAAAAACAATAACAAGAAGAATCATCAAAATAGCTCTTTCTCATAGCTATCACTTGTGACCTGCCTGGAACAAGAAAAACAAGAGAAAAAGTAGATCCAATATAATAGCATTTTCATAAGAACATATCTATGTTAACAAGAATAAAAGACAATTTCATGGTAATCAACATATCATTACCAAAGTGACCTACCTGGAAGAAAAACAAGTAGTATCTCCTAGAGGAGATGTTTGTACATCTTGCAAACAAGTAAAATAAGCATTTATATCAATAATACTCACATGCTACCAAGTATTCATTGTATCTAGCAGTAATAAAACCTTTCAAATATTGTTGTCACAACTATAGTGTTTACTTTGTAATGTAGCAATTTTCAAACTTGATATGTGCAAATTGGAAACGTATCAATTTGATCAATCAAACCTGGAACCTGGAGTCTTATATTCAAGAATGAGTGTTGTTTCTTTTGAATCTCCTTCACTCAAGATGACAAGTATGCTCTCCAACATGTCCCCTGTACTAAGACAATATGCTTTCTTGACAGAAATATGAGTTAGGGAATATAATGAAAATAAAATCTAAAAAACTCAACCTTAATCAATCTAATACTTTGACTAAGGTCAGGTTATAACTTTAACTTTGACCAGAAATAATCATAACTTCAATAGATCAAAAAACAACTTAGATATTCAAAATATCACAATAATTCCATAACAACTAGAGGTATATCAAAACAATCAAACCTGGAGTGTGTTGTTCCTCTTAATTTGTTTGATCTTAGATTCTTGTGGATCTACTATTGTTGCTTGGATAAAAGATCCCTTCTCCTGAAAACACCCTCAACATAGTGATACAGTTTAAACACATACAAGTACATACCTACGAAAGGAGCGACAAACAATGGAAAGCAACGATGAATTTTAAAACTTCAAGGTGATCCAACTTGAAATATGAAAGTAGTTGGAAATGCGCTAGGGTAAGGATCACTAGGAAAAAAAAAAATTAGGCCCAATGTTTCACAAAAACTTCACTGGTCTAGAGGAATTGCAAATGATATTTCAATTGGTGTTGCAATTGGAGCTGTAGCTGGTGTTGCAATTGGAACTGTAACTGGTGTTGCAACTGGAACGAAGAAACTAGAAAGAAGCAACTACAAATGTAATTGGCACTGTAGACCTAGGGTTTTATGAGGAAACCCTATTTTTTTTTTAATTTCAAAATTTTGCAGATCTAATCCGAGGGAAACTAAGGATCTTCCTTGCAACGGTTAGAATGTTACGAAGGAAAATAGCATTGATTCCATGTTGAAATTTTGGTGTGCTCATTTAACCATAGACAACATCACACTATTGACACCCAACCATAGGCACAAATGCCACCCTCGAGCACTTTAACCTTTATGTAGAATAATTTTGGTAAGCCTACCAACAGATAAACCCTAGCCACGACTGCTACAACAGTAGCACAATAACCATACAAGGATAGTGTACCTTTTCTCCAAGAGAAGCACACAAGAGAAATACCTGCAACTATTGCACTATTACTCCAGATTTCCACCCCCTCCAATTCTAGTTGTTGCTCCTAGACTTGCGGACCTCCAAATGCAACTGTTGTCTTCTATACTTGTACATTTTCTAAGAAAGTGTGTACAAATGAACTAGGCAATTGCCTACTTATACTAAACTTTCCAATTGATTGGGGCCGACTTCTCCTTCTGTATGTGTCTATTATTTTAATATTATTTCTCTTGAGGCCAACTTCTCTCCTAGGGTTTTCTAAAATCTGTTTAATGGTTCTCTTTCTTTCAGAATGTTCTTGATTTGAATTTATGTAGTAACGCAACATAATACAAAAATAACCATAAATACAAGGATGCAACGGAAATAACACTTCATTTCATTAATATCAAAGAGCTGAAATATGTTTACAGACAGAATGGAAATAAACTAGCTAGGGCGATGGTATCTTATCTCCGAGAAGAGATGTGGTGGATACAGGCCTCTAAAATTTATGTTACCATGAGGCTCGAAGGCCTATACATTTTTGAGAAACAATGGAAAATGATAAACATCCAAAAATGTAACCCTAGGAGATGAAACACCAGAATATGGGCCCCGTCGGGGTAAATTGGTACATCAATTTCCTGAGGTCGTAACTTTGGCATACTATCTCCATTTCACACACATGATATATCGTTACAAAGATCTATCTGAGGAATACAAATGCTGACAACGAATGTCAAGGTTTGGAACAGACTCATTTTCGTCGAAGGTTGATGCCCAAAAAACGTCGTTTAGGGCCTCAAAACAGCTCCGGAAGTTTAGGACCAGAAAAACTGCCAAAAATAGTAAATTGTGCTACAATTAAGGAAACTAAAAAACTGAAAGAAACAATGGTGTGGGTCCA
>JZKD02S1741587.1:51604-71165 GCA_000966675.3 Picea glauca | reverse complement strand
CATTTCCTAAATCAATTCTGGCCCAACTGTTACTCGGTCTTCTAATCTATCCCAACTCAATGGTGTTCTGCATGGCCTTCCATACAAAGCTTCGTATGGTGGAATTCCGATGGAAATATGATAACTGTTATTGTAGGAAAACTCTACCAAAGGTAAGTACTTATCCCACTGGGTTTGATTATCCATTACATACATCCTAAGCATGTCCTCCATAACTTGATTTACTCTCTCAGTTTTCCCATCTGTTTCAGGATGATAAGTTGTGCTTAAGTTCAATTGATTCCCCAATGCTGACTGTAAACTTGTCCAAAACCTAGATGTGAATATGGAGTCCCTATCTGAAATAATCTTTTTAGGTATCCCGTGCAAACGGATGACCTCACTTATGAACACTCGTGCCACATCAGTAACATCGTAAGTGTCTCTAACCGGAATGAAATGAGCACTCTTGGTTAACTTATCCACTATCACAAGAATGGCATTGTGTCTATGAGATGTGAGTGGTAACCCCACAACAAAATCCATTGAGATGACTTCCCATTTGGACATAGGAACATCATGTGGTTGTAGGAGGCCTCTCGGGTGATGGTGATCGACCTTCACTTGTTGACACTCTAGGCATCTGGCGACGAAATGGACTACATCGCGCTTCATGCCTACCCAAAAGAAGAGTTTCTTCATCTCTACGTACATCTTCTTCACACCCGGATGCGCATAATAAAGTGATCTATGGGCTTCCTTCAGTATGATGCTTCGAATATCCCCATTCTCAGGGATGTACATCTTCCTTGATATCTTAACAATCCATCTATTTCTAGATTATATCCTTCATACCTTGGGTCTAACTGCCTCCCGCTTTGGAGGTTTGAAGTAACCTTTAAATACCAATTGTCTCCTAGTAGTTGTGTCAACACATGTTCCCTCAGACTGACCTTTAAGGTCACCAAGGAGAAGATACGTGGTCTCCTACTCAAGGCATCTATGACCACATTTTCCTTCCCCTTTATATATTAAATACCAAAATCATATTCACTCATAAACTCACTCCATCACCTTTGCCTGGCATTCAAATCTCTTTGAGTGAAGAGATGTTTTACGCTTTGATGGTCCATTTTGAGTTCAAAATTTCGCCCCACAAGATAGTGCCTCCAAAGTTTCAGAGCTAACATTATGGCTGCCAACTCTAAATCATGATTCGCATATAACTCTTCGTGCTTCTTCAACTTTCTTGACGCATAAGATATCACTCCTCCATCTTGCATGAGCACGGCCCCCAATCCTTGTTTCAAGGCATCTGTGCAAACCATGAAGTCCTTTTCTATATCTGGCACTCGTAGAATTGGCGCACTAGTTAGTAACCTCTTAAGCTCAATGAATGCGCTATCACATTCTTCTGTCCATTCATACCTGACCCCCTTGCGTTGCAAAGTGGTGATGTATTTCTCTATTTTTGAGAATCCTTCCACAAATCTCCGGTAATAACCTGCTAGCCCCATGAAGCTTCTCACCTCATGTGCATTTTTCGGCACTGGCCATTCCATAATGGCTTTTACCTTTTCTGGGTCCACCGAGATTCCTTCACCGGATATGATATGACCTAAATAGTGGATCTCTTTCTGGAAGAAGGAACACTTCGATAGCTTCCCATACAATTTGTTCTCCCTAAGGCAAGACAACACTATTCACAAGTGTTCCTCATGTTCTCTTTCATTCCTAGAATAGATGAGAATGTCATCCAGAAAAACTTGTACAAAACGATCTAAGTACTTCCGGAATACGTCGTTCATGAGGCTCATGAATATTGCTGGCGCATTGGTCAATCCGAAAGGTACTACAACAAACTCATAATGTCCAAACCGAGTTTGAAAGGTAGTTTTTAGGATATCACCTTCCTTAATCCTTAACTGATGATATATAGATCGCAAATCGATATTTGAGAATACCGCTGCTCCTTTCATCTGATCGAAGAGGTCATCTATTCACGGCATTGGGTACCTGTTTTTTACTGTAGCACGGTTCAAGTCCCTGTAGTCTATACACAGTCGTAAGGATCCATCCTTCTTCTTTACAAAAATTATCGGTGCACCCCAGGGTGAAACACTGGGCCTTACTAGCCCTAAGTCTAGTAACTCCTTCAACTACATTTGCAATTCACAAAGTTATGGTGCTGTCATTCGATACAGAGTCTTGGATATTGGTTCTGCACCAGGTTTTAGCTCAATGGTAAAATCAAGCTCCCTCTCAATAGGTAACCTTGGTAACTCATTCGGGAAAACATCTGGAAATTATGACAATACCGGATACTGATCTAATGAGGGTCCTTTCCTTTCACCCACTGCTTCCGCTACATACAGTCGACACCCTTGTCTCAAGCATCGCTTGACCTTCGTAGTTGATATAAAGCGTAATGATACTTTTCTCTGTACACCTTGGATCTCTACTGGTCTTCCTTCATCATCAATACAAAGCACCTTCTTTGCGAAACAATCTACCAAAGCTCGATGAGTTGCTAACCAATCCATTCCAATGATTAAGTCATATGCTCCAAGAGCAGTGACGTATACCTTCAACCTGGTAGTGCACACTCCTAGGTCTACTATATAATTATCGACACTAGGTCCTACAGCTTGTTTTTCCCCCGAAGCCATCTCAACTTGTTTAAATTCATCGTGCTCGTAGGCTGCCAACCCACTCCTTTCTAATGCAGATGGTGAAATGAAACTATCTGTTGCACCAGAATCAAACAAAATCTTAACATTAACATGATTTAACGTACCTGAGGATTCTACTACTGTGGATTGATGTTCGGCCTAGCGGTTGTTAACCGCTGCGTAAATATGATGGTTGTTACTTGCTCTCCCCATCGATGCCTTTCCTTCTCTATGTACGAACCCTAATTGTAACTCTGGGCAGTCTCGTTCATAATGGGGTGCTTCGCATCTCCAACAGGCAATACAAGATTGAACCGGTTCACTGTTAGGTGACTGATTCCTAAATGATTTCCTTCCCCTGGAACCCCTTCCCCTACTAGTTGTTCCTTGAGATGGTCGTGGACCTATCTGCACCATTGGCGATGAACGATATGCTGCACTAGCTGCCATTGAAATCCCTGCAGCTACTATCCCTGGCACGACTCTATTACCATAAGGTGGTGGCCTCGATCCCCCTCCCCTAGGAAATGTCCTCGGGGTCTTTCCTACAAATCCAGGGCGATGCGAAAATGCCGACCTTGTACCCCCTGTTAAGTTTATGTGTTCTTCCGCATAACGCGCACTTTCTACTGCCTCTGCTACTGAAGACGGTTTCCACATCCGCACCATAGCTCTTCTCTTCAGGTTCAATCCATAAACGAAGCATTCTGCTTGTCGTTGGTCATTGTCCATATACGAAACATACTTGACCAGTTCCATAAATCTGATCTCATATTCTTCTACAGTTTTGTTTCCTTGTACTAAGGCATGAAATGCCCCTACTTGTTGCTCCTCGTAGTATGCTGGTAGATATTTCCTTTGGAACCTCTCCTCGAAAAGTTCCCAAGATACTGTGTCTGGGGTAAGGTGTAGTTGTCTTTCCAAGTTGCCCCACCAGTTTAAGGCGCTGTCTCTTAACTGCAAAATTGTGATCTTTGCCTTCGAGTTGGACGCATAATCCCTTAAGGCAAACCACCTTGTCATGCCTTCCAACCATGCTTCCACGCGTTCACTGGCGTGACCTACGACAAACTTCGGAAGTTTGATCTTCTGCAATTCTCGCGTGATGTCTTCAGGTGGAAATTATCCCCTTGAGTTCCTTATTGCTTCTGGATTACCTGTTCCAGATAGTGGGTGTTCCACTTCAGTTCCTACTGGTTGGCGCCCCTTTAAAGTCTCGTTAATGGCCTCCAACGAGCGTAGTATGAGGGCTAGTTCATGCGATGGTGGTGGTGGTGTTGGTGTTGTTGGTGCTGTTGATGGTGTGGGTGGCGTCGGTGGTGCCCGTGACGACGCTCCCCTGCCTCGACCCCTTCGAGTCCTGACCATCTTGTATGACTTAACCTGTATCACCCCAAAGTCGTCAGGGTGAGTTCCAGGACGTTTCAAATTGGTACTACTTAAACTTAGAAACAGGGTTAGGCGTAAGTTTTCTTTACTTGTCTGTAAACAAACATTACTCCATCAGGGGAATTGGCTCGGTTTGGGTTAGGATTAAGCATCTAAGCTTGGTTGACATCGAACTTTAAGGTAGATTAACCTTACACTTAATAAAATAATTAATTTAAAATTATTATTACACCAATTTAACTCAAATTATCTTTACTTTAAATTTAAACTAATTTGACCTTATTTATATATAAATCATTTATACTAAATTATTTAATTTATTTTAAATTATTTTTAACACTTTATACTATATATATAAAAATAACTGAATGTATACCCCAGGGTTCGGGCATGCATGGGTTCCACGTGCTCGTCTGGCTTCTGCACCTACCGTGACTTATTCCCGACTCTGTATCGGGGTTTCGGACTTTTTGCTGTCACAAAATATTTACCTTTCCAAACCCCGATTCGCGATGGACTCAGTCTCTATGAGCTAGCCCCTTACTGACTATACCTTGGTCCATATGACCGCGCTCACAATCCTGCTCCCATAACCCCTCCTATCGGGATTTTGTGCTCAAATTTCCCGATGGGCCCTTTTCTTCGTTAGCCTCTTTTACTACGAGCTTGATCCATATGATCGCCTCCACGACCGTGGCCTTGTATCACCCTATCGAGATTTCAGCGTTTCCGCATTTGCGATGTTAACGTGCGCGCGTCCTTAGGATTCCCGATTTCCCGATCCGCGATGCACGTGTGAGCTCTATCGAGTATCGCGAAATCGTGACTTCTAATGCAACGATTCCTATGTATGCAAAAACCTCGAAATGCCGAATCTCGACTCCTTCAGATCCTCTGACACGCATCCCTCCAATCGAACGGCTCCGACCGTGTCGGGAAATTACGGATCGCAATTTCCTATTGCACAATTTCTTTACCCTCGAAAAATCCGATGTCCCCCAAACACCGACTCGTTAGGATCTGATGCCATGCGTCCTCGTTGATGGACGGTTCATAACTCCCGTCGGGATATCGCGAATCGTGACTCCATCAGGCGAGTATTCCTTGCCCTCGAAAATCCCTATATCCCGATTCCCCGGTTGGCTGACAGCTGGCCTCCACTACGCCTCTGTCCTTCTCCTCTACTGTGATGATAGTTGGCCCCCACTCATTGGGGTTTCCACGGATCGCGAATTCTCAATGCATAAACCACTTGTCACCAGAACCCCCAATTCTTCGATGAATAAAACTCTGACGGCGCCCGATCCTTTGCCACCTGTCCCTGCAGATGGACGGTCCTGATTGACTCTCGGGGTTTCGGGACTTACGATGTCCTGAATTCCTTGTCCTCGAGAATTCTAATTTTTCGATGGCTAATATGCCGACTTGCTTTGGATCTCCGACACTTGTCCTGTGTGAACAGACGGTTCAGATTGACTCTCGGGATTTCGGGACTTTCAAGGTCTCGGTTCTCATGACCTCGAGAACTCCGATTTTCTGATGGGGCCAAACGTCGATGGTTATCGATGGTTGCCACCTGTCCCACAGATGGACGGCCCAGATCTGATCAGGAAATCACGTATCGCGATTTCAACCTGCACAAGTCTCACGTCTCCGGAAACCCTGATTTCACGACTCTTTGGGATCTTCCGACACGCGTCACTACCGTTTGGACGGCTCTGATCCTATCGGAAAATCGTGAATCATGATTTCATTATGCAACGGTTCTACACTCCTAAAATCTCCGATGGTAAAATCCCGACGCCTCCCCAACACGCTGACACATGTCCTGCCGAGATCAACGGCTTAGATCTTGTCAGGAAATCGTGGATCGCAATTCCGTGTGACAAGATTTATGGGTGCTTGAGAAATCTGATTCCCTGATTCCCGACTCTCTCCAGGGTTCTGACACATGTCCCAAATGATGGATAGTTCAGATCGACTCTCGGGGTTTTGCTACTTTAGAAATCTAGGAACCTTCACTTACCTGTACCCCGATGACCAAAAATCCCGATTTGGTGGTCACGCGACACGTGTCCTCCTTGAGATCCTACGGCTATGACTCCTCCGCCGTTCCAGGGTTCTCCGAAATACCGATGAACTCTCGACTCCCTGCCACCTATCCAAACAGATGGACGACCCACATCTTCCTGGGGTTTCAGGGTTTCAGTTGTTGAAAAACACTCGGTCCCAGAATTCTCGATCCTTCAAATCTCGATGGGGACTCCCGTGCGACTTCTATCCGATCCAACAGCTAACGAATAACTGGTCCATGATCCGACGGTCCACGACCCCTAGAGCTTGGACTCCCAGCGCGACCGTAACCTTTTCATTTCTTTGATAGATCTAACGGCTGATGGGATCCGCCCAAGATCTGATGGCTCATATCCGTTCTTCTGCGTAATAGACAGCTCTCCTTCGGGAAAATCGATTAGTTGCACAAAACATTACGTAGTGTTAAAATTTCTCTTTTGGCACGGTTGAAATTTTTATGGGTCTATAGTTAATTATTACAATCATCGAGGCTTAATATAGGCAAATAGTTCACACTATTCCTGTGCGGTATAAGTCTGCTAAATTTCCTTTTTCCGACTACGCATTGGCATTTTCCCCCATTTAGGTAAGTTCGAGGTGAAATAGGCCTTTTCAAGGTCCCGCAATTGCCTTTTGCATTTTATTTAGTAAGGTTCGTGTAGTCATTGAATCTTACCAGTTTCAAGCCTTCAATAGAAGCTTCCCTCAACATTTCCATCAATTTCAGATGTCTATTCTACCCAGAACTTCATTGGCAAGTACTGCTCAAATACAATTAAATTATCAACTCTCTTTTTTTTCTTAATAGCTTTATTGGGCTTTTTTAATGGTAGCCATTTCGTGGGAAGTGATCCTTCCAACTATCTGGTTTACCGCTACTTAATTTAAAGGGTGTTCCATTGAATATTCAGACTAAAACTGTAGTAACCATATATAATCTAGTTACAGGATATTGCCTAAAGCAGTTGCTTGCGATACATCTGTGAGATCTTTTACTTGGATAATGAAGGGATACTACCTGAGTATATTTTCGGGTACTGTATCAGTCATATTGGGTCAAACTGAATGTGTTTTGTTTTTAGTTTAAGCGTGGCTAGAGTTAATCGTTTGGGATTTTGGCCCTTAGGCCCAGATTTCGAACTAAGATGCTCTGATACCATATGTAATTCCCATATATTTCTAAACATAATTAAGTTTCCTAAACATTTTATGAAAGTAAACTGAAACAAAACTTCATAGCATGATATTGATTTTGATAACAACAACTTCAGTAACTTAGATTTATCAATAAATACTAAATTAATGACAGAATGAAATAAATACATAACTTAAAAAGTACCTAGATCTGATGCTAATTTATGTTGCCGCTTTTCCTTTTTGTTGCCTTTCTGCTCCCTGCTACACAGATCAACCCTACCACAAACAAGAAAATAACTGCCCAAAACTACTGTCCTCCCTGCCAACTAGGAAAACTACCTAGCTCTAGGATATCTACGGATATCTTGGCCCTCCATGCCCAAAACCTCCAGCAACTCAGTCCCTCCCCTGATCAAAAGCCACAGTTTCAAAACTCTGTGCTCACAGTAAGTCCAAAATTCCACAAAATACAACAGTGCACAGAAACTCGCTGCTCACAGCAAAACACCACCGTCCAGAGGCTCTCTACTCACGGAAAAACACAACCGTCTAGAGGCTCTCTGCTCACGGCCCAATACCATAGTCTCAGCCAATACAGTCGTCTCAGCAATTACAGTCCACAGCATCCATTCCCCCTCCATCGAATGGTGCGCACATCCCCCTCTTCCCGTCCCTTATTCCTCCCTGTTGACTCACGCATTAACTTCACAACCACCCCCGTCCTTCGTCCTTCGTCCCTTCATTAATATTTTTATCATCTCGGGATTTCTGGGCTTCTCACCCTGCATACGCCACCCTCTACTGCATACGCAATTCCTGTTATCTCATTATTTTTTTCATCCCTTAAATTTATGTCAGAGGTCATTAAATGTGGTCTTTAGTTCGATTATTATTACTTAGTTAATCCTCAAATATTTCTTTAATTAGATATTACTTAATAATATTTAATCATTTATTCAATTAGGGTTGTTACATTGCAAGTCTAGTAATGTGAGAACTAGGGCACAACATAGGCGATTTTTCAATTCTGTGCACGCCTTCTACTAAGATTCCGACCAAAATAATTTTTCTTTCACTCCTCCCTTGGTGACTCAACTCAAGGGCCAAGTGATATGAGATAATCCCAACACAAACCTGCAGTAGAAATTAGCAAGACCCAGAAAGTTGCAAAGCTCTGTTAGAGTGGTTGGGGATGGCCAATCCCTAATGAATTATATCTTGGTTGGATCCACATGCACCCCACGCTCATCAATAATGTATCCCATATACTGAACCTGGGTCATGCCAAAATTCAACTTCTCCAAATTGGCATACAACTTTTGTTTTGGCAGTGTTTGGAGGACCTATTGGATGTGGTGGAGGTTCTCTTCCCAAGTATGGCTGAAGATTAGGATGCCATCCAAGTACACTACTACAAATGAGTTGGTGAATGGTTGCAATATGTCGTCCATCAGCCTCATGAAGGTTTTGGGAGCATTCGTCAACCCGATAGGGATGACTAGCCATTCAAAAAGGCCCTCCTTGGCTTTGAAGGCAATCTTCCACACATCAGACAGTTCGATTGGTACCTAGTGATACTCAGACTTCAAGTCGATCTTACTGAAATATTTCGCCCCTTTGAGTTGGTCTAGAAGGTCATCAATCTGTGGGATTGGGTACCTATTCTGGATAGTGATCTTGTTCAGGGCCCGATAGTCAATACAGAGTCTCCAAGTTCCATCCTTCTTCTGCACCAACACGATCAGGCTCCCACAGAGAGATGAACTTGGCCAGATGTGACCTTTTTTCAACAGCTCCTGAATCTACCTCTTGATCTCATCATTCTCCATACTAGAGCGTTGATAGATCGTTCCATTGGGAAGCGGCGCACTTGGGTTCATATCGATGGGGTGCTTGACCTGACAATGAAGAGATACCCCTACGGGTGAGGTGAATATGTACCAGTACTCCTCCATGAACTTGTCCATTTTTTGTTGCCGTGCGGAGGATCCCTGTCTGAAGGTCGTGGCCACAATATTCTTCTTGCCCTGAGGGCAGATCATCAAGAAAACAAATTTCCTGGTTTTGGAAATGAGCTTACTGAAATGTTTTGTAGTAACCAAAGAGATAGTGGCAGGCGGTGGTACCTCTGGTATCCTATACAAATTATTTCCCAAAGTAAAAATAACATCGCAAGGTCGGGACTCATACACAACATGTCACTTCCACAAGTATGGTTGGCCTAATAATACATCACAAATATCAAGAGGAGCAATGCCACATAATACCTCATCGGTGAAGGGCTTGATGTTGTAGGGAAGGCGACACCGTTGGCTGATGAGGAGATCCAGTCCTTGGTGAAGTCACTCGATGGTGTACAATTGTGGGTGTGTTGTGGTTGGCAAGCCCAACCGCTTCATGACCTATGTTGAAATAAGGTTCTTTTGGCTCCCACTGTCGACAATGAATTGTAGCAAGGAACCCTTTACCCACATCTGGGAGTGGAAGAGATGTTCCTCCTCCTCTAGATCTTATGATTCTTCCTTTTGGATATTCCTGGTGGCAATGGTGGCGTTGGGCTCCACATTGATAATGTTCTTCCCTCTGTCATTCCCTTTCTTGGTTTCTAATTCAGTGTCAGAACATGCATCTGATTCAAAATCCTTCATCTTGGCCACCGGTGACTTCTTGGCCCGACACTCACTTGTGTTGTGAGTGGAGCTCTTATGGAACTCACACCACTTTCCCATGTCCTTATTTGGCTTTGCGATGTTTTTATTTTATTGTGGCTTTGGCAGGTTGTCTTGATTTTCCATGCCTTGGCTTTGTGATTTGTTCTGTGGTTTGGGGGCACCTTTTGCTTTCTTTTGATTCGCATATCCAAAGTCTTTCTTCTTTTGTTTGAATTTCTTCTCAATCTTGGCAGCATACAGGTATGTTGTACCAAGTGAGGAGATGTAGAGGAACTCCATTTCCTCCTGAATGTATCTATGTAGAGAACTATGGTACTTCAGCACCAAATGTTTCTCTGAATCTTTGATACCCAACTTTGTGCACAGGGTATGGAACAGATTCGTCAACTCATGCACATCTTGATCCCTTTGTTGTTGCAATGTAGTCCATTGTATGTACTTGTCCTCATATCTCCCCATGGGATAATATTATTCCTTTATGGAGTCTTGGAAATAATTCCAAGTGGGTACGGCCAAGAACAGAGAGGATTCCTCCTCGTCCTTTTTCTCATAGTAGGTTTCCCACCAGTCCTTGACGTGGGGGGTGACTTTGAGCAGTGAAAAAACAATCTTCTCCCGGTCGGAAAAGTCATGAACCGAGAAATATACTTCTAATAGATTCAACCATCTATCTACAACGTCTATATCTATTCGGCCATCAAATATGGGAATTTCAAAGTTTACTTGTACCTTAAAATGGGTTATGCCTCCAAAGTGGTTGCTAGATGCAGATGCGCCACCAGTGGGCAGTCGTTGAAGGATCTGGGTGAAGATATCCATCATCGTGTTCCTTTGTTTTTAAAGGGCCTCCTCAAGCAATATTTTGATACGATCTCCTACTCCCTCGTCTTTCTTTTCATCCCCCATGGGCGATCGTTGGGGTTTGCAAGGCTGATCTTGCAAAGGTTCAACCAGATCGAGCCCTAACTCCTTATACCTCGATCTTGTTGGGGAAATGCAATGAAGGATCGAGAAAGAGAAGAACGCTCTGATACCACTGATCTGAATTTATGTAGGAACGCAACAGAATACACAAATAACCATAAATACAAGGATGCAATGGAAATAACACTTCATTTCATTAATATCAAAGAACTGAAATTTTTTTACAGACAGAATGTAAATAAACTAGCTAGGGCCTGGTAGTTTATCTCTGAGAAGAGATGTGGAAGATACAAGCCTTTGAGCTCTGTTTTACCATGAGGCTCGAAGGCCTATACATTATTGAGAAACAATGGAAAACCCTAAACATCCAAAAACCTAACCCTAGGAGATGAAACGCCTGAATATGGGCCCCGTTAGGGTAAATTGGTACATCAATTTCTCGGGGCCGTAACTTTGGCATACTATCTCTGTTTGACACACATGATACACCGCTAGAAAGATCTATCTCAAGACTACAACTAATGACAACGAATATCAAGATTTAGAAAAGACTCATATTTGTCAGAGGTTGATGCCCAAAAAACGTTGTTTAGGGCCTCAAAACGGCTTCGGAAGTTCAGGACCCGAAAAATTGCCAAAAATAGTAAATTGTGCTAAAATTAAGGAAACTGAAAAACTAAAAGAAACAATGGTGGGGGTCCAAGTGGAATAGTTGAGTGGCCACCAATATCCACCTGGATCAATTCCATTCTAATTCAAAGGTTACACATGGAGGTTAATACCTCCCGCAGCTACCAAAACATCAACATCGGGAATCATTGAATATGATCCCATTTGAAGCATTGTATGGTAGAAAATGCAACACACCAATAAGTTGGGATAAACAAACAGAAAGAGTCATGATTGGGGCTGAGTTTTTAAAGGAAATGGAAGAATAGATGGTATATCATGAAGAATTTGAAATTTCCACAAGATCGACAGAAGAGCTATGTTGGTAAAAAGAGAACAAATAAATAATTCAAAGTGGGGGAGAATGTGTTTTTAAAAGTTAAAGCCAAGAGAAGTTCAATGAAACTAGGAAGTTTCTCAAAGTTGAGAGCAAGATAGTATTACCTACATCCATTAACATTCATAACTTGTTCCATGTGTCTTTGCTAAAAAAGTATGTGTGTGATCCTAATCATGTGATTGATTAGAATGTGGTTCACGTGGAACATGAAGGGGATTTCCAGGTGGAACCAATGTGCATCCTGGACCAGAAGGTCAAAGTGCTTAGGAACAAATCCATAGGCTTGTTAAAGGTTCAATGGACCTATTACGGTCCTGAATATGCTACATGGGAGCATAAGGAAGCCATGCAGGAAGCATACCCACAATTTTTTGCAAATTTTGAAGAAAATTGAATGTACACTTGTACATAAGGGAATGAAGACTCAATTTTGGAAGTTGAAGTTCCTGGAGCCACAAATTTGAGATTCTTGTCCAACCAATGAGATGTTGAGGGGAAAAGGGAGTTATCGGTTGGAATTTTTATGTGATTCATTACGTTGTAGAATTATCAAGTATTTTGATGTAATTTTGTATATATGTCAATGTGTAAACTGTATGGTTATGTGCACTGAGGATAATTTAGTTTGTAGGGGGATGGGAATGTAACATCCCTATTTCCAAACCCCAAAATAGCGATGTGTATTGTAAATGTAGAATGTATCTGAGAGCCAAGTGATGTATATTGTAAATGTGATGTATGGATGAGAGCCAAGTGATGTATATTGTAAATGTGATGTATGGATGAGAGCCAAGTGATGTATATTTTAAATGTGATGTATGGTCGAGAGCTAATATGTAAACAATGTAAATTGAAATATAATTAATGAAATGTATCGCTAGTTCCAGACGGAAACAAATGTAGATTTGGGGCTAAGTATCCACAAGTGAGGGAAGGATTCCAAGGGGGAGAGTTACCCATATCTATTAAACCAAAACTCATTTCCTATTTTTCTCTAAATTATCCTTGCCATGAACCTTCCATTAGTTGTTGAGTGTTCTAGAGACCAATCATTGAAATCATGTAAGAGGGTTGGTGTGCAAGTCACTTCCCATAGTTATTGAAAGCATGGGGGATGAGTACAATCAGATTAGGGAAGAGTGCAAGTCAAGTAATCAAGATAAAGAGAGGAAAATTTATATGGGTAGGAGAACAAAATTATGCATTCACGTTTTTTGCGTAGAGATTTATTTTTACATGCAGTTTTTTGAGCAGCAATGGAGTTCTGAGTGGGGGAGCTTGAAGGCAGTTGTTGTGGACATGTTTGGCCGCTATTTGGAGCTTTAATTTCATGGATAAAGAGGTTTTGTTCCTGGGAGCAATTCTCTATTCAAAATTCTTCCAAGAAGCACGTGTTTTAGCTACTAGGTGAATTTGTGTTGCAACTATAGAATTCTTGAATTCCCAGCAAGTATAATTCTTGTCCAACCTATGTTGGAAGCCTTGGAGGGGAGTGGAAAGGCATAATGGACTGTGATTAGTGAAGGGAGATTCCCTCCCTTGGTTTGTGCAGGTTGAGGGGAAGTTTGTTGGTGGACTGGAATTAGTTGAGAGTTTAACTACTGAAAGAGGGACATTAGCCAGCCTTAGGGACCTTCGTCTCTTGTGGATTCATAGCCCTAGCTCGAGGGTGTCTTGATGTTGAGAAATGTAACAACAAGGATATGGTTGGGAGGAATATATGTCCTCTTTAGCGAGTTACACACTTTATAAGACAAGTGTTGTTATTTGTTGTGTTTATATATGTATGATGTTGATATAGTTGTTGTGCAATTTACTCTGAATTATATTGGGATATTATTGCTTGTTGTGAGAAGAATGATTCATTTAAATCCCTATCTATATGGTGGGTTGTTTTTGTATGTTGTTTAGTTATTCTATGCATAGTTAAAAAATTGTATTTACATTTTTAAGTAGCATTTACAGTTGAAAGTGTATGAATGTCATGTTGTGTGATTATTTCCGCATTTTGATTTAGTATCAAAACTTTTAGTGAGTTTTTTTAGCCGTGGCATGACCCAGATAGGGGTTGGGTATGTTACAAAAGTGGTTGTGCATATAGAAACTAAGGGCCAATATGATACCATGCTATCCAGTCACACTGATGTATTCACTGCTCTAGATGAGACCTACTCACAAGATTATCCACAGGTTCAACTTACAATTCTATCCCCACAGAAAATTAGAGTCGTTGTCGAGCGCAATCATGTACTAGAATATCTAAATCTATAACTTCACACACAAATTCAACAATTAATGTTGGAGGAGACATAAATACAATAATAGATCGCAATAACAGAAGCAATCATCCGTGATAGTCGAAATTTCGCTCAAGATTTTTTTGGCGTTGGTCCGTTGGTCAATCACATATTTAATTTGTGGAACCATTTACAAAGTCCCCTAGAATTGATTGTTATTCATGATCGATTTCGTACAGCTGAGGTTGATGTTTTACAACAGAAGTGTGACCTGGATTCTTTGCCTCCTAGGGAGCGTGCCACTGCAATGTTAGAAATTGTAGAGAAGAACAAAGAGATCACTGTAGCTCAGGATGAGCAACATAGTATATCAGAGATCATCACTTCTACAGTGGATAAGGCCTTGATATTGTTCACATAGTTGTCAGATGCGCAGGTTGTTGATGACCCCCTAATTGAGAAAATCAACACAACTGACTTGACAGCTCCTCGGGTCACAATGGTTGAGGCTAATGCGGTTGTTAATATTACCCAGGATCTTCAAGGCTACCTTAATGAGCCCGAGCACTATTTCAAAGAGTTCGTGCAAGAACTCAATACCACAGTTATGTTCATTGAGACGGTCCTTCCATGAGGTAGTTGGATCGAGGACGAGCCAACTAATAGTGGTGGGGTCATATTGGCACCCAAAGTTTTGGGTTCATATCAAGGATGCACAAACAAATTTTTGTGCACTCATTTCATTTTTGCACGCACCCAAGTAGATGTGCGGGGATTGACAAGAAGTACGCATTGAATCAAGTTTTGATAATGCGCGCTAAAGTTCAATTATGCTAATGCGTGCCGAAAATCAAGAAGATGCATGTCAAAATCAAGAAACGAATCTTTAGGAAATATTCCTGAATTATTACTTCCAATAGCACAAGGGAATGTGGAGTGGACAAAAGATGACTTGGAAAGGCAGTTAAGATTGCCTCAATTCCAAAAAGGATATATGCAATGCAGGTAGGTGGTAGAAGTGTGTGAGATTGTTAGTCAGTAGAGAGAATGGAGCATAAGTGACAGAGAAAAAGATCCAAAGCTGAGAAGGATATAAAAGGAAGCAAGGAAGTTAAAGAAAAGGTTGTTGAATTGATTCATTTGGTCATTGCTATTGTCTATTGTTGAAGATCCCGCTCTCAGCCTTTGTAGTATTTTAATGTTGTAATGCTTTCATATGTAAGTCTAAGTCTTTCATGTACTATAGGTCTAAAAGGATGCGTATGAAGAGATGTATTGTAGATCTATGAATTATCTAAAGGGATATGATACCTTGTTGCTGTCAAATGTGATTTTTTTAATGTATGTTTGTATTTGATGGAATGCATAAGACAATAAAGCTACATCGATTATGATCTATCATGTGTTGCTTGTGTGGCATTTGGATATGTGTGTATGATTTTTTTGCAGCTATGGAATATATGAATGTCAAACCATATGGATCTTTGAGTGTTTATCCATTCATCCCCGACACAGGGCCAGATGGTATTTGTGATCCTCATGGCGTCTCGGGTGAGACCTTCTTCAGCCTTGGATGAATATTGATATGTCTATGCTTTGGATTTTTTGTTTGTCAACTCTTGATGAACCCTTGGTCTTAACCCCCCAGCATTACGAAGGACGAGCACAAGCGTGAAAAAACTCAACACAAATCCAGCAGTTATTAGATTGTCCTTTATGTAGAGTTCGTTATTCTTTCACAAAAATTGTAAGTACAAACTCAATTGCACCTTTTAATTCATTTTTTATTGAATGCTACACATGCTTACATTTTCAGTTTATACTGACTATTACTTTTGAGACATTCTCAATACAAACACAAATTATTAGTATCCCTCTTTTCAAGATCTATAAAATAAAAAGAGGACATCAAGATGAGCAAATAGAAGATGCATCCCATCAATAGATAAAAATGTAGAAATGAACTATAGTTATATTCTTCAATGCAATTCTTCTTCATCTTTATAACATATTTCCTTTCAAAAAGTTTCATTCCAAAACATCAAAATAATGAAAATAAAGTTTGTGAATGCCCTTGAACATTTAGGACATCAAGACAAGAAAATAAAAGAGACATCCCAACAACATATAAAAAGGTAGAAATTGACTATAGTTATGCTCTTCAATGCAATTCTTGTTCATCTTTATAGTATATTTTCTTTCAAAAAGTTTCATTCCAAAACTTTGAAATCAATGAAAAGAAAGTTGGTGAACTCCCTTGAACTTTTGTTTTTTTTTAATGTTCACATGCACTTAATGTTGATGAATAGGCAAAATCACACAAACTGCAACCCAATAATGATTGAAGACTTGAAAAGATTGAAATTCAGAAAAGTCTTCCATGGATATGTTATTGTACCATAAAAATCAACAATTGACAAAGTACATAACATAGAGTTGCTCATAGAGTTGTTGAGTGTTTACTTGATTGATAAAAAAGTAGAAATGGCAGATACATTGAACATACCAAACAACTTGATTCCACAGCATGAAGAAAAATTTGTTGAAGGTCAAGGCCTATGTATTACAAATTTCATAATTTCTCCTAAAAGTACCTATGATCATGGATATTGTAAGTGCATACTATCCCTACATGAAGTAAGTGCAATAGAAAGAATACCATCCATTTACAAAGAGTATAGATTTATGCCAACTAAATAAAGCAACTTATAGCAAGTAAAAATGCATTCACAATTGGCACAATTGTTGCACTTGTCACATATGCAAAGAAAGTATGGTCACAATATGCACGGGAAATCAAAGACAAGAATATGGAAGAGGACAAAACTATAATAAGCACAAAGTTGTACATTGGTTTTATATAATTAAAACATATAATGTGTAATGTGTCTACTATACCAATATGCTATTGAATTGCAATTTTTTCTATTCTCAACATTTGCCACTTGCTTCACTACAATCAACCAACAATTTTCAAAGAATAACAATCCAATGCTTCTATTTAGATATATTTTCAAAGGAAGAGAAGAACAAAGTAAAACACTACAGACCTATAAATCAACATTTATAATGACCTTGAAAGAAAAACTAGTTGTAGATGACCTCAACAAATTGACCACTTTGACAATAAAGGTAAAGCATGTAGACAATATACACTTGTATAACATTTACTAAAGCTTAACAAGACTCCATCTAACAACAATGTATCACAATTTGATGCAGGTTGAAGGCATGCTAATAATAGCAAATGTTCATGTGGACCCATTTGTGCCAATTTTTGTAACCATTGCAATTTTCCTATAGAAACATTTGGAGTCATAAATGGTGACAAACTTTAGTGCTGTAGATGTGAACAACTGACACCGTACAGATGCTCACCTAGGCTGCATTGCATAATCCAAACATCAACAAATCTTAAAAAAGAATGCATTCTTAAAGATGATTTGCTAATGACACTTTGTCTTGCATTAATGTACATGACATATGCAATATACTTGGAAAACATGTCTAATGTTATTTATCACTTACAAGTCTTCTACATGAAATCCAATTTTCATTGGACCATGCAAACATTATTTTACATAAAGAATGATGCAATCATCTTAACTCACATATGAACTCAAGTATCTTATAAGGATCAATCCATCTTGTTTGAAATCCAAGGAAGTCTCCAAACTTCAAGTCATACACTAAGGCCCACTTACCTAGTGAAAATGTTTTCTTCCTAATGGTTCTATCATTCCACCTTATTTGTTTTTAAAATATAAGAAAAGAGTTTTATGATGTTGCCTTCTCTAGCACACACTATCAAAATCGATATGAAACTTAATTGTTCCATTCCATATACAAAGTCCATGTGAAGTCAATAAACAAGTCACAAGTTGTTGCTCAACCAACACAAATCTATTGGATCATATTCTATACTCCCTATACTTGAACATCCTTTCATAATTTTGATTAAGTTGTTTGTTTGTTCAAGAGTTTCAAGTTCAACCTAGTTAAGATATTATGATCATAGGATTTGTATGTTCATCACATGAAATATCACCTTTCATAATTCTGATTAATCTATGTTTTTTTTCAAGAGTTTCAAGTTCTAGTTATTTGAGTTTCCTTCCCATGAGCAATGATGTTTTTTCTTATTTATGTATTTATAAGTTTTTCCATCATTAATATTACAACCATGCCAAGTTGGTTGCACTCTTGACACAATCTTGTCCTTCTAGTAATTAGCACAAACTGCTCTATTGGCACAATCTCCTCCTTGAACCAAAGAGTTTCAGTGTTCAACAATTTCCTTCCTATGAGAAATAATGGTTTTTCTTACTTATATATTTATATGTTTGTTCATCAGAAATAATACAATCTTGCTCTCTTAACACAATTTCGTCCTTCTAGTAATTTGCACACATAAACATCGAGAATCTGCAACTTCCTTTACAACTTAGTCAACAAAAAAAGGGACTTATTGCTCTATAACTCCCCTTGTTTCAAACATGAACCAATGAACCGATCTTTCAATTATTTTCCATATAAAAAAAAAATTGATATTTCTCTATACAATAATTATCAATCATAAATAAAAGTTTGATCTTAATTTATCATCCATTTAAACTCCATAATTTTTTATCTTAATTTGTCATCCATTCAACTCCATAATAATTTCTCTTTTTAAAAAGATGATGACCACAAACATTACTATGCTCCATACAAATTCTCCAAATATAAGATACACAAATAACTAGAGGAAAATAAAATACAACTCAACTGGCCTCCCATTGTTAAAAGTCAAAGTCACCTTATCACCCCAAGCAATTTCCCTTATGATTGTTTATTATTATAAACAAACATTCTTTGTATTTAATCTTAATCATCACACAAAAACATATACATATAATTATGATAAATCTTAATCATTAAAGATAATGTTTTTGGCTATTTTATAAATTCATTATATTCTTTATATTATAATTGAAGTCATTCATAAATTTTTTTATATAATAATAATAATAATTTATTTTTAAAGTTACAATCAATCAATAGAGATATCAAATTAGTATGCAATTTTATTTTTTGTGGAACGGGAGATTCTCTTGGCTAAGCCATTTGATTGCCAAAGTCTACAAATATATTTTAAACATTATACCTTGTCATAAATATTGATGGTAAAAATAAATTTACTTTTAATCATTTTTTTAATTAAATTTAATAAAAAAATTAAAGATGACTAAAATCTTATCATAATCGGTCTCCAAGGTCCAAGGTGTAAGACAGTCGATGATGGAGTGTGTTGTTAAGGCACTCTGTAATGTTAATTCATTAGTTCGAAACATACTGGGACAAAAGGATTGATGTGGCTCAGGCCGGGTACTATCCCCAGATGATTAAACTAGCAAACAAAAAAATAAATCTTATCATAATTGAAGTTTTATGTGAAAATTTCACTCAATTTTAAATCAACCTATAAAA
>JZKD02S1741587.1:35665-45761 GCA_000966675.3 Picea glauca | reverse complement strand
TCATCTTTCTATGTACGGCAGACTGACATGTCTTCATCTCCATCTATATCCTCGCAAGACGGATCTGACCGACTCTAAGATACTTATCTCTTTTCCTATTTTGCTTTTCTCTTTCATTATGGCTTTATGGTTTTATACTTAGTCATCTTTCTATGTACGGAATACTGACATGTCTTCATCTCCATCTATATCCTCGCAAGACGGATCTGACCGACCGTTGTTCCATTCCATACTTAGCCAATTTTATGCCCACTACTGCGGGGCCGGCACTTGCGAGCCCAGCTGCTAATTGTTCCGCTATATACACCTTGCACTGAAAACATTTGTGATCTACAATTCTACCATGGGTTCCTCATATACATTAACTTCGTTCAAAGTATTTGTTGCTAATATGCATACCTAGCAACTTCGCGTCCTTCCTGACATACATCAACAATGGTCTTACTAGTGACAAGTGGACACAGTGGTACGAAAGATACTTCTGTGATCTGAAATTCATGCCTTAACATCTCCATCTATATCCTCACACAACGGATTCGACCGACCACTGTTCCTTTTCATACTTAGCCAATTTTATGCTCGTCGTTGCGGCGATGCCGCTTGCGAAATGAGCTGCTTATCGTTTCGTTATATACATCTTGCACTCAAAACATCTATGATCGACAATTCCACAGTGGGTTCCTTGTATACATTAAGTCCGTTCAAAGCATTTGTTGCTACTTTCCATCCCCAGCAACTTCGCGTCCTTCCTCATATACATCAGCAATGCTCTTACTAGTGGCAAGTGGACACAGTGGTACGAAAGATACTTTCGTGATCTACACTTTATGCGTTAACTGGTGAGAACTCAACAGGCATTTTCATTAATAAGAAAACACTAGATGTTCTTCTGTGAGATACTTGGTTCTTTTTCCCTTCTCTTCTTCCCGTGTATTATCTAGAATTCCACTGCGAACTTCTCCGTCCTTTTTCCCTTATTTTGTTCTTGTGTATTATGGGACTATAAAATATGGACATGATATTTTATAGAACATGTACAAATTTCGCATTCCATACCTAGCGACATTTTGGATCACGGTTTCTTGACCGGGCGGGCGGGCGGGCTCAAAATTGGGCCTCCATTGTTTTGTTCCCTACAAATAGCACCCCGTGTTCCGTGATATACAAATTGACAAATGCACCTACGCACTGGATAAGAAAACATTGCACTGCTATTGTTCTGTGTCCTCCAAACAGCACTCCCAGTTCTGCAATATAGAAATTGACAGACGGAGTGCGGGACTGGAAGGGTGGATATTGCCATTGTTTACGGATGTTAATCCCTATGAAGTATCTAAAAAATTATTTTAGTTTTTATTTTTTCCCTGTATAACAGTATCTAAAAATTATTTTGAATACTAAAATAGCTCTTAGTAGTGACAATTGGACACAAAGTTACAAATCAGTTGGGATTGCACTCTCCGCAATATACAAATTGACTACCGGATTCTGACATCGTCCACTCTTCCATGTTAAAGATTATGCATTCCAATGTTCGAAGAGATACAATTAGAAGGTTCATGTCTCGCCTCCTTTGCAGACACTTTCTCAGCCTATTTTGGATCCTCCTATTTCCCAGTTCACGAAATATGCAGCTCCAGCATTTGTGGGTTGACATATATTTATCTCCATTTATATAATCAAACAATGAATCCAACCAACCGATGTTGCTTTCAATGCTTTTGATGTTTTTCTGTTATATACATATTCCACTCTAAATTTCTGTGATCTACAATCCCATTGCTAACTACTCCATTCTTTTTCCCTTTTTTTCTTCCCGTGTATTATGGGACTATAAAGTATGCACATGATATCTTATAGAGCATGTACTAATTCCTATGATATTTTATAGAGCATGTACAAATTCCGTATTCGATATCTAGCGACATTTTGGATCATGAGTTCTCGAGCGGGCGAGCTCAAACTTGGACCTCCATTGTTCCATGGCCTACAAATATCACCCACAGTTCCACGATATACAAATTGACAAGCGAACCTGCAGAGTGGCTGAATCAACATTGTACTTTCATTGTTTCGTGTCCTCCAAACAGCGCTCGCAGTTCCGCGATATACAAATTGACACACGGAATGCAGGACTGGCAGGGTGGAGATTGCCATTGTTTACGGATGCTAGTCCCTATGAACTATCTAACAATATCTAAAAAATTATTTTGAATACTAAATTGGCTCTTAGTACTGATAACTAGACATAGAGATACGAAACAGTTGGGATTGCACTCTCCGCAATATACAAATTGACTACCGGATTCTGACATTGTTCGCTCTTCCGTGTTACAAATTATGCATTCAAATGTTTGGAGCGATACAATTAGAATTTTTGGACCTCGCCTCCTTTGCAGACACCTTCTCAACCTTTTTGGATTCTCCTATTATCGGGTTCATGAAATCTAAAATTCCACCGTGATCACTCTACCACTACTCACAAATGTTTCAAAGTATCTCTCACTACCTTCCATCCCCACTAAATTCTTGTGCTTTCGTTTGTCCTACCATATCCTCTTCGTTGTTACGCGTATTGCACTCAAAAAGTTCTGAGACATACAATTTGACCCTTTCGCCCTCACCCTCAACACTTGTACGTTGCAACCCTGTTTTGTAGCTGTCTTTTTTCCCCTGCCCGCGACCACCGTACTTTCTTACTATGCAATTAGAAACCTTTCATGCTAACAGTTGACCATGCAGGAACCCTCAACATTGTCATTAATGGTCGAAAACCTCGAGGAGATCTCCCATTATTACGCATTAAACCAAGATGTGCGGAGATTTATTTTGTCCCTTCCGATTGTTCATCTCCAACACGCGTCCTCGTGTTGGGCCGCTCAAGAAATATACAATGCTTAATCGCTCATTGCAATATCCAATGTGTTGGCATTTCTATGTATGCAATTAGTATTGTTTAATGTTAACAACACATCATGTAACAACCATCCAAATTGTCATTAATCAACGAAAGTCTCGAGGACATCTCCCATTCACACGCTTTCGACCAAAATTTGCGCAAGGTTATATTATCCCTTCCAACTTTTCATTTTATTCATCAGCTGGAACAAATAAACGTTCTTGTAGACTTATGGCACCAGGTCGACAGCAGTTTTTTGGAGATACAGTAAATATGTTCGCACAAGAGGACCAGAGCTTTCAGTGGTCCAGAGCATAATTTTACTATTCATCCCATTCCGCCCAAAATGAAGTGATTTGGACCTCTGGAATCGCTTGTGCAGGCTGTGTTCCTGAGGTTTTTGACTCTAAGGAGGTGGTCTCTTGGTGCACCAAAAAATATATTCTAGGCCAAAGAATTATTCCACTGCGTGACCATTCTACTTTTTCTTTGTCACCTCGGCTCTTCCGCGAGATGTTAAAATTGTCGAACCCAGCATTGACGTTTAGAGGACAAGACTGCAAAAGGTTTCTAGAAAAACATCATAATAGGCTGGACATCTTAGCGGACTTCCTCAAAGACCCGACAACAGTTCCTGAAGATATCACAAGGTTGCAGGTAAGTTCCTTTAGAAATCCATTCCGGGAAATTGCTTGGATGGTTACAAGAATAATGGGACAGGCATCCACAATAAGCATTTCCCATATAATTATTTATATTTTGTATTTCACAGTCAACGAAAAATACATTTTCGATTAGGGGAAGCTAATTTCGATTGAGCTTTGCTCCTAGTTGTCACGATTCAAAGAATCGAATCAATTTTATATGTCATCCTACTTGATTTTCGCAATTGTGTATTGTTGTCCATTTCCAAAACTTTCTCTTTCCAATAAAATAAATTGTGGATTCGACCCAGTAACATTTTGGCAAGAGGCACTGTGGAGACATAAGGCCTCCCATTGTTTTTAGAAGTTTTTAATGGCTCTGTCTCAGTTTTCAAAGATTTACTGTTAGGCAAGAATGCTTTGCGGATGTCTGGCCAGGAAACCAAGTTTTTGAACAGGAAGGGCACACTTGAGCAAGAGGAAAATCACATTTTCCTCATGGTCTTTGGCTCTAAGGAAAATCTTGCCTTCCTTCCATGCCACATCACAGACAAGATGTTTGTTGCAGAAATAGCAAGGCAATACAACCACTGGTTGCATTTTTTCCATGACAAAAAAAAAAATAGTTCATTCCTCTGCCCTGGAAAGTCGAAGACTTCGTGTGCAGAAACATCAACAAGATTGACGATTTTTCCGCCCATTTCAAGAAATTGAACCTAACATACGTTGAAAGGCTAAAAGGGTTCGACCCTAATGGCATTTTTCGAGAACATTTACTGGGTGTTGGCTTTAACACCTATTTTATCCATACACACCTGACCCAAGACAGGAACAATGTCGACAACAATCATGCTTCTGCCAATTGCGACGCAGAGAGATTGAAAAGCGCCACTAAATTGTATAGACAACATGGAAAAGTGTCTGGTGAGAAGAGTACCCAGTCCCCCGCCAGCACTCCCAAGAGAACGACATCACGGAGCATAGCTTCGACGGTCCACCCCAGTAAGAAAGCAACCCAGAAATCTTCGAATGGAGGAGTAGATAAGAACCCTCCTCTCATAAATATTGATAGTTCTCACAAAATTCCACTGGCGAAGAAGAGAAAAAACAATGCAGGGTAGGCAGAGGAACCCCAAATTGAAAGTGGAAAACTGCAACTTGAAATTGAAGCTAAGCACATGCAGGAAATTGGGTCGTCCGCGGTGGAAATATCAGACACCAAATTTTTTGACATAGATGAATCCTTCATAATCCAGAGCGTTATTTTTTACAGCCAATCTAAAAGTCTGGTCATTGAAAAGAGAGATGTAACAAACAGGAAAGGAAAATCTCGCGCAGAGATTAACTTTAGCAAAATGCCGCCATCCCAAATCTGCCAATTTCACCAGGGAACCGGTGACATTCTTCGTGATTCCATTCAAGGAATTGAGACAAAAAATGCCAATATGAAACAACACCTCAACGAATTTGAGCAGGATTTCCTTGCAACTCCATAATTTTCTAGTCCTTTGGAAAAAATCGTTCATGTTACCACTGTAGCGAAGATGAAAGTATCCTCTACCCTCCTTACATGCTCTAGAGCCCTTGTAGAGAATAACATCAACAAAAGAATGCAGTTAGCTATTGAATCCTAGGAAACATTGCAACATTTAGTTTCCTTCGGAAAGAAGGCCAATGGTTTGCTAGAACAATTGGAGACGAATTTAAAAAATGAACAGCTTTTCTTTGTTCAGGTACTGGCCCCTTTTTCCAAATATGTCGACAACACATCGAAACTGAAAAGAAGACAGGAGAAACTTGTAGTGTCCCCAAGGCCGAGCCCCGTTGCAAACCATGTTCTGAAAGAAATTGTAATTATGTTTTATAGGCTGGTGAGCCAAGTTTTTATAAGATGGTGGCTTATGTAATTTTTAGGCCAGAGAGCCTAAGGGTTGGAGGCCAAGGGCCTGATTTTGTACATGTATGTATGCAGAACATTTAATAAAATTGTAAACATCGCCAGGTGCAGACCGACCACGATGAATGAGTGAAGGGGGACTGAGCATCCACAGAGTGGGCAAGGAATTAGGGGCTGGAAGGTGGGAAAAGGGGCTAAGTGTGGAGCCTAGGGGCTAAGCCTAGGGGGCTTAAGCCTGGGAATAACATTTTAATATTATCCCAAAAGACATGTGCATTTTATGTTTTATCCAAAGTTTCTGGCAAGGGGAGAACATGCAAGGGAGATGCATTCTGGTGGAACGCATGCAGTTTCATGGGTGACAAGTGTCAACCCTGACGCATGCGAATAAAACGGCCAGGGTGAGCTGTGAGAAGGGTTCCTTCCCCATTCTACCCGATTGTTTGAACATGTACAGAGACCTGGACAGTACTACCAACCCGACTCCTGCAGAGAACCTTCGTGCATCCCTGTGATTCGAAAAGTCTATGTCTGGCTCTAAGAAAATCGGTGTGTATATTCCCTGAACGAGAAGCCTGCGTGGATTTCGGAAAAGAGTCTGTGTTTGTTCTAGAAATTTGGTATACCCCTTCTCTGTTCTAAAACGGGGAGTTGTAATCGACCCCTACATGGACGACTCATCACGCATCCTTGAGAATCCAGAGTGTGAGTCTATCCCATGTTGCCAAATTGAGAAAACAGAAGTGTCTCGTCCCTGCTAAGCCTGGTTATACTATTGCACCTGTCTGGAGCTGCCCTGGGGTGTTCGTGTCTGGATTCCCGTGGATTGTGGTGGACATGTAGTGTTTGATCCTGTGTGGCTTGTTGGCTAGTTTGTAGAACACTCTCTCCAGGTGAGAGAGGTGGTTCAAGTTGGAAGAACAGGTTGTTGGACCTGTGAGCGACTCCCTCCAAGTGAGAGAGTGCGCAGAGGAAGGAGAGAACTCCTAGAAGGAACCTTGTATCTGCCATAGAGCCCGGAGACTTCCGGTCCGGACTGTTCCTGTAATCCAAGGCAGGGGAGATTAGCAGTCGAAGGAATGTCCAAGTGACAGAGAAGGTGTATACTCCTGGGATGGAACATGCATGTGGGGAATGAGGGTCTATGGGCAGTGAGCGTGGGAGGTTCCTTGGAGAGAATCCCTTCCTTGTGGTTGTGTGTTGTTTTCCCTGTAACCTTAGCCTAGCCTAGATTTCCTTGCCTTGGGGTGGAGCTTAGTCCCAGCTCGGGGGTGACCCACTGCTGAGCTGATGAGCAGTGTGGTCTAAGGCTGGGAGGTTCGTGGAAGGCCTGCACTTGGTTGGTGGAATCAATCACTATTAAAAGATAAGTATTTGATTATGCCTTAATCATATTTGTATGACTATGCTGCTTATGTATCATGATTTCTGCCGTGTATATGAATTAATATGAAATGTTATTGATTGTTAATTATAGTAGTAAATAATATGTTTTACTCTGAGCTTAAATGTGTTTATTTGTTTAAATGCATGTGGATTATATAACATCTGTATGAGTTATGTACAAAGTGGTGTTATATTCTTCTTTTAAGAGCGATTAAACCTTAGTAGCATAAAAGGTGTGCTACAGTTTGGCATCAGAGCCAAGGTTTCGACACTGAGCCTAGATGGGCCAGTGGAGCGGTCTTTGGACCGAGAATGCAAGGGGAAATTGGGTCGGGAAGGCCAATTTCGGACCCTAGTTTTCTCCAAAGTGTCAAGCAGTTACTTGACGATTTTTTAAAGCTCAGGAGGTATAGCGGCATTATGAAACTGCAGCCAGTGTGGTATAAGTCCACAGGGAGAGAGGACTCCACACCGGAAGTGTAGGAGCTTTAGGATCTGTTTGGGAAGGAAGGTGAGCCCTCGTGACCGTTAGATCTGGAAGGTGTGCACAAAGTTTAATCCCTTTGGAATTGCACAGGAGTCGGGAAATCGAGAGTCCTGGTGACGAGAGATCGGGACTTTCCATTATGGAAATCCCGGGATAGATCTAGACCGTCCGATGTAAGGAGGATACGTGTCGAAAGATTACCCGTATCGGGGAATCGAGAATCGGGGATTCGAGAGTTTCGTTGATGAGAGGTCGAGCTCTTGCCTTAATAAATCCCAACCTATAATAGGTAGATGTGAGCATGTGGTTAAATCCCGATGAACGGACGAGATTCCTTCGGGGAATCTCAGGGGCTGTAATGACCATTAGATGTGAGGAAGAGAGGTTGGCTTTAAGTTGGGGTGCGAATGCGGATTAAGGTAAGTAGTGAGTAGATATGAACAGCCAGAGTCCACCTGCCCAGATCTACGGCTAAGGCTTCATTCCGGGACCCACTTATTGTTCTGTCGTTAATGGGGGGGGGGTCCGGAATTGGACGCACAACTCTCAAATGGTCGAGATTATTTCACCTTGATCAACGGTGCTCAGTTGGATTTCGGACCCCCCTTGCCATTCTGCCTTTAATGGGGGGGGTCCGGAATGGTATGGTGTGTACAGTGGGGCCCCCTCCTGTCATGTTGACTATCATGTCGCGTTTCCCTCTCTGCCACCTATACTCCACCTAACCGTGCGACGGGGCCCATTCTCATTGGTGGTTCTCTAACCCTGTTGGGATCTGTTCCCATTGGCCATTCGCTAGCCCTGTCGGGATTCGACGGTTGCAGATTCGAATAATTTGACATTCCTCTGGCGTCGAGTCACGAAATACCAAGAGGCACCATGCTTATTTGACCTGTGATCATGACCCACGATCACATGGGAGCTGACAGAGGAAGAGCTAGCTTACGCTAGGCCTCCATAGATATTTTGGGGCTCTGAGTCTACGGAAATCAATGAAAATTTTTGATTAGGTAGTGGGTGTGTGACAAAGAAGAAATCGACGTTTTGGGAGATGGGAGGTGAGAAGAGGTGAACACCTTCGAAATCCGAAATCCCGAAACAATCTACATAATAGATCGTGGGGAGAAGAACTTGACCGTTGGATCAAGTAAGTTAGTAGACAGTGATTTCATGAATTCAGAAAATGGAAGTTCAAGATGTGTGGATGCATGAACTTCCGATGCTCGAAACCCCGAAACACCGAAAGGATCTGCGTCATAGATCTGAGAAAGATCTGATCGTCGGATTTTTATAGGAATGGACGTGGACACATGGAGATGTACCACGTGCCAGTGGGATGAGAAGAGAAGCGAGAGAGGTGGGACCTGATGACGTCGTTAAAAGCGACGTGGACCCTTATGAACGTACCACATGCCACTGTAGTTGTGGGTGACCACTGTGCTATGTGGGCTCGGAGGGTAAAGTAAGTCGGAATTTCGGAATTCAGGGTTGGAAAGGAAAGCAATTCTGAAAGCCTCGTGGACCGAAATCCCTAAACCCCGAAACCCGAAGTCCCGAAATCCCAAAATGACAAAAATGAAAGTTTCGAAAACACGAAAATTTCATAACCGAATGAGAGCTCAGAAAACTTATTTGAATCAAAATGTCTTTTGTTCTTGTTCGTATTGGCTTATAAATGTTATGGATTGTTCTAGAAGGAGTAATGGCCTGAAAAACTTCGTATATAATTGCACAGTGCGTGTGCAGAGTTCAACGAAGGTCAGAACTCCAGTTAACCAACGTCGAGTATGGAGTGGGAAAAGGTGCAGATTACCCCCAAAACAGAAGACGAACAGGAAGGAAAGGATTTCAACCTGGGAGTCGAAGGATTGAACTCCAATGGGCATGGAAAAGAGAAGGATAAGAAAGGACACATAATGAAAATCATTGAAGGTTGCAAAGAGAGGCCAAGTCTCGCCGAGCTGATAGTTGAAAGCTCATGAAAGTCAGGGATCGGCAGGGTGAATTAAACTTAAAATTTTTGAAGATCTTGGAAAGAATAGAGAAGAAACTCGAGAAGGGAAGAGACTCAAGTACGACGGAGAGTCGCAGAACCCATGAGAGAAGAAGTAGGTCGAGGAGTGGTAGCCGACATCTTAGTCGCTCCCAAAGACATTCTGACAGGAAGACACACAGTAGTTCAAGCTCATCCCCTACCAGAAAACATCAAAAATATGGAAAGGAGGAATTGAAAGGGGAGATGAACAAGATTAAGCCTCCAACATTCGATGGAGAACATAAGAAGGAGGAAGATGTTGAGACCTAGTTTCTTGGCATGAAGAAATACTTCCAACTGCAAAATTATTCTGCCCATGCAGAAGGAAGAATTGCAATGTACCAACTGAAAGGAAAAGCATCCATGTGGTGGGATCAGTTTGTGCAGGTGCAGCACATCAGAGAGAAAGAGGTCACTTGGCAGGAATTTAAGAGGTATTTCGAGAAGAAATACCTGACTAAAAGATACTATGACAGAAAGATGAAGGAGTTCTTCGAACTCAAGCTAGGCAGCATGACTATTGATGAGTATGAACGAAGTTTCCTAGAACTACTGAAGTATGTTCCATTCATCAAAGATGAGGCTGTCAAGATTCAAAGATATCTGAGTGGACTGCCACCTTCCATGAGTGAAAAGATTCAATATGATGATCCTAAGACCATGGAAGAAACAATAAGAAAGGCGAAATGCTTGTATGAACAACAAGGAGAAAGGCCCATCCTTCGGAAGGCTTGGAATGATCAGAGGA
>JZKD02S1741587.1:23113-35615 GCA_000966675.3 Picea glauca | reverse complement strand
ACAACAAGGAGAAAGGCCCATCCTTCGGAAGGCTTGGAATGATCAGAGGAAGTTTAAGAAGGAACAGAGGCAGAAGGGAAACAAGCCTTCCTTTTTCAGAAACAGTCCTTGGGGATAGTCATCTTTTAGAGAGCCCAGGAAGGTTGAAGGGAGTGAGCAGGTTCCAAGACCGCCACCTATGGAGTGTTGGGGTTGTAAAGGGAATCATAGGTACAAAGACTGCCCCCACAGAAAAGACAAAGCAAGAACTTTCCATACTATTCAGCAAGCTAAAACAATGGAGGATATGGACAGAAAAATGTCGAGGATCTACGCAGCCCTGGACAACAAGCAAGCAGAATTTCAATCGCACATGATTGAAGTGGAAGGTATGATCAACAACCGACCACTTGTTATTTTAATTTATTCAAGGGCTAGCCATAGTTATGTAGATCCTAGAGTGGTGGAAAATTTACATCTAACAAGAAGCAAACATGATAAGTCTTGGTTAGTGCAGTTGACCACAGAGACCAAGAGGAAGGTCACTGAATTGGTTAAGTCTTGTTCAGTGGACATGAAAGGAATGAGCACTAAGGCTGAATTGAACATTTTTCCTTTAGGCTCATACGATTGCTTAATTGGGATGGACTGGTTGGACCAGTACCATGCCCTTCTGGATTGTCGTAACAAGAGGTTTACATGCCTGAACGAAGAGGGAAATCAGGTAACAGTCCAAGGAATTCCCAGAGCCATGGCTGTGAGGGAAATCTCAGCCATGCAGCTGAAGAAATGTTACCGGAAAGGTTGTCAATTATATGCAGCTCGGGTGGAAGAAGCATCCCGAGATGTAGTATTAAATCTGGAAGATCATGAGGTACTCAAAGAGTTCAAGGATGTATTTTAGGAGGTACCTGGACTACCTCCGAAGAGGGACATTGATTTTTCTATAAATTTGATGCCTAGAGCAGCTCTAGTTTCAAAGGCTCCTTATAGAATGAGTATGCCAGAGCTGAAAGAGTTGCAATTGCAGCTCGAAGAGATACTAAAGAAAGGTTACATTTGCCCCAGTGTGTCACCTTGGGGAGCCCCAGTCCTATTCGTGAAGAAGAAATATGGGACGCTGAGACTGTGCATTGATTTTCGACAGTTGAATAAGGTCATTGTCAAGAACAAGTATCCTCTACCAAGGATTGATGATATTTTTGATCAGTTGAAGGATGCGAAAATATTTTCAAAAATAGACCTCGGAGCTGGATACCACTTAGTGAGAATAAAGGATGAGGACATCAACCAGACCATCTTTAGAACAAGGTACGGTCATTATGAGTTCACGGTGGTGCCGTTTGGTCTATCCAACGCACCTACTGTCTTCATGTGCTTAATGAATGGAGTGTTCAGAGATTATTTGGATAAGTTTGTCATAGTCTTCCTGGACGACATCTTGGTGTATTCCAAGACAGAGGAAGAACATGAGAAACACCTGAGAATGGTGTTGCAGGTGTTGAGAGAACACCAGCTGTACGCAAAATTGAGCAAGTGCTCTTTTTATCAAAGGCAGATCCATTATTTGGGACACATCATATCTGAAGAAGGGATCACTGTGGATCCTGACAAGGTACAGGCCATTCAAGAATGGACAGCACCAAGGAATGTGGCAGAAGTTAGATCTTTTATGGGTCTGGAGGGTTACTATAGGAGGTTCATAGTCGGATTCTCAAAGATAGCTCATTCTATCACTTCCTTGCAAAGGAAGGAGAAGAAGTTCCAATGGACTGAAGAATGTGAGAGCAGCTTCCAACGATTGAAGCAGCTACTACCTAGTGCTCCAATCCTGAAGATTGCAGATCCAGATAATGATTACGTAGTGTGCACAGATGCATGTAAGGAGGGGCTGGGAGGAGTTCTCAGCCAAGAGGGATTTGTAGTTTGTTATGAATCCCGAAAGTTGAAGGAGCATGAGAAGAATTATGCCACTCACGACTTAGAGCTGGCAGCAATTTTCCACGCCTTGAGAAAATGGAGACATTACCTCATGGGCAAGAGATTCGAGTTGAGAACAGAACATAATGGTCTAAAGTATCTATTTGATCAGCCGACCTTAAATGCCAGGCAAATTAGATGGTTGTTTTTCCTATGTGAATATGACTTTGATATCAAGCATATCAAAGGGAAAGAAAATAAGGTGGTTGATGCACTCAACAGAAAAGTGCACAAATTACATGCTACAACCATTAGCATGTACAAAACTGAGATTAAAGACAAAATTTTGGAAGTTGCCAATGCTGATTTGCAATACAGAGGTCTAGTAGCAAAGCTACAGCAGCGTGAGAGGACACAAACCAAGGAAAGTTACACCTTGGGAACTGATGGCTTACTTCTATATAAAAACAAAGTGTATGTACCCAATGTCCGAGAATTGAAGCTGGAAATTCTAAAGGAAATGCATAACATGGCTTATGTTGGACATCCTGGATATCAGAAGACTGTGGAAACAGTCAAAAGCCATTATTTTTTGCCAGGTTTGAAGAAAGAAATCGCTGAATACATCACCAGATGTATGGAGTGCCAGAAGGTTAAGGCTGAGCATAGGCACCCAGCAAGGTCACTGCAGCCTTTACCTATTCCTGAATGGAAATGGGACATGGTAACAGTGGATTTTATCACCGGACTACCTAGAACAAGCAAGCAGCATGATTCAATCATGGTGGTGGTGGACAAGCTTACTAAAGCTGCCCATTTTATTCCACTGAAAACCACCCACAGGGCAGCAGATGTTGCTGATATCTTCTTAAAAGAAGTTGCACACTTGCATGGAATTCCTAAGACAATTGTGTCTGATAGGGACCCAAAATTCACTTCGAATTTTTGGAAAGGATTGTTCAAAGGATTCGGAACGAATCTGAACTTTAGTACAGCATATCATCCCGAGTCTGATGGACAGACAGAAAGAGTGAACAGAGTAATAGAAGACATGCTGAGAATGTATGTGATGGATAAACCATCATGGTGGGAAGACTACCCGCATTTGGTAGAATTCGCCTACAATAATGGGTATCATGCATCATTGAAGATGAGCCCATTTGAAGCACTTTATGGAAGAAAGTGAAACACTCCAATGAGCTGGGATAATCCAGTTGACAGAGTAGTAGTTGGGCCTAAGCTACTCAAAGAGATGGAAGATCAAATAATAAAAATTAAACGGAATCTAAAAGATGCCTAGGAAAGACAGAAAAGTTACGCAGATAGTAATAGAACCCATAGAGAATTCAAAGTGGGTGACCATGTTTTCCTGAAAGTGAAAACTAACAGGAGTTCCCTAAAGCTGGGAAGTTGCGCCAAGTTGGTAGCAAGATTTTGTGGGCCATTTGAGATCCTGGAAAGGATTGGGCCGGTTGCATACATGCTTGCATTACCTGCATCTATGATTGTACATAATGTGTTTCATGTTTCACTGCTGAAGAAATATGTACCTGATGCTAATCATGTTATCGATTGGAATGTGATTTAGGTGGAACCAGAAGGTGTCTTGCAAGTGCATCATGTACACATATTGGATAGGAAAAGAAAACAGCTCCGGAATCGAGTCATAGAGCTTGTAAAGGTCCAGTGGACCTGGTACGGTCCTGAGGACGCGACATGGGAGCATGCAGATGTTATGCGGGCAGAGTACCCGCATCTTTTTGAAATTTTTTGAAAATCTTGTAAATGTTGTGTAAAGTTGCACTGAGGACAGTGCAAAAATAAGGGGAGGGGGATTGTAGTGTCCCCAAGGCCGAGCCCCGTTGCAAACCATGTTCTGAAAGAAATTGTAATTATGTTTTATAGGCTGGTGAGCCAAGTTTTTATAAGATGGTGGCTTATGTAATTGTTAGGCCAGAGAGCCTAAGGTTTGGAGGCCAAGGGCCTGATTTTGTACTTGTATGTATGCAGAACATTTAATAAAATTGTAAACATCGCCAGGTGCAGACCGACCACAATGAATGAGTGAAGGGGGATTGAGCATCCACAGAGTGCGCAAGGAATTAGGGGTTGGAAGGTGGGAAAAGGGGCTAAGTGTGGAGCCTAGGGGCTAAGCCTAGGAGACTTAAGCCTGGGAATAATATTTTAATATTATCCCAAAAAACATGTGCATTTTATGTTTTATCCTAAGTTTCTGGAAAGGGGAGAACATGCAAGGGAGATGTGTGCTGGTGGAATGCATGCAGTTTCATGGGTGACAAGTGTCAACCCTGACGCATGCGAATAAAATGGCCAGGGTGATCCGTGAGAAGGGTTCCTTCCCCATTCTACCCGATTGTCTAAACGCGTACGAAACCCTGGATAGTACTACCAACCCGACTCCTGTAGAGAACCTTCATGCGTCCCTATGATTTGAAAAGTCTGTGTCTGGCTCTAAGAAAACCGGTGTGTATATTCCCTGAACGAGAAGCCTGCGTGGATTTCAGAAAAGAGTCTATGTTTGTTCTGGAAAGTTGGTATACCCCTTCTCTGTTCTAAACTGGGGAGTCTGAATCGACCCCTACGTGGACGACTCGTCACGCATCCCTGAGAATCCAGAGTGTGAATCTATCCCGTGTTGCCAAATTGAGAAAATGGAAGTGTCTCGTCCCTGCTAAGACTGGTTATACTGTTGCACCTGTCTGGAGCTGCCCTGGGGTGTTCGTGTCTGGATTCCCGTGGATTGTGGTGGACGTGTAGTGTTTGATCCTGTGTGGCTTGTTGGCCAGTTTGTACAACACTCTCTCCAGGTGAGAGAGGTGGTTGAAGTTGGAAGAACAGGTTGTTGGACCTGTGAGCGACTCCCTCCAGGTGAGAGAGTGCACAGAGGAAGGAAAGAACTCCTAGAAGGAACCTTGTAGCTGCCATAGAGCCCGGAGACTTCCGGTCCGGCCTGTTCCTGTAACCCAAGGCAAGGGATATTAGCAACCGAAGGACTATCCAGGTGACAGAGAAGGTTTATACTCCTGGGGTGGAACAGGCATTTGGGGAATGAGGGTCTGTGGGCAGTGAGCGTGGGAGGTTCCTTGGAGATAATCCCTTCCTTGTGGTTGTGTGTTGTTTTCCTTGTAACCTCGGCCTAGCATATATTTCCTTGCCTTGGGGTGGAGCTTAGTCCCAGCTTGGGGGTGACCCACTGCTGAGCTGATGAGCAGTGTGGTCTAAGGCTGGGAGGTTTGTGGAAGGCCTGCACTTGGTTGGTGGAATAAATCACTGTTAAAAGATAAGTATATGATTATTCCTTAATCATATTTGCATGAATATGCTGCTTATGTATCATAATTTCCGTTGTGTATATGAATTAATATGAAACGTTATTGATTGTTAATTATAGAAGTAAATAATATGTTTTACTCTGAGCTTAAATGTGTTTATTTGTTTAAATGCATGTGGATTATATAACATCTGTATGAGTTATGTACAAAGTGGTTTTATAGTCTTCTTTTAAGAGCGATTAAACCTTAGTAGCATAAAAGGTGCGCTACAAAACTCCCCTCGCCAAAGCGCACCAAAAAATTAAAAGCATGTTGGCAAAAGAAATTTGACAACCTGCAACTCATTGTCAAGTCATGTAAACAAGTCATATCAGAAAAGGAAGATTTATTCACAAGCCTGCTCCAGCTAGACTTAACCGGAACTACCAACGAGGTTCAAGATCCTAACTTAATTCTCAAATCCTTGTCAGTCACCAAAGAAGCCTTCAAGGAACAAGTTGATATTTTAAAGGGGTTGTCTTTCAAAAAGTTTTACAGCATACTTGAACATCGTCTAAATGAGCACGAGCGTTGGGTACTAGACTATGCCTCACACAATGAAGAAATTGAATAGACTTTGCATAGCATTTCAATGGATCTAAGAAAAATAGAAAACGACCTTTATGACATATAAATCCGGGATGAAACCAACACAACCGCCATGAAAAGCTACATCAAAGAATGGTTCCAAGAGAGAATGGACGGCCTCGTCCAGGAAGGGCAAGAATCGGTCAGCAGGACTACAATTCCCATCGACGACAACAAAAAAAATGCATCGACTTCATAGTAAGTTTATACTACCATCTTGTTTTGTTTATCAATCCAGTTTAAGTCTATGATGTCATCTTCTCTTCTTTATCAATCCACTTATGTCCTCTTTCAATAGAAAACTGTAACCAGACACTTTTAACTTCCAATTTTTTCTTTTCAGGTCTTCCTCTCTACTGTCGCGCACTTCTTTCAATGTTCCTAATTCTTGTACTTATATATTTTTATGGTCCACAGGAGCCCCAATCCTAGTCTATATGACAAATGTATTTAAATTTCCAGAAACATGTAACAAACATTATTAATTTTTTGATAAATTCCAAAGAAAACTGATTCGACAATGCCCTTATTGTATACTAAATTTTGGGTTTCCAGGAACCTTTCTTGTTTGTTCCAAATAAAACTAATTCGGATATGCTACATTTCTTGTCTCCTATTGTATGCTAATTTTCTAGTCTTCAACGACGTTGATGTTTTAAATGTTGATGTAATTTCTAGAGATATGTAACAGACATTATTTATTTTATATTAAGTTTGTATTGTATAGTTCGCAATGCCACTTCTCAATTTGTATATTGCAGAACTCTCAATGTTGTTTGTGGGGCATAGAACAACAAAGACCCATTTTTGAAACCACCAGCCCGAGAAGCGCGATCCAAAAACTGGCAAAGTATGGAATGACCCCTCCCTGCATGCTCTATAAAACGTGTACAAAGAAAACTAATTCAGCAATGCTATATCTTTTTTTTCCAAGAAAAGCCTTAGTTTTAAAGCAAGCTAATTAGGGAAAATGTTATTACTATTATATTGTATAACAAACATTATTTTTTTGTAAATTTCTATAGTTCGCAACTCAGCCTGTCATTTTGTATATCGCGAAACTGTCGGTGCTATTTGTAGGCCATGGAACATCAGAGACTCAATTTTGAACGCGCCAATTTCTAGAAACATGTAACAGACATTATTAATTTTTGATAAATTACAAAGAAAATTGATTCGACAATACCCACGATCCAAAAACTGGGGAAGTATGGAATGACTGCTCCCTACGTGCTCTATAAAATATGTGCAAAGAAAACTAATTCGGCAATGTTATATCTTTCTGTCCAAGAAAAGTCTTAGTTTTAAAGAAAACTAAACTCTGCTTGTCATTTTGTATATCGCGGAACTGTCGGTGCTATTTGTAGGCCACGGAACATCAGAGGCCCAATTTTGAACCCGAGAACCCGCGATCCAAACACTGGCTAAGTATGCAATGAGGGATCCCTGCATCCTCTATAAAATCTCTTCCCCATACTTTATAAAAGTAGAAATTTCATATGTATAAAACTAAATATCTACTTTATACAAGTACATATTTTGTATGTATTATTTCTATTTGTGATGAATTTCTATAGTCCGCAACTGCACTCCTTCATTTTTGTATTGCAGAGAACATCAGAGGCCCAATTTCTGTATCGCGTAACTATCGGTGATTTTTGTATATCGCCATCCCGACAACCCGTGATCCATTACAAAAGTACATATTTCCTATGTATAAAAGTATTTCAATGTATTTCAACTTTCTAGCCACGTGTTTGTACTATGTCACATTTACTCCCATCCCAACCTGACAGGGACTCCGTTGCCATGCAGCCTTGTTATCGTATGTCGCTTTACATAATTATTTAATACACTTAAGATTACCTTATAATTATTTGAAAAGGCATATAATAAATGCTTTGGCTAATTATTCTACGAAATAATTTTAGATTTCATTTCTGAAAGCACAAATGGATTCAGCATGCTGAAAAACTTCCAGGGCACTAAGATTCTACAGAAATAATTACTTAAATCTACGAATCCAACAATTTCTCACCGGATTTAGGGGAGGCAGGCGTGGGGGGATCCTTTACGATCTCGGGGGGAAAGCAGAATCTAGATACCACTGGAATCTAGGGATGGACACCAACAACAAAGTTGAGGCATACGCTCTCCTCAAGGGCGTTCAACTAGCCCAATCCAGGGGAATAAGAAAGCTTGTTGTCCTAGGTGACTCTCTCACCATAATAAGACTGATGGTCAAGGGAACAAACCCAAAAGATCCCAGCTTAAAATAGATCCTGGACAGAACCAGACTGGCTTCCAAAGAAATCAAGACTACCTTCTTTCACATCCTTAGAGGCAACAATAGTGAAGCAGAGAAGATGGCTAATGTAGCCATCGGGACAAATCCCGACACTCTCAACATTGACGGAGTTTTAACCTCAACCACCCTCTACTAATGAACCTCCAAGAGATAGTTTGGGACAACAAAAGGAGTTCCCCCCCTTGGGACTTAAGCAGCCCTCGCAATCACATGGAGAGGAATATTGACAGCCTCACCCAAATGCGGCTAAAAGGAAACATCCTCAACCTCCTCAGTCGAGGTCCAATGCGTGCCCGAAAGGATAGCCACGACATGGCTGGGTGTATGCTTTCAATTGTCCATGTTGTTAGCATCAAAAGTCACTCCTGGATTGCTTGCAGGAGCAGAGCCCGACACCCATTAGTTTAATGTCACGATTTGTTTATAAGGGACGATCAAATGGAGATAATGGCTCAAGGAGGTATCACTCTAACTCAGGGACTGGATCTGGTACGTAAAGAACAAAGGAGGTCTGGAATCCTAACTTCAGCCAGCGGGTTAATTAAAAGGTGAACATGTGGAAGACTTAGTGAGAAAGGTGAACAAACGACTTTGGGAAACAGGATTTCGGTCGTTTGTAGAAGAAAGACTTTGAATGCAAGATCCGCTTGGTTCAGGGTCTCAAGGAACTGAGAGGGGACTTGACTGGATCCTCCAATTCCAAGTCACTCAGTGTTGGGGAAATCACAAGAACCGATTAGAGATAGTGCAACTATTACAGTGATCCATTACAACATCATCCTATAATAGCTACAGCTCGACTGGATCCTCTAATTCCGAGTTGCTCTAACACAATGTAAACAAAAGACATGAAAGAAACTAGCATTCATAAGGAAAGAAGTCTCAAAATTTCACACATAACCAGAATAATAGTGCTTCATTAAAACTTTACAACTGGGAGCTCTGCTCAACCATCAATCCTTACAAAAATGGAAAAAATGCCTACATATACTTGGGACTAGCTCCGGCCCCCAAGGCACGATCATATCATGAATTCAATGCTTAACATTGAGGATCTTCTCTATCAGGACGGGATGTCAGTCTGCCTCCATCAAATATGCCCTCTGTTCCCCTGTCATGCGCCTCTTTAATTCAACATGGCTCACGCCAAGGGGTAGCTGAGCCCTTTGAATATTAAACTGGCCTGTGCAGGATTCTCTGGTGGGTTAGAGACTCGGCGTAGCTTTCCTGAAGAGAACCGATACAAGGGACCCTTCTGTGTCTATTTCAGTCGGGACCTCCATACTTTGCAATAAATGGGTGACGCGAGGCTTCACCCACCCTCTTTCTCCTTTTCTGCTGAGCCGAAGAGGCTCTTTGGATCCTGAGTGAAATCCTTGATGAAACCCCGACCTAGTCCACAGGTCTCTTCTCCTTTCCTTGCGATCTCCTGAACTTCACCAAGACCTTTTCCCGAATCGGTATCGGGTTTCGGGGTTTCGCATTCCCCATTGTCAAGAGTTCTTGACCCTTTGAATTCCCGATCACCGATTCTCCGATGAGCGCGTGTATGGGTTAGCCCTCCTAGCTATATTATAGCCCATACGACCACCTCTTATGGGACCTGAGCCGAACCTCTGTCGGGGTTTCGACGTTTTTGATGTCTCGATACACAAGTGCCTGGGAGTCGCGATTCTCTGAAACCCGATGGCTCATGGTCGTTGACATGTCAACAGTCTGTTCCTCGTCGTGAGAGCCTGCCACCTGTCTTCCACTTGCGGTCCCACATGCTAACCGGCAGTTGCCGAGATATCGCTTCTCGCAATCTCGCAACTCTGGACATAAATCTTTGTAGCTCTAACTCACAAACCTCCGAGCTCACGACATACCGATGCCACTTGGCGCTGTCTCCCTACAAGGATTTATCTTCTGACACCTATCCCCCACTGTGGTCCTTAACTCCATCGGGAAATCGTGTATCGGGATATTGCGATTCCCGTTGTCATGTGCACGGGACTTTCAGTTCCCCGATCCCCGACTCTGTGGGATCTCTCGCCACATGTCCCTATTGATGGACGGTTCTGATCCTGTCAGGAAATTGTGGATCGCGATTCCTACATGCAAGAGTTTCTTATCTTTGAAAACTCCGATTCTCCGATGAACTGAAACCCGGCTCTCCTCCTCTGCACACTAGGGGTTAACCTCGACAAAACTTCTCGATATCTAATGGCTGACGGGATTTCGTAGATCTCCTCTATAAGATTCTGACCATCGATTTACTTTGAGGATGGTTCTCGACTGCTGAAGAAAAAACTTTGCCCGCTCGCTTGCTCGACTCACTGCTGCAAAATGGGATTATCTCGTGATATACTCAGGTGCTTCCCGTGCAAACCGCAGACCTGGGTACGCCTAATCCTGAGACAAGAAATATCACTAACATTAGGCTCCATGGGGGATAGATTCGTCCCTGCGATGCTCTAAGAACTCATTTCGCAGCTTCAGTGCCTTGTTGTTGGGCTATGGAGTCATGTTGAAAACATCCCGCTGCTAAATACAGGCCGAAAAATAAAAGTAACAAAATAAAGCTACATGCTCAAGGAGCTTATTTATACACAATCCTAAACTAATAAAATATTTTACATGGGCTAGGTGAAAGAGAACTTCCACCATAGCCATTCAAGCAGCTTCCTGGATAGAAGCTCCTTCCTTCTGTCGATGATCACCAGCAGATGGTGTAACCATGACAGCAGAACGGCTACACTCTTCAACTCCTCCTTACAGGCTGGATTTGAGATGAAATAGGGCGGCTCCAAGGCATAGGGGAAATGCCACTCCATGTATTTGTTGACAGGGTCACCGAATGAGTGGCCATTTCCAAGGAATTGGTGAAATACAGCCTCTTCTGCTACACAGTTGTTCACACGCGGCCGAATGTCTCTGATAACCACAGGCAGGTGAATAACTGAAGTAGGCTCACTGATCTCAGGTGGTGACTCCTCACTGACTGGCTCTGCGCAGTCTGTAAACTGCATCTTCGACTGCCCCTCTGGTTCTTCTGATGCCCCTTCTTGGCTCTCCCAAGGGTCAGAGTCATAATCATCATAGATAGGACCTGTGGGAAAGCTCTGCTTTTCAATTTGTTGCTCAGGGGAGCTGATTTCCTCACATTGTCTTTCATTTGTGAACAGAGGAGAAGGCTCTGCAGTCTTCTCTTGGAAGTTCTGGGGGTCCAGCTCAGAACTTGATTCATAACTGTCATACACGGGCTGGATGCTACCCAGGTCATCAATCTGTGATGTGGGGCTCTATTGCTCCTCAACTGAATAGTCGTTAAAGCTGGGTGAGCACCAGACTTCTTCATCTTGCAAAAAAGGAACGATCTCCAGATCCTCCTTTCCAATCCCAAATGTAAATACATCATGGGAAATCTCGTGAAGGAAAAGAGAACAGTCCTCTTTCCCAACTACCACTTCATCGTTTTGTTCTGAGACAACGATCTCATTGGGGACAGATGTTAATGCGCTTATGGGATCTTCAATATTCTCCTCGAGAGAGCCATCTAGAACATCTGCCTCAGAGACTGGAAAATCCTCCCCATTGTCCTCAGATTTTAACCTTTCATGTTGGGAAATGAGCGATATCATTAGTTCACTCAGAGCAACTTCCTCCCCTAGTATTCTATCCTTACAGCTCTCATCAGACATTATCATATCTGGGAGGATTTCTTCTTCTTGGCTCTCCCATGGGTCAAATTCATAATGACCATAAACAGGACCCGTGGGAAAGCTTTTTCCATTATCACCCTCAGTAAAGCTGCTAAGGGCCTCTACTTCAAAGGGTGGGAAATCCTCAGCGCATTGTTCAGCTTCCCACCTGTCAAATCTGGCAGTGATAGATTTTATCAATTCCATAACTCTGCCCGAAGCGTCTTCTCCTTCCCTGGGATATTTATAATCATTCATTGTAGAGATACCACAATCATTTTCTTCAAAGGGTGGAAAACCCTCTGCACATCGCTCAGCTTCCCACCTATCCAGTCGGGCAGAGAGAGATTTTATCAATTCCATAACTTCGCCCGAAGCAAACGAATGGGAAGGAGAAATCACTGATTCCTGATCCAGGTCATCAGGATCCTCCCCACAACTTACGTCAGAAATAGCTTTCTCTTGTATAGAATTGTGGTATCCCTTACAACAATTATGACAAATTAACTCAGGGGGATACAGCCTCTGACAATAGGTGGTGAAAGCTGCATGGAATCCATGGAGTGAAGAAATTCTAGCAGGGGGTAAAGAATGGTACCATTTACGTGCATCCCCTGCTAACGAGAACATGAACATCTTCAGTAACACATCCTCATGATGTATCTCCCACTGATGCATGAGTTCATGAAACT
>JZKD02S1741576.1:58470-83042 GCA_000966675.3 Picea glauca | reverse complement strand
ATTAGGAGAGAGGCCACCAGTATCCACTTGGAGGATGTGTTTGGATTCAGACAGCCCTAGCAGTGTAGAACCCACAATTACAAAGAAGCACAGAAGAACGTGTTGAATACAAACGGACAAGAAGAGCCAGCTGGAATAGGTGGGTGGCCACCAATATCCTCCTGGATCATGAAGGCTCTTAAAGATGAATAATTCGTTCAGAGGCTAAAATCAAGATATCTATGGCTTCAGGTAGGGGATAAAAAAACCTCCTTTCATAATCAGGAAAAGGCTTGACAATGTAGAAACAGAGTGGATTAAATAAAGTCTCAATCGGGAGAGTTCATGACCTCCTTTGAGGAGATTAAGAAGGCAAATTCAACTCATTTTGGGAACCTTTATACAAAGGATAGGGAAGAAAGTCAAGAAAAGAGTGAACAATTTATAGAACACATCCCCTCCTTAATCTCAGAAGAGGGCAAGATAGATATAAACAAGGAGGTTTCTGTTGAATAAATTTTTGAAGCCTTCAATCAGTTTGACTCGGATAAGGCTCCTAGACCAAGTGGCTTCACTCTTCACTTTTACCTAAAATGTTGGACAATTATTAAGATCGATTTCAGTCGAATCATTAGATATGTTCAAAACTCCTTTAGGATAGTTGGTGCCATTGTTGGCCCTTAACCAAGTGAGGATCCTTGGTCATGTTTGACCTACTTTTGGGACTTCGATAGGCTGTCAAAGGTGGAGCACAATTCAAAGTGGAGATCGTCGGATCTTGGGAAATGTTTAGTTCTTTTGGGGTTTTGGGCTTATGTAATGGGTATGGGGATTTCATCCCATGGGTTTACCCATGTTTAGGCCCTTTTTTTAATGTATAAATAAGTAGTTAGGCTATGTAAGAAGTAGAATGGATTAGTGCAAGTAGAGTTTTAGTTACTAGTTACTAGTCATTGATCGGCTTAGTGAATGGCTAGTTGGATTTGTAAATGAATGTGTTAATATTTGCAGAGCTAAGTGCGAGTGTTGTGTAAGAGGTTTTGTGCATGAATTGTGTAAGGATTTGTGCTATGACCTAACTCGGGGAAGGAGGATCTGGCGAGGTGCATGCAGATCTCCTGTCCTATGCGGAGTTGGATTTGTGGCTTGGTGCATGTAAGAAGATTGGAAGAGCCTAATAAAGGATAGAAGAGTTGGTGGACATAGCCCCACACTGGGGTGAACCATGTATATCTTGTGTTGTTATGTTGTGTGCGATGTATTGATGTGATATGTGTTTACTTGCTTAGTGCTTTGGCCTAGATAAATGATAGATAGATATGTTGATGCTTTGTGCTTAATAATATGAATAAGTGCTAGATATAACCCATGTGAATATGCTTAGTTCTTGAATATACTAGATCTGAGTGAATACTGCAATGCTTTGTGAATAGGGTTTTTACTGTGAAGTAGATAATGGTTAAATAATGATGAACTATAAATGCTAAGTGCTTTGATAGAATATTGTAATCATAGATCTGTGTCCCAGCTAATGTTGCAAACACTGGGGTCTTGCAACCACCCCTGCCTCTACCTCAGGTGAGACTTCATCTGCTTCACAGGTGTTTCTGAAAGGGTCGGTAGTTAGGGTTTTGTTGGTGCATTGTTGTAGCGTTGAACCCTGAGTCTGCCCCTGTGCCAACAAATGGTTCCGTTGTTGGGACCTAAAACTGTGATTTCTAGGAACTGGAGAAAATAAAGCTCTCTGTGTAGATTTGTTGCTTTAGTGCACAGTAGTCTACTTGACTTGTGAAGCTCTATGCTAAGAAGAAAAGTCATATCTGAAGAAAAGAGGTAAGATCTTAAGCTTTGTGCTTTGTTAAAGGTAAGAATAGTGAAAAGTTTTGATTGAAAAAGGTAAGACAAGTGGAAATTTTTGTTTCAAAAGAATGGATCTATGTATGTTTGATAATTTTTTTCCTAGCTTGAAAAATAGGGACGACAGAAGGTTTGATAGGAGTAGATCTGATAGAAATAATGAAATATGTGTTATTCCTATGCATAGAAAAAAAATTTGGACTAACAAATGGATGCAGGACCCTAGAAATAAGTTTTTTCAAGTTAGCCACTATGATCCTAGTGCGCAGTACAAGAAAGGCTGGGGATCATTTCAAAGAAAAAGAAGATTAACCCTTTGTTATAATTAAAGAAGACCGTGACATCTTGTTAAGGAATGACCTGGTAAAAGACCTAGTTTTCTTTGTTGTCAAGCTATGGACCATGAAGTTTTGGATTTCCCTAGAATGATTTCTACGTTTGAAAGAATGAATATGAGACAAGAAAACCACGAGGAAGATCAAGAAACTAATACCATGGCAGAACCCCAGAAAGAATCAGAGAATGTATTTCTACAAATGAAAGACACCTTAAATGATCACAGAAATATCAACTTATCAGAGATCTTCAAAGAAAAAGAATGCATAGAAACAAGAATAGGAGACTTCAACATTGACTGTGTTCTGGATGGAGAACCAAAGGTGAATATCATGACAGAAAGAACTTGGGAAATTTTGGGAAAGGCTACTATGATCCATTCATTAGGAGGAATAGGATTACTTAGAGGAAAGTTGATGACCCTATGTGGAAGAATCACCCAGATATCTATGAGAGCTCATGGAACTCTGACATAGGAATATTTTGAAGTTGTTAAATTTATTGAGAACAACACCCCATTTACTATATTACTAGGAAAAACTTGGATTGAGAGGGATCAAGACAGAAGAAAATAAGAGGAAGACTTAGAACAGAAGAAGCAAGAATTAAAAGATTTCATGACTAGAAGGATAGAAAACTTGATTGAAGAACAAAAGAACAGATCAAAGTTGTTCAGAACCAGAAACTTAGATGTTGAAAGAACACAAGAAGACTCTTAGAAGAGTGAAGAACCTACCCCAGACAAAGAAGAAGTATTTCCCTTAAACCCTACGAAAGACCATCAACAACATGAAGTTACTATGTTAAAAGGAGATAAGAATCATAATGGAAAGAGGAACACCGAGAAGAAGATTACAGGGAAGAAGGCTAGAAAGCTCAGTAAGAAGAGAGCAAAGATAAAAAAGTTGCAGAATGTTCCAGAAGGGACTTTGAAGAAGGAAGGTTTGCAAAATTGGAACTTCGCTAAGATATCAGAACAATGCAACCTAGCACTTGACCACAACGAAGGGATATAGCCATTGAAAGCATTATAACCGTTATCCCAATGCCCCAAACGGTTAGAACAATAGTTATGGCTAGAAAGATCACCATCGGACCATTGAGACCGTGCCTCAACAGACATAATTGCATTAATGAAGGCCTCTCGTCCATTGGGGAGATCCATTACACCTCTGTCTACTTATTTCGTCGACTATTACACCGAGAACACTTTTGCGAATTCTATCCTAGCCAACTCATTGCTACCGCATTATGTTTATTGAGATTGACACCTGTTCTATTGCTTTGAGCACTCATTCATCCACCCAAGTTATGCGATCTAAGAGTGCATGTAGGACGAGCTCAACACTACAAAGAAATTTTTCAAAGAAGTTCTAATTGACCTTATGGCTGATATGGTGATGTCCGTCGGAAGTCAAGCCTCATCGATGAGAGGAGTGCAAGCCTCCCCATCAACTGCTCACGGATCCAGACCATCCCGACCTACATCTGAGAAGAGAACCAAGCACCGAGACGACTTGCTAAACACAAAGTTGATCCTGACTATCCTTCCCGACTACATCCTGCCTTTGGCTAGCACGTTGAGTCGTGACAATGTCTTAAGAGACTTTGATTACACCATGGTTACTGTGTACCTCCCAAAGGGGATACATGTAGTAAGAACGCAACAGGATAAGATCACGACATTGAAGTTCAGCGAATTCAACCTAGGGGACCGCAAGAAATACAACATGCTCACTCCTTACAAGTATTTGACCAGGATGAAGGGGAAGAACTCGAAAATAATCCCTAGCCATGGACTATGAACCTCGCACAGTCCACCCTCTTGAATGTGATGAAGATTTCGCACTTTGGAAGGCACCAGGAGGTCAACGCGTGTGTTAAGATCATGATATCATGTTACCACAATGGATGTTACACATTATTTTTGTCACCCTTATGAATGTTAATGATGTAAACCTATATGTTTCCTTCAAAGGGGTCAGTGGCCTGAATTCTTAAAGAAAGAAGGGAGAAGAACTTTTCCTGGGAGAAGAAGTTGTGTTTTCCCCTGTAAAAACCCTATTTTGGAGGATTTTCGCAAGCTTCTCTATACTAGGGTGAGGATATGCCTGATTTCCATAGGCTGCACTATAGCTAGGGTGCAGAATTTCCACAAGTTGCACTATAGATAGGGTGCGACGAACTTTGTACGTGGAAAAAAGATCATTTTCTCAATGCTTCTAGAAGGAGAAGATTCTATGGTGAGGTGGCCTCCGAATGGTTTGGATATTACTCGCTTTCATGATTTAGTGGGATCATCCTAACCTCCTCACCTTATACTCTTTAGCTTATAAAAGGAGAGGAGCTCTCATGGAGAAATTTAGTTGGATTGAGCTCGAGCTTAGCTTGATTGAGTTGGATTGAGCTCGAGCTTAGCTTGATTGAGTTGGATTGAGCTTGAGCTTAGCTTGATTGAGTTGAATTTGGCTTGATATTGTTAGCTTGGTTAGATTGGATTTGAGATTTTCTTTGTCAAGATAGATTGTGAGTAGCTATCAGATCCATGGTCTCAGAATCCTTGGAGCAAGAAGTGTGTGCGAAGCAAGGAATCGTTGGAAGGAACCTTATGACATCAAGGCATCCAGTTGTAATATCTCTTCCTATTATTATTATAATACAGTGGCATGCTTCTTTCCCATAGAATTATCTTTATTTTATTGCATAATTCCTTGATTGTATGCATTGGTTGCCATTGAATATACTTCCACTGCTTTCACTTTGGTTGGTTTGTGTCTCACTGCAGGATCAGTATCACAAGAGCACTGGAGCGAAACAGGAACAAAAAATACATAAGGAAGTGACACTTAAAGGTATGTCACTCATCCTTTCTTTGATGATAGATTCGATGATTAGAGCCTAGGGAAAGCACCATATTATGTCTCCTTTTGTTCTAGATCTAGGTGGATCTAGGGAGATTAGTTTATGTCCGCATTTACCGATTTATCCTACAACAAAATTTGTGACTCCACTGGGGAACAAATTGTTTTTCTAGTTTGTCTTGATTTCTTGCTTTGATTGTTTGGTTTCTGTTTTCTAAGCCACTAGGAGATCCAACTTGACTCTGTGACTGTTAAACTTCACTGGAAAACCTTTGTATTTTTTTATTTTTTCCATTTTTGTTTGATTTTCGAACCCTGCTTTGAGGGACAGTGCGACGAATTAGGATTTTTGCACCCTACCTATTTATAACAGTGCGGAAACTCCGCACCCTATCCATATCTAGCCTGTGGCGATCAAGGATTTCCGCACTGTGTAAGTCTACAACTTGCAAAAATTGTGAAAATTTTGGTTTTTGATGTTTTTTTCCTTACCCAAACCTTGGATTTGGTTTTGGGGTGAATTGTTGGGTCTATTTACAGTCTGCTTGAAAAAATTTCAATCTTATTTCAACCATCTTTGCCTTAATTTTTCTTTGTTTTCTTTTGAAAGATTTGATCTCTTCCTTTGAGTGTCTTTCTGTTACAAATCATTTTTTTTCTTTAGAATTGTTTAGTGAAAGAACATTTATTTATTCTGAATAATTTGTGTTAAAAGAGAAACTTAGTTTGTTTCTTTTGTTTTGAGGAAACTCGCTCTTTCTTTTAGTTGTCTTTGAAACAAAAAGTTTCAATTTCTTGCTTTATATTAGATTGGGGGCATCCTTGCATTTGAAGTAGCGAAATTGCATGATTCTTGGCATTTTTTGGTCTTTTTTTTTGGGGGGGGGGGCATGAATCGGGTATTGGTGTATAGTCTCTTTGTCTCATTTCTTGAAAATATTGATATTGATGAGTTTAATAAATTTTGGGACATTGTGCATTTGGGAATGATAAATGTTTTCTCCTTCTCATAGCATAGCTTTCATTGAAATGAAAAGATTGTATCTTCATCTCTTTGCATAAATTTCGAGTCGGTAAAAACACCATATTGTCCACTTCATTTTCCTTTTGATTAACAAAAACCATAAAATAAAGTGCTTATAAAAGTTGATTAGACATTTTTATATTTTTTGGTAGCAAACCTACATTAGATTAGTTGTAGGGATTTGGAATAGGTGTGAAAGATAACTTTCCAAAGTTGCAAACAAACATAGAATATTGAGTTAGGGAGCGATAAATCCACTTATTACATTTTGTCCTGGGAATCCCTTCTCACACAAGGGTCAATCACGAGGTTGCATTGACACTGGCAGAGTTACTCACCCTGCTTTGTTGGTCTTGGTGTAGATATTGCGCGTACTATGGGGGTCGCTTCAAGGTATACGCACAATGATGAGTGGAAGCCTTTCAAGTTGATTTCCGGCTAGATACCCTTCCCTTGCGCATGGATTAGACTATTGATTTTTTCCCCAGGCATCACTGTAGTAATTGGTAACCTTAGTGGCATATATCTTTAGGGTCTTTACACAAGGTGACTGTGGAGGGGCAAGTCTTCACGGTACCTAGAATCGACGTTGGCCAAACTCACTGGGGCTCCTTGGAGGGTATACCCACGATTATGTGTGGGATCTTGCACCAGGGAGTAAGTCCATTAAGAAGGTCATCAATGTAACTTTTCCACCCGCTCTATCTCATCCCCTTCTTACTTTGTTCCCGCGACGTTGAATTTCATCACCAACTAGTGTGCTCATTGTGAGAAGGTTTTTGTTGCTTGCTTGCTTACTGGATTTTTAGTGTGTGTTGTTTGTTCTCCCTAGTAGACTCTAGGTTGGGTGTTTATTTGATGGCATCCGTTCCCGGAACGACCAATGAATGAACCCCTATTCCAGGGGAACCTTTTATTTTTCCTTCTTACGGGAACATTGGTCCTCCTCACATCACTACTTTGAGCCTTCCAGGTCTCACAATTGGATTACCGGTATGGTTGTTTTCCACTCARGTAATCCCGAATGCAGTTAGTGCTTCAGTTGTAAGMACTTCCTCCCAAGAACATAAACCTCATGTTGATCCTTCACCTTCTTMACCAGTAAKATATTCTTCCCCTTCTTTACTTGCAAGGTCTTCTTCCATTTCATCTTCTTTGCYGAGTGAAATCTCTGAAGCTAGTAACCCGGTGGATAAGAATAAGAAGAAGAAAAATAAGCAAGGGTCCAAAATTACAACCACTGTCAAACATGTTGTAAAACAACCAGTTACTGTTAATCATGCTGGGAGTGTTGATGATGTCAAGATCACCGAAACAACCTGTAAGCCCAAGCACCCTTGAAGGCTTTGTAAGGGTAGCCATCTTCTTAAGGATTACCTTGGTTTATCCAAGGTTATAGAAGCATGGTCTGCACAAGCTCGCCAACCCATGTCATCAACATTTGAACAACATGTTGATGACCTCCTGTCAACTAGTCAAGATAATATTGGGAAGAAGAAAAGTAAAGTCAAGTTCCTGTGTATGTTATGCAAAGGGAGTCATCTAACTCACCTTTTCCCTCGTATGGACGAAGCCTCGAAATTATTGGAAGACATGACTGTTTCACAACCCCAACTTCCAGCTGCTTATCACAAGCTTACTCTCAACCCACCTATAGTGGATGGAATGATCAATTCAGTTCCCCCATCAGTCAGTCTGGTTGATCAGGTAGTCAATCTGGTCACATCCTTCATTGAACTAGTTGACCAAGTGGTCGATTCAATCCAATATTTGGTCGATCCCACTCTCCCGTTAGAGAGTGAAACCCAAGTGGTCGATCTGATCCCATATTTGGTCGATCCCACTCTCCCATTAGAGAGTGAAACCCAAGCGGTCGATCTGTTTCCACCCATCGACCCCATTCTCCCTAAGGAGAATGACACCCAAGTGGTCGACCTGATCTCATCATCAGTCGGTCCTACTCTCCCGTTAGAGAGTAAACCAGATGTTGCCCACATTTTTCTTGTTGATACAGACACTACCGTGCTAGGGGGCATTCCTCTTTCTCCCGTTGAACCCCCTCCAAGTAATGAGTCCATCCTTTTTTATTGGGGTGTACTAACTGAACCTCGTCTTCCCTCTCACATTCCTTTCAATATTATAGTACAAGTTTGTGGTCAGGACGTTCCTCAGACGTTGATAGACGAAGGTTCATCTGTTAGTATTTTTTCCTCTCTTTCTTGGCAAGCTTTGGGTTATCCTTAGCTCGTGTTGGTTACCCAGACTCTGTTTGATTTTAACAGAATAACCAGTCATCCTTTAGGGATCCTTCCCCAGTTTCCCATAACTTTGAGAGGGAAAATTGTCTTTGTTGATGTCATGGTCATCCAAGACCCCTTGGATTTTGATTTACTCCTTGGGCGAGATTATATCTACGCCATGAAATCTATTGTGTCCACTCTTTTTCGTGTGATATCTTTCCCGTACGATGGAAGAATGGTGGCTATTGATCAAATTTCGTTTGTTGGTCCTAACTTGACCATCAACTCAATGACTTACCTAAACAATTCATATATGCAAACGGTATTGCCCCTGCCACAGGTAAATTATGTGGTATTGTCTCCCATGCATTCCACTGCCGATGACAATGAATTGGATCCGATAGTTGACATGGTGACCTCTTTGGTAGGGCTATTGGAGCCTGACCTCCTTACCCCTCTCACGACACTCGACATGTGTTCCTTCCAGAGTGTGTTTCTTCCATCAAATGAATATCTCTTGGAATCCATGACCAAGTTTTGTCCCTTGACATGGTGTCCTTCCAAAGCATTTTCCTCTTCGAAGTCATGATCAAGAAGAGCCTTGAGCATGCTTTTTTTATTTAAATCTCATTAAAAAATGAATCCAGCCTTGAGCATGCTTTTCTGATTTCAAGCTCATTAAAAAATGAAACCATCCTTGAGCATGGTTTTTTGATTTCAATCTTGTTAAAAAATGAAACCAGCCTTAGCATGGTTTTCTAATTTCAAGCTCGTTAACAAATGAAACTAGCAATGAGGATAGGTTTTCGCATCTCTGTAGCAACCTTGTTAAAAAATGAAACAGAGCCTATGAGCATAGTTCATGTTTCTGTGTCAAGCTCGTTAAAAAATGAAACAAAGGTCTAGGGATTGAACCTGGATTGTCAAGCATAGTTCTTATCCTATGTCAAGCTCGTTAAAACATGAAACAAGTTCCCCCTCTCTGTTGAGTCAAATCTTTCATCTAGTATTTGAAGATTCATTTTCATTTTCCTTTGAAGTTGGACGAAATGAAGCTAGGGGGGAAATGCTTCTAGCCTCTGGACTTCATTCTAAAGTTGAGCCACTAGCTTCTTAAGCTGGGGGATAAGTACCAACCATGTGTTTGGAAGTCGCAAGCATAGTTTTTACTTTGGCTCAAGCTTGTGTAAAAATGAAACCACCTACCTCAATCATAGTTTCCTCTGGTTCAAGCTTCTGTAAAAATGAAACTAGGTCCAAGCATAGTTTTGGTTAGTTTTTAAGCTTGTGTAAAAATAAAATCTATCCCAAACATAGTTTTTTTTTGTTTTAAAGATTGTGTAAAAATGAAAACAATCCCAAGCTTAGTCTTTGTTCTTTCTCATGCTCATAAATATGTGAGAATGTAACCGAGTAAAATTTTGTCACTTTTTCGGACTCGTAAAGGTTATACGAAAAAGGAACCCCCTAGAGTTCCCTTTAAGCTCTTTCCAGACTCTCTAAACATGAAAATATTGCCGAGCGATCTTGTTCTTTTCACGCTCGTTAAAGTATTAGAAAGCACGTCTGTTGAGTGATAGTTTATCTCTTTTTCAGTCTCTTTAGACTAACTTACGAAAAGGGAACTGAGAGAGTCCTCTTTAAGTGTTTTTTAGACTCTCTAAACATGAAAAACCCATGAGTTTTCTTTCTTTGGACTCGTTAAACAAACATCAAAAGGCCCATATGGGATCGAACCACTCCTTCCTAGGGTTCGTTAAATATACTTTGAAGGACTCATACGAAGGATGAGCTTACATTACAAGCATATGTTATCCTCCTCAATCTTACGTAAAAATAACGAGGTACTCGCCAGAAATGGTGGGGGGGGGAATTGGGAAAGAAATGTGTCTAAACCTGTATTCTATGGAAAAGTCACCTTTGAACATGACACCTTTTCACTTTCTTTGTGTCTAGGTTGGTAAATCCACTTGTATCTTGATCATACTCCTTTATAAGATTACAATTCGGTCTGTGATCCCTGTTGTTGAGTCAGTGTTTCCAAGACAGTTGTTGTGTTGACAATATTTTCAAAGAAAAGTTCAACCCATAAATCCTTCTATTGTGTCAGCCATTTCTGCAGTCCTTAAGCCTTCTATTATGTTGGCCATCCCTGAGTCAGTCCTGAATCACTTTTTACTCTGATATACATCAAATCTTGTTACCTGTTTCATTTCATTGATGGGGGATACATTAAGGCCCTTCTGTGATGAGTCTCGTCCTGTCAACTTCAATTCATTATGTAGGAATTAGACTTAGAAAATAATTGGTACCTTGGAACTTGCATGCCTCAATGGAAGGTTTCCTCTCTTTCGACAATGGGTTTTCATTATTGATCCTTGATCGGGAGATTCCTTTGAGTGTTCGACTTCAGTTCATTAATTCACATTCGTTGGATTGTACTAGTGTACCTTGGGAGTCATTGACATTAATGGTGATATCCCTCACACTTGTTAATGGTATTCACTAATGACCAGTAATCAAGTGGTTTCTACCATGTTCAACTTCACACATGTATTCACATGGTTAGATTCGTACTATACAGTGGTGGAGATGAAGACCCTGGATCTTTTTTGACAGATTCAGGTTGCGTTGGAGTATATTGAGTTTGTACTGTTGCATAGATCCACATTGTATGTCTCATGGCTATGTTCAAATTTGAGTATTTAACACATAGATCCATAGTTTATTTTTGGTGGTTATGTTCAGATTTGAGTCATATTGGCATGGATCTACAGTGTATGTTTGGTGGCCATGACCTCTCTTACTTGACATGGATCTTCGCATGTCAGAATTTATGCTTTGAGTGATTTGTATTCTGAGTATGGGAATGCCTACCTCAGTGATGATATATTATTATATTATATTTCCTTGTTTTTTGGTAGGTTTCCGACCGACTATTCCTTGTTCCCTAAACACACTCGACAAAGTACATCAACTATCACTCAGTTCTAACTTCATACTTTGGGGGCTCTCTGTTACACATTATTTTCATCACCCTTATAACCGTTAATGATGTAAACCTATATGTTTCCTTCAGAGGGGTTAGTGGCCTGAATTCCTGAAGAAAGAAGGGAGAAGAACTTTTCCTTAGAGAAGAAGTTGTGTTTTCCTCTGTAAAAACCCTATTTTGGAGGATTTCCGCAGGCTTCTCTATACTAGGGTRCGGAAATGCCTRATTTTYGCAAGCTGCACTATAGCCAGGGTAAAAAAATTCCACAGGMTACACTATAGCTAGGGTGCAGAAATGCCTGATTTTCACAAGCTGCACTATAGCCAGGGTAAAAAAATTCCACAGGCTACACTATAGCTAGGGTGCGGGGGCCTTCGTACGTGGGAAAAATGAGCATTTTCTTGATGCTTCTAGAAGGMGAAGATTCTATGGTGAGGTGGCCTCCRAATGGTTTGGATATTACTCGCTTTCATGATTTAGTGGGATCATCCTAACCTCCTCACCTTATCCTCTTCATCTTATAAAAGGAGAGGATCTCTCATGGAGAAAGTTAGTTGGATTGAGCTCGAGCTTAGATTGATTAAGTTGGATTGAGCTTGAGCTTAGCTTGATTGAATTGGATTGAGCTCGAGATTAGCTTGATTGAGTTGGATTGAGATTGAGCTTAGCTTGATTGAGTTGAATTTGTCTTGAGATTGTTAGCTTGGTTAGATTGGCTTTGATATTTTCTTTGTCAAGATAGATTGTGAGTAGCTATCAGATCCATGGTCTCATAATCCTTGAAGAAAGAAGTGTGTGGGAAGCAAGGAATCGTTGGAAGGAACCTTACGACATCAACACATTTGGTTGTAATATCTCTTCCTATTATTAATATAATACAGTGGCATGCTTCTTTCCCATAGAATTATCTTTATTTTATTGAATAATTCCTTGATCATATGCATAGGTTTTCATTGAATATACTTCTAATAATTTCACTTTCGTTGGTTTGTGTCTCACTGTAGGATCAGTATCACAAGATAACCGGAGCAAAACAGGAACAACAAAGACATAAGGAAGTGACACTTAAAGGTATGTCACTCATCCTTTCTTTGATGATAGATTCGATGATTAGAGCCTAGGGAAAGAACCATGTTCTGTCTCGTTTTGTTCTAGATCTAGGTGGATCTAGGGAGATTAGTTTATGTCCACATTTACCAATTTATCCTACAACAACGGCTACCTATGGCTATATAGATGCATCACAGTCGATCCGATGTTGATCCATAGGATCATCGGATTGAGCATGCAGGGACCCGACCCACAGGACTTCTACCCAGGGAAGGCTACAGATCGTGCATTGGCAGAGAGGATCAAAGACACATATGGTGATGTAGAAAAGGGGACACAAGGCTAAAAGGTAGCTTCTATACATAATGGCGCAGTGTGTCTAGCCTTCTAGCTAATCGCCAGAAAGCTCGTGAGAAAGAATAGACCTACACAGGTCAGAGGATTCATCGTTGACCTCATTGAGAAATGTGTATAAGGAGTCTAGATGAATTGGGAAAAGTACCTAGTCAACCATATGGAATTGGATTTCCGCAAAGCTCAAGATCAAGGCTATGAGTTCCACTTTAGCTGGCTCCTGATCCTCATAGCGTTTACTACTTGGGAAATGTCAGAAGGTGCGACCTTCTTGGAAATTGAGTCATTCGAACCACTCGATGCAAAGTTCACCATGCTTTGGTACTCGAGCGATATGGGAAAACAGTGGCAATCGAACGCAGTATTCCATACATAATACGTGTTGTTGAAGAGGGCCATCGAAGTTGTCCCTTGCATGATGCCAAACATCCTGTACTGATTCAGACCTCTCATGAAGTTCCATGCATATCGACACTTCATTTATATCACTATGCAAGAAAACGAGCATAAAGAGGAGCTTCAGTCATACTATAAGCTCACAGAGGAGGACCTCGATAAGATAACCACGGACTGGTTATCAGAGCTCCTTATTCCTTCTAACCCCATAGAAATGTCTGATCCTGAACTAATTGGCAGCTCGAAATCCACTCATAAAGAACACAACACACCTGGAACCAACAGAAGGAAGAAGACCGAAGAAGTATAAAACCTGAACAGTGCATCATATGAAACTGCTTCAGTATCACCTGGATGAGGAGGCAATGAAGAAGTATATAGAGAAGAGGCCAATGACAAAGAAGATCAACAGAAGCAAGGCAAAGTAACAATGCCTAGGGATCCTTTTGATGAGGTTGATCCCTCGAAGAAAACAAAGGTTTCCCCCATGAAACCTACCTCACGGAAGAAGTCAAGAGTGAGAAAAACCACGATGTGAACTGTGCTCATGTTCGATGACTTCAACTTCATCATCTCAACTGTAGAAAATTCCTTGCAGGACGTCTTTTAGAAACATGAAGCCAAGCAAGAGGATATGTATGACAGAATTGAGGTTGAACTCAAAGGGGTACAATAGGCCCTTCAATCTAGCCGCACATTATCCATTGCACCCCTACCATCAAAAGCACTAGAGTTGGGAGATGAGCATACCCAACTCTGCAGACTAGCTGATGCGACCGAAGCTCGCCTTCATCGCGCACAGGAAGAAAAAAAACAAGCCACAGAGGCCCTAAAGCAAGTGCAAAAAGTAGTCATAGAGAAATGATGAGTTGTGCATCTGGAGAAGGTTACTCTCCAAATGAAGTTTGAAGAGGCGAAATCACAAATCCAGCAAGAGAAAGAGAAGTTGTTGGCAGAGCAGCTCAGAGTCAAAATAACAGTCAGGAGAGCACTTCGCTATGTGATAGGCTTAGAGAAAAAAGTGGAAGAACCAGTAGAGCATCAAGTAGCAGAACTTGCGAAATATATCCCACATCTTCAATAGAGAATCGCAAATCTAGAGCTACGAACAGTGCCCAACACTCTGCAGGATGTACGAGATCAAATAGAAGAAACTGCTTGAAGCGCAGTTGAGAAAATCAAGGCCCTCACCATGGAATGTAAACAACTAAGTGATCACAGTACCTAGACTTATGAGCGACTCACTGAGGATCCTGAATTGAAGGCACTAGAGTCATAACTCCAGTAGTCAAAGAAACAAGAAGAAATAGTACAGGCATAGTTAAATCCCATGTCATCATTTGAGAGGATGAAGAAATCCCAAGAACAGTGCACTACTCAACAATAGGTCCACACCATAGAGAGCAAAGTCATGGAAGTGACTCATAGGCTACAACCAATCCAAGATGAGGCTTTCCAACTATTCGCAAAGATTGAACGTCAAGGAGCAGAACTGGAACAAGTCATCACTGCAACTGAACAACTCTTAGAGAGACCTGTCAACGAAGAAGTTATCCAAGAGCTTGTCGAGTAGGAGGCCTTGGAGAAACAACAGGTCGAAGCAACTTGAGCCAAGATCGAGGATTTTGAAGTAGAGCTACCCAGATCAGAGTGACTCGGGACCAGACATAGGTGAGTGTTAGGGGCTTGTTGGCCCTTGAACAAATTTTTAGGATCCTTGATCATGTTTGACCTACTTTTGGGACTTTGACAGGATGTTGAAGGCAGAGCACAAGTCGAACCGGAGATCACAGGATCTCAACCCCTTTTTAGGGATTTTTGGGTTTTGGGATTATGTAACGGGTATGGGGATGTCAGTCCATGGGTTTACCCATGTTTAGGCCCTTTTTTTAATGTATAAATAAGTAGCTAGGCAATGTAAGAAGTAGAATGGCTTAGTACAAGTAGAGTTTTAGTTACTAGTTACTAGTCATTGATTGGCTTAGTGCATGGCTAGTTGGCTTTGTCCATGAACGTGTTAAGGTTTGTAGAGATAAGTGCGAGTGTTGTGTAAGAGGTTTTGTGCATGAACTGTGTAAGGCTTTGTGGTGTGACCTAACTCGGGGAAGGAGGATGTGGCAAGGTGTGCGCAGATCTCCTATCCTATGAAGAGTTGGCTTTGTGGCTTGGTGCATGTAAGAAGATTGGAAGAGCCTAATAAATGAGAGAAGAGTTGGTGGACATAGCCCCACATTGGGCTGAACCACATATATCATGTGTTTTTATGATTTGTGCGATGTATTGATGTGCTATGTGTTTACTTGCTTAGTGCTTTGGCCTAGATAAATGATAGATAGATCTGTTGATGCTTTGTGATTAATAATATGAATAAGTGTTAAATCTAACCCATGTGAATATGCTTAGTTCTTGAATATACTACATCTGAGTGAATACTGTGATGATTTGTGAATAGGGTTTTTACTACAAAGTAGATAATGGTCAAATATTGATGAAATGTAACTGCTAAGTTCTTTGATAGAATATTGTAATCACATATTCATGTCCCGGCTAAGGTTGTAGACACTGGAGTCCTGCAACCACCCCTGCCTCCACCTCGAGTGAGACTTCATCTCCTTCGCAGGTGTTTCCAAAAGGGTTGGTATTTAGGGTTTTGTTGGTGCAATGTTGTAGCATTGAACTCTGGGTCTACCCCTGTACCAACAACCACCAACTTGTCCTTCCTAGCTTTGATCTCCAAGGAAAAAGATGCCTCTTACTTTGACAGGTTATGCCCCATATATGTCTACAATGTATCACACAAAATCTTGGAAAAATTCATTGCAAAACATATTGAAGCCAATATTGCCCCGCCTCATTCTCCCAAATCAAGGGGGCTTTGTTGAAAAAAGGTAGATTTGGGACAATATAACCCTAGCCCAGGAGGTGATCCACACTAGTTTCAGAAATGGAGAAAAATAATCCCTGAATAGAATATTAGAAAATGAAATAAGAACATTATCCATCCTAGGTTTGAAGATTGCAAGAGGACTCAAGAGAATAAATCATTCTCAATTCACGGATGACACCTTGCTGCTAGGAGGTGCCTCTCAAATTATTGTCAATAGATTTAAATTGGTTTTGGACCATTATGGTAAAGTCTCAGGAGGAATTATAAACAAAAACAAGAGTCAAATATATGCATGGAATATAAAAGCAAGCATTCTGTTGAGAATTTCCAGTCTACTGCAATTTCCTTTCTCAGTGGATTGGAAATTCTTCAAATACTTAGGCACTCCAATTAGCCTGAAGTCTCTCCCAGGGGAGGCGTGGCAAGTAATTTTGTAGAAGATAAAAGAACAATTTGAAGTTTTGAGAGAAATATGGTTGAAACCAATAGGTTGATTGGTTTTGGTGGAATCAATCTTATCTTCTTTCCCTGTCTTTCAATTCTCAACTCTATTAGCTCCACTGGGTATAAAAAAGGCAATGGCTAAGATAATTCGCAAATTCCTATGGAAAGGGGGAAAAGATAGTGAGAAAAAAAATCACATGGTCAACTGGAACACAATATGTGCACCTAAAGAGCATGGTGGGTTAGGAGTCCACGACCCTGAAAAGAAAAATATTACATTAGGGGAAAAACTTCTTTGGAGATTGATAACTAGTGGTAATGATTGGTGGAAGAAAGAAATTTTCCACAAATATCTTTCGAGAAATCAAAGGAGATGATGGGATATAGACCCTAATCATCAATCAGGTTCTCCTATATGGAAATTAATATTATCATCTCTTCCATTCTTTCGAGACCATCTTTCGAGCTCGGGGAAGGGAAGGAAAATCAATATTTGGGAGTGTTATCCCCTAGCCTAGGGATAACTAAGAAGATTATGTATCGAGGCCCCCAGGTCCTAGACATGGAGTACCGAGAGCCATATTGACTTGAGCCTGGCCCTATAGGGCCCATATTTCTTCTTCAACACCTCCACCTTGTTAGCAACATCAACATCCATCCCATTGACCTAGTCCTTCAACAACAATGGGTCTTGCTCCATGAGGTAATGAGTCTGGGTATCATGGTATGTGTCACTATGATTCTAAAAACATTTGAATATGCACATTTAATTCTTTTTACTTCTAACATGTGCTTGGACCTTATTTGTTTCCACTTGTCCATGCCTGGGGAGAATGCCAGGATAACCTAGTACGTTGTTTCCCATAGGGTTTGAGTTTCCACTGGGTAGGTTCATGAAAGGTCATTGTCCCTTCCCACCATACTTACCACTTTTCATCTTTTTCCCTCTCATCCATCCCATACATTGGTTTGGGCATTTGGTTTTCCAAGATAGAAAAGGGTTGTACCTTACCTTGTGGGAAGAAGGGGATAAATGCCCAGAGGGTAAAAGTAGTTGGCTAAAGATAAAATCCAAAAGAAGAAAACCTTCATATGCTTCACCCAAGGATCCCTGAGAAAGAAATAAAAGGATTATCAACAAGAAATAGAGGGACCCATAAAATAATAAAATCAAGACCTAGTTGGAGGATAGGGGGTCTCATCACGATCCATCCTATTAGGTACATGGACATGTAGCGGTATGACACTACCATTCAACTGGTCACCACGCCAGGGTAGCGGCTCTTGGTGGCATAGCCAAGAGAAAGGGGGTCTCATCACGAGCCATCCTTCTCATCTCCGTGAAATGCTTGTGGATAACATTGTCACCATTGGTCACCATGTAAGGGAATTTCCCCCTAACTAGTCTCTTGAAATAAAAAGAAATAAGATAAAATATAAAAGGCATGAATGGGACTGGAAACATTTGCATCCATGACAAGGTGCAACTCACCCTCTTCAGAGGCACCCACAGGTAAGCCATACATTCCCCTGTCATCAGTGCACCCATTACTCAGACATCCCTTACCACCTCATCCACTTACATGGCCTAGATTTGTCTTCACCCAGAAACATCCCACATCCAATGAGAACTATCCCAATATGACATCCTAACGTCCCCTCCAAACCTGGATTGTAAAATAGCATAATGTATTTGAGCACTTGTCTGGGAAATGGGGTTTCATGCAGATGTTTAAATAACTTGATTATTRGATGCGATTGACATTGCTATGATCCACGTGACCTATGAGCCCATGGAGGGTGTACTTATTTTTTTTGTAGGGCCACACCTGACGRATAGGTACACATGGGGAGATGATTAGTTCAGACCTCCATAGGGTTAAAATCCCACTAGATGGATGTTGAGGCTCCAGTCAGGGGCAGAGACAGATTAGAGGTTTGCAYCGGAGAGAGAGGAGGACGTTCCACCAGAGACATCCTGGCAGGCCTGGACCCAGTGGGTTCTTTCCCTTCTCACTATGATGTAGGCCTTGAAAGTCCCATGACATCACCCAATGTTTTGGACACTTTGGAGACAGTTGTGTGCCAAGTGGCACATGTGGTTTGATCCAGAGGCCTTAGGAGGCCTAACGTTTTTCTCCTAGAGGCCAATGTTTCCCTAAAAAGGCCTAACRTCACCCTAAAAGGTCATAYGTCACCTTTTCTTCTTGATTTAGGGTTTATTATGTCATTTAATGTAAMAACTAGATATTACATRTAAACTGGCCATTCYRACCTTTTTGAACTAATTCTGGTTATTATAACTGTATAAATAAGGGRTTTTACCTTGTATTTTTTCATCATCTTTCACTCACACAAGTGTGAGTTCTGAAATTTTCACCCTATTTGGGGTTACATGACTGAAATTTAGTGCTCACTTCTTGAAGGAGGCTTGTTTTGGACTATTTTGGCAATTTTCTTGGTGGAAGTGTTCAACTAGAGTATTTGCTAGATGATTTTTGGTGAATGTAAGTAAGATTTATGAAATTCTTCTTCATTGAATGGTTATAGTTATGTTTATATTTCATTTACATTAAGATTGTGAAATTGCTAGCTTAAAAACATAGGAGGCTAAGAACATGTTATTGTCCTTGCCTTAATAACTTGCACCTACTAGATTTTGCTAATAAGTCAATTTTCTTGAAGCTTTTGCTAAGGGCCTTGCCATTGCAACACCCTAGAACATTTTTCTTCATCTAATCCATAATTTAATTCATCCCTGAGCTAAATAAGGAGGGAAACTACTAGGGCCTATGGTTACCTACTTCCTAGTATCTATTTCCTCCCCTAGGGTTTGGTAGTTGAAGCCTTGGGTTACCAACACTTCAACTAATGACCTCTCTTGTCTTTAGTTCTCTTACTCTCATATTTTCCTTCAAGATTTTCTGCTACCTAAAAGACATCATTTTCCCTAAAGGCACTAATCTAATACTTTCTATTGAGTTATTGACAAAAACCACTATCAAAATCTATACCTTAAGCTCTCTACTAACTACTCCTAACCCTGAAATAGTCTAATCTACTAACTTAGTTGTTGTTGTTACAAAGATAATCGATAGCCATCTATTGCAACATTAAAATCATCTAAATCAATTGAAAAAGTTGATTAATGCACTGCCTTACTTGATTCTGACAAATGCTAGTATTATGATTTTAATAAGTGATTATTCTTGGTCATTTTGAAGCCATTTTAAGGCACTTATTGTGAATCTATTATCTTATAAATATTGTGAATCTATTATCTTATAAATAATACTGCTACAAATTTACGTTTGCTTCACCATTATATCAACGATTGATTTTATTGATAAAGTCTGTGGTTTTATGAAGTACTAACAACAAGTTGTACTTGTGAAAGATATATTTTCTTGTTGCTTTGTTCCAGGCAGGTACATCTTGATATTTCACTACTTCATTGGTTAAAACCCTGAGACTTTTTTATTAGTGTGACTTGTGAGAGGGGACATTTTCATAGACATCTTAACCTTTCCTTCTCAAACCCCCAAGTCACCAAGGATGCCTCCCCTAGGCCATCAACCCTAAATAGAAAGAGGCATCATATTGAGGTGACAGTGATAGGATAACATCTGTTACACCAATTTTCCTTTCCATTAACCTTTCCTTTGATCAAAGTACAAATTGTGTGATAACATTTTGACGTAGTTGTCGAGGAACACTGAGTCAATTCTCCTCAAGATGCCACTTTTTCAGTAAGCCTTTCCTCAAAAGCCTTTACTTTTCAAAATCTTACTTGGTGACTCCACTGAGGGTGATCCCCTCATCCCTTTTGATATTTCCAAGAAAAATATATGGGGAATTCACAAATGACGACCCGTAGCGGGCATCAGTACACACTTTCCTCTTCTCCCATAGTTCCTATTACCCCTATCGATCCTCCTAAATGGTCTCACAAAGAACTTTTTGGCCCTTTGGACTTAACTAACACCCAAGGAGGATTACATGATCTCCCCAAAGAGGTTGACTCATGGATACCTAAATTCTCAGGAAAAGTAGGATCTTATGGAAAATCACATTGGAATAAGTTTTATGAGGGATATGAATTTTACCATTTGGGAGAAGAACACCCTGACACCTTCATGAGGCTTTTTTCAAGATCACTCACCGGGAGTGTGAGAGGTTGGATTAATGGTCTTCTGAAAGGAAGCATCAAAACCCATGAAGATCTTGAACGAGATTTCAAGAAAAGATGGTGTAAAAAAGAATGTATGGCCTCCTTTTACTCCCAATACCTCAGAGTTTGCAAACAAACAGATGAAGACATTAAGGAATGCAATGATAGGTTCAACACTCTCATTAGAAAACTTGAGCCCAATTGTCTCCCAAATAGCACTATACTCCAACATTACCTTAACTCCTTTGAAGGAACTTTACAACTTACCCTCAAGGATCGATTACCCACAACCCTAGAAGAAGCTCAAGATGTTTCTTGCCAGATCAAAGAGAATCTAAAGTTCAGCAGTGCCACCCATCAGGTCTATTTTTTGAACAATGGTGACATCTGGGAGCTAAATAAGGAAAGCATGGGAGGACTAGAGCATGACCTCCCAGAGATTCTAAAGGTAGAAAACAATACCTTCCATAGGAAATGGAGCATAGGTTTCTCAAACATGAAATATTCCTTAAATTTTTCAAAACAACATGAACCCTCTAAGGATCTAAGTACCTATGAAGGAATCACTCAGTTAGAAAGGTCACTATCACAAATGAAAAATCCTTTTTCCATGAGACCTCCTCCAACGATAAAATCTCATACTTCAAGAGAACAATTTTGTCTGAACACTTTGAACCTACAAAATGTTGCAAGACAAGAAGATGATCCTAAGCCCTAATCATGCAAGGACTCCTATTTTGAACGTTATCACCCAAAGGCCACTCATGAGAAACCTAATTTTGTAGATTCCATATTTACCTTGTTCACGCCAAGTCAAATCCAAGAAAATCAAGACATGAGGAAGCCTAGGATTGAATACTTGGGCCAAACAAAAGAGAACTCAGGCATAAATCTTGAAGAGCCCCAAGTGTATGCGGGAAATCTACCCCAACATTACCCAAAACCTAGCAATAATAGGACCAACCTGAGCACTAGTATGGCCTATATCTTACAAAAGGTTAAAAAGATTTGTGAAATGTTGGAAATCCATTATTTGACAAAGAAAATCCCAAATGACCATCTATCGTTTGAAGAAACTTCCACACTATTACAAACTGGTCATTTTTAGAAAAATAAGCAAACACCCTTTCTCACTTCCTTGCTAATAGATGACCATGGACATAGTGACTACAACTCGATAGATCCATGCTTGTTTCAAGGTTGGCCCACTCTTCCCTTGAAAGAATAAGACAATATTAGTGAGATAACATGGACTAAGGGATTGGGTGACCAAAATATTCCTAGCAATCACAAGAATAATATTGTACTAGGTAATGACGAGGTGTTGCATTTGTAAGAAACATACATAAGGGATAGTGATTTGGTAGGACCTTGCCCCATAATTCTAGAGAAAGAAAGAGATACAAATTGGGGTGATTATCCTGACGATGCCTCTGACATCTCTGAAGACTGGGATGATTATTTTTTTGCACAAGAAGATGACTATTTGATAAGGTTTAAAAGGAAAGGAGTTGTCTTAGTCAAATGGGAAGGGGATGATATTGGAAGTAGTGAAACACATGAGAAAACCAAAGAAAGTTTTCATGTATTTTCCCCTGATGATTTTCCTTTCGCTTCAGAGGAAGACTTCGATCAAATACAATGGCCAAAGAAGGAAGAGTATCAACAAATCCTAGAAAAATACAAGGACAAAGAAGTTGGGACTATCAAATTGTTAAAGAAATAAGATGATGACATGTTGATCCAGTCATCCCAACAAGAAGTTTTCATAGCAGAGTTCCACCCTCCTCCCTCAAGACAATACACTAGGTTTGTGAAAGAAATGACCAAGTTCAAAAATAAGGATTACAAAGAGGGAGACAGAGTCTGGATGTGGAACAAAAAGAACATAGATCGTACTAATGTCAAGGGAAATGCACAATTTTGTCTTGGACCCTTCAGAGTTGGGAGAAATTCAGTCGATGATGCTTACTATTTTTCCACATTGGAAGGAAGAAGGCGCCCATTACCAGTTAACGAGCACTTCCTCAAATCCCATAAGGGGGAATAGACTTGATTTCATAGGTAAGTACAGGTAAGTAGGTAGGCATTTGCATTCATTGTATATACCATCTACATTTCATGATAGAGTAGTTGTATTTCTATTTGTTTATATGCTTGCTTTCATTTTATGTACTATATATGAGCCAGGGTTCATATCACCACCCCAAATGATTACTAATAACATTATGTTGATATCAATCATGTCACAAGTCATGCTAGAGATTATGAGGTTCTCATGCTCTCTACGGTGAGCACATGTCCCTGAGTTGGAACCATATGTTATCCCATAGCCTAGGGATAACTAAGGAGATTATGTCTCGAGGCCCACATGTCCTAAACATGGAGTACCGAGAGACATATTGACTTGAGCTTGGCCCTGGAGGGCCCATATTTCTTCTTCAGCACCTCCACCTTGTCAGCAAAAGCAACATCCATCCCATTGACCTGGTCCTTCAGTAGTAGTGGGTCTTGCTCCATGATGTAATGAGTCTAGGTATCATGGTATGTGTCACTCTGATTCTCAAAACATTTGAATATGTGCATTCAATTCTTTTTACTTCTAACATGTTCTTGGACCTTATGCCTTTCCACTTGTCCACACCTGGGGGGAATGAAAGGATGCCCTAGTAAGTTGGTTCCCATACGGTTTGAGTTTCCACTGGGTGGGTTCATGAAAGGTCATCGTGTGTTCCCACCATACTTACCACTTTTCATCTTTYTCCATCTCATCCATCCCATACATTGGTTCGGGCATTGGGTTTGCCAAGATAGTAAAGGGTTGTACCTTACCTTGTGGGAAGAAGGCACTAAAGGCCCATAGGGTAAAAGTAGTTGKCCAAAGATAAAAGAMAAAAGAGAAAAACCTTTAGACGTTTCACCCAGGGATCCCCAAGAAAGCAATAAAATGCTTCTCAGCAAGAAACATAGRGACCCATAAAATAATAAAATCAAGACCTAGTTGGAGGATAGGGGGTCTCATCACGAGCCAACCATTTAGGTCCATGGGAATGTAGTTGTATGACACTACCATTTAGYTGGTCACCACACCAGGGTAGCGKCTCTTGGTGGAATAGCCAAGAGAAATGGGGTCTCATCACGAGCCAACCTTCTCATCTCACTGAAATGCTTGTGGGTAGCACTGTCACCACTGGTCACCATGCTAGGGAAGTGTCCCCTAACTAGTCTCTTGAAAGAAAAATCAATAAGATAAAATATATAAGGCATGAAAGGGCTTGGAAACATTTGCATCCATGACGAGGTGCAACTCACCCTCTTCAGAGGCACCCACAGGTAAGCCATACATTCCCCTGTCATCACTACACCCATTGCTCAGACATCTCTTACCACCTCATCCACTTACATGGCCTGGATTTGTCTTCACTCGAAAACATCCCACATCCAATGAGAACCAGCCCAATAGGACATCCTAATGTCCCCTCCAAACCTGGCTTGTAGAATATCATAACGTATTTGAACACTTGTCTGGGAAAGGGGGTTTCATGCACATGTTTAAATAACTTGATTATTAGATGTGATTGACATTGCTATGATACCTATGACTTATGAGCCCATGGAGGGAGAACTTGTTGTTGTTGCAGGGCCACACTCAATGGATAGGTACACATGGGGAGATGATTAGTTTGGACCTCCATAGGGATAAAATCCCACCAGATGGATGTTGAGACCCCAGTCAGGGGCAAAGAAAGATCAGAGGTTTGCACCAGAGAGAGAAGAGGATGTTCCACCAGAGACATTCTGGCAGGCCTAGACCCAAGGGGGTCTTTCCCTTCTCACTATGATGTAGGCTTTGAAAATCCCATGATGTCATCCATGTGACCCATGACATCACCCAACATTTTGGACACTTTGGAGGTAGTTTTGTGCCAAGTGGCACATGTGGTCTGATCCAGAGGCCTTAGGAAGCCTAATGTTTTTCTC
>JZKD02S1741576.1:9712-20127 GCA_000966675.3 Picea glauca | reverse complement strand
AACCAACCACAACCTAATAAGATTAGTCCAAGTCTTCCTATGGATAAAGTCAAAGAATTAAAAAATATTACCAAGACTAGAGAAGTTGGTGAAAGTTCAAAGGAAGAAAAAGAAGTAAACGAGCTTGAGGAATCGGTTTTACCCCTTCAATTTTGATAAATATATTTCCAAAATCAAGATCCATGTCCCATTGGATGAATTGGCTAAAATCCATCATACCACAAGAAGACTGAAAATGTCATATGTATATAAATCCATCATATCAGTAGTGCATCAATTGCACCTTTCTATGTGACCCTAAATATCCATGACAAGTTGTTACATAATTGTATTCTTTACTCTAGTGCATCTCATAACATCATGCCAAAGGTAGTAATGGAGATGTTGGGGTTAGAAATAACCAGGCCTTACCATGATCTCTATTCATTTGATGCAAGTAAATTGAAGTGTGATGGACTAATTAAATACATGGCAGTCACTTTGGCTCATCTTCCTATTAAGAGCATTATGATGGATGTGGTGGTGGTTGATGTACCTACAAACTATGGGATGTTACTATTGAGGATGTGGGATAGAAATCTAGGAGGTTCGATGTAGATGGATATGACCTATGCTATTGTGTCAATATTTGGAGGAGAAAACAAAAGATTATATAGAGAAACAAAGTTTACCTATGTAGTTAGTGACCAAAACAGCTATGTAAACCATCCCATATATGTTGTTCATGAAGACCTACATTGTTGCATCCTCTCAGTAAATAAAGAATACCAAGAGGCCCTGGCTCTGATAAGCCTTATTCGTATCCTTTACCAAGAGATACTAGGTATATGGACAATGTAATTCAATGGGGCATATTGAAAGGAAGGAGTGGGAGCTGGAGTAGTCCTCATTTCCCCCCCAAAAAGAAGAAATCCATTTGTCCTACAAATTGGAATTTGAAGCTACTAATAATGTAGTTGAATATGAGGGAAGTTGAATATGAGGCCCTAAAGATGTGGATTACTGAGTTGGTAGCCTTTGGAGATTTAGGACTTGTGTTTTAGCAATCCAAATAAAAAGTGCTAAATTTCATGTGGGTTTTTCTTTTGGTTGTTGAGATATGTTGTGCCTCCAAATAACAAGTGCTAAAGAAATATCATTTCAATAAAATTGCACGATTTCTAATAGAAAGGACAAAGGAAAAGGAAAAAATAAAAAGAGTAGTTTAATTACCTAGATAGGTGTATACCTATTGAAGAATTCAAGATTAACCATACAAGAATATTCTTCGTCCTCTCCACAAATTAAAAACTGGATTAAAGGTGGGGATTAAGCGATAACCTTAGCTCAAATTTTTCTCATTTGGGACCTAATTAACACAAAGTAACATAGATTATTCAGGCGGCTAGATTTCGGGTCTCTCGGTAAGCTGCAAGAATGATGTGGTTGTCGAGTCTCTCTGTAATCTGCAAGATGTCTACTGCTCTCGACGTTCATCAACAAGTGGATGGGATAAATTTTATATATTATAACAACTGGCACATCCACAAGTATGTGGTTGATGAACGCCTATAGGAGTATTTGATTTAGAAACCTTAACTTAACATAATCCTAATCTTATCATAAATGCTAACCCTAACATAACCCTAACCCTAGCATAATTTAACATTTAACATAGCATAATCCTAATTCTAGCATAAATACTAACCCTAACATAACCCTAACCCTAACATAATTTAACATTTAACATTACAGTGGAGTGTGCACTCTCTTATTCTATTAGGTGGCTGGCGAGCTTAAAATTCTATTCGCAATGGTTCGATACATATATTCCTCTCCGTGTATGAAAACTTTTAAAGATACATGAAAGGATATTATTTTATTTTACTTTGGAATATTTATGTTCCTTTAATCTTAGGCCCAACAACTCCACTACTCTTCAACCACATTGCAGTTTGGCAGAAAAAGCATACAACCTTTCCAAACATCGTTCAATTCTTCTATTTCAGTAATATCCAGTCTCACAAATTTTGTGAGTGGTTCCAGTCTACTTATGCTCTTCAACTTGTTGCAATCATGTATGTAAAATACCTCCAAAGCTACCAATGTTTCAAGACTACACGAGTCCATTTTCCTCGAATTATGACAACCAATCAATTTGAGTTTTATAATTGTGCGGGGAAAGCGTGGAAGGTCTCCTATTGTTGTACAACATCGTAGTTCCAACACAGTCAATTGAGGAAACAATCCAACAGAAGCTGGAAAACATCACAATACCTTGCAATTCACGAGCTTCAACCCCTTCAAGTTCATTAAGTTAGCTTGTGAAGGTGGTGACGTCGGGACATTCACTGTTAACTCAAGTACTTCCATATCGCTTCTAGTTCTCCAATTTCACTTAGCAATTCATATAACTCTGAATCACTTGTTAGAATTGCAAACATGGAAAACACAATTCATAATGATAATTAACAATCACACATATAAGGAACACAGGGATTTCACATGGTTCACCCAAACGTTGGGCTACGTCCACCAAGCATAGGCATCGGTTGTCTTATTATTCAGATCATGGAGATTACATCAGCTCACTCACACTCAGTCATTTTGTCTCTATGGGCTTACATGAATTTATACATTCACACAAGAAATTGATTAATAAATGTAATCCCTATCCATATTCTAACTTGGTCTATTTGGTTGTAACCAATGCAGAATAATAGGATCCAAATCTGTTCTTGGTAATTTTTTGTCACCAAATCCCAACAATATCCACCTTGACAACAATCAACCTGATACCTTGCTATGTCCTTTTATCCATCACCTTTTCTGCAAGCCAAGAGAAGCCAAGCACCACTGCAACTTCTCTAATAAAACCGGTTTCATGATCTCGAATATGTGGCATGCACGAGTTTGGATTTCTTGAGGGGTCACTCCACCTCCAACATGTCTTCCACAACTGTGATGTGAGACATATTTAGTGATAGATCTCCTCCTATCCAAAACACCTATAAAATATACATTACAATTATCATGGACCATCTAAGTGTAACCATTATAGGTGACATTTGTGCTTCTCAAACACTAAAGCACCCATTTCACTGCAACACTTGAATTTGTCACGTATCTGACAACATCATTAGCATATCATAAACAAATAAAATCAAGACTGTGAGTGTACTATAAACCGTATATTCATTCCTACCCTTTGAAAAATTATGACTCACTATGAAGGATTCAAACCTCGTGTATATTTGTCTGGGTACCAATAGGCCATACAATGAATTTTCTAGCATGCAAACAAATTTACCGTTGCGATCTTGAATCAACCCTTTTGGTTGTTCCATACATACTATATCTCTGTCAATTATGACCTTGTGAGAAGTAGGATCCCACACACAACATCCCTTTATACCATCATCATAACTTGTCGAGATATAAAACAAGTAGGAATTCAGAAACAAAGATTTTAAGTTTCGAAATTATTTACCGGTTACCAATACCTGCAATTCTTTCTTTCTCTTCTGACCTTGATGCTTTTTCCATAAAAAAGAAGAAACATCTGTCACTTCAGATGCCACTTTAGTAATGCCTTCCAAATTTTAAAGGTTATCAACCTTTGTTGCCTTCATCACTACTAAACTACCTTTTGACAATGTGTGTGCTCCACCTTGACCTGTATACTTATATCCACAAGAATCCAACACTCCTAATGAAATCAAATTTGATTTAATCTCAAGTACATATCTAACATCCATTAATTCCCTAACAATACCATCAAACATCCTGATTCTGATACTGCCAACCCCAACAATTTTACAGGGGATACCATTTCCCATAAACACTACACCCTCATCAAGATATTGGTAAGAAATGAACCAATTTCTATGTGAGCACATGTGGTGGGAGGCACGTGAATCTAAATGTCATTCTTCTTGATATTGTAAATTACTAGAAATGGATAAAACATGATCAGTCATACCTCAATTTGTTACAACCAAATTTGCTTCCTTCATAGAGTTTTCTTTAGATTCCTTTCTCTTCGAGCAATCTTTCTTGAGATGTCATGTTTTGCCACAGTACCAACATTTTTCTTTACCCTTTCTGTGTCTTGACTTAGATCGAGAAAAAATTCTCTCATTCTTCTCTTTAGTTCGACCTCTGATCAACATTGCCTCTGAAGTTGAGGTTTCTTTACTAGATTTTCTCCTCATCTCCTTATCCAACAAAGCTCCCACAACAGATTCATAATCTAAAACTTTTGTTGAGCTAAAGCTAATAGAGGTGACTAGATTATCCCAAGATTCAAGCAATGAACACAATAGTGTAATAGTCTTATCTTCATCTTTGAATTTAACTTCCATACTAGTCAATTGAACTATAAGAGTATTGAAGGTATTTAAGTGGTCAACAATTTTTGCACCTTCTTTCATCCACAAACTGTAAAACTGTCTCTTCAAGTAGATTATTCTCATCAAGGACTTCATTATATATAGACTTTCCAACTTAATCCATAAGCGTGATGTTGTATCCTCTCCTACGATATTAAACAGAACCTCATCCACCGGACATAAACGAATGGTACTAAGAGCTTTCACATCCAGATCTTCCCATTCCCATTCTGTCATGGTTGTTGGTTTTTTTGACTCGCCTGCCAATGCTTTTTGCAACCCTTGTTGCACCAGTAAATCTTGCATCTTGAGCTTCCAGAGCTCAAAGTTTCTTTTACTGCTGAACTTTTCAACTTCAAACTTCGAACTCTACATCTTAGCCATTAACACAAAAATATTCCCAATACCCACTGCTTATAAAAAAATCCTTTTAAATGTGGAGGATTAATAAATAAAGTTAAATGTGAATCCTTAATAAATAAGGTTAAGTAATAACCCCAAAAGGTTTAAAAAATAATAAAAATATATATATATACCGTTTATATCCACTCTTTAACCTTTCTTTGACTTCAACAAAGCATTCACGTGATCCACCTCACACAAAAAAAGTACTCCTTCCAATATTATATTAAATTCAAAATAAAACAAACCTTCATCCCTTTCCACCTAAAATCAAAACGCCCAAGAAACCCTTTAATCATCTTTATACCTCACAATTAAAGGAGAAAGCCTTCATAAACATTTCAGAAGTCAAATCTTATAAAATTCACCCCATTAAGAAATCCATTCACCTATGGTGAATATGGAGGACGATCCCTCTCAACGAAGTGCCCAGTCTCATGAATATGGAGATTGTGAATATCGAGGACGATCCCTCTCAACAAAGTGCCCAGCCTTTGGACGCATCTCCACCCACATAAGATCAATGTTTCCCTCCTTGTAGATGTTGTAGAAACTGTCCTTCATGATCCCTCTTAACTAAGTGCCCATCGTCTTGGACACATCTCCAGCCACATAAGATCGGTAGAACTGTCCTTCACGTGTTTAATATTCACATAGATTTGTCAAACTTGGTTGAACTCACCTATACAATAGGTTTTGATATCACTTGTTAGAATTGCAAAAGCGGAAAACATAATTTACAATGATAATTAACAATCACACATATAAGGAATACAAGGATTTCATGTAGTTCACCTAAATGTTGGGCTACGTCCACCAAGCATAGGGATCGATTGTCTTATTATTCAGATCATGAAGATTACATTGACTCACTCACACTCAGTTATTTTGCCTCTACTAACTTACATGAATTTATACATTCACACAAGAAACTGATTAATAAATCCAATCCCTATCCATATTCTAACTTGGTTTATTTGATTGTAACCAACACAGAATAATAGAATTCAAATCTGTTCTTGATAATTTGTTGTCATCAAATCCCAACATAACTAATATTTAATTTTATCAAGTACTTTTGATGTGCCACCTGCTACAAATCTTCAATTCGTTTAAAACTGGAAAAAACGATATATTCAAGCGTCTTTATATTTCCCAGTGCTTTGCAAGAGATGGTTAGATTCAAGAATAAGTATAAATGAAGATATTTAAGGCTAATTAAATTCCGGAAAAGTGCCTTCATTATGGTCAAATTCAGGCCCAGATTCAAGAAACCATATCCAGTCTCGTGTATGGAACTTCCAATCTTGTGAAGACGTATGAGCCAACGTTTCATACAGACCATTGACACTGCTATTCTGATAATCTTGGGGTTGTTCCAGACCGCCTCCCAGCACAATGCCTTCACAATGGTTGAATTCAGGTCTCGATGTGAAGAAGAGACACCAGTCGTTTCTACTATTGGGATCGGAGTTTGCAAGACAAATATTCACACACACAAAGAATGGTCTGAACAAAGAATGATAAACAAAGACATGTATTATATGACAAGTGTGGTTGGTAGTTGTAGGGGAGATATGGCCAAACTTGGCGGCAATGTAAATCCGTGTAAAAGTTAAAAGTGAATTAAATGTTTAATGTCAAGTAAATTTGTTAATTATCTAAAAGTGGAATCAAATGGTTAGAGAGTAATTTTTTAATAATGATTAAGTAAATGTGAAAAAGTAAAATGTTAAGGGATTCATTAAAAATGCTAGAAAATTATGAAAATAAAATTTTACTATTGATTTGAATGATTTGAAAGGACTAAAAATAATATGCAATATCATTAAATGCGTCCATTTCCAACATATGTATGACTATGATTAAACTACATTTTTTTATTTATTTTTTAATTTGCCCTTTCGATTAGAAATAAGCAATTTTATTGAAATGACTAGGTACACAATATGCCTATGCCTAACATGCAATTTGGTCAGTGTGCCGATATTGGGTTTGCAATAATTTCTTATTGTTTCCCACGCCCCAGAGCTGTTGTGGCTTCTGCTAAATTCACCCGAGTCGGAACTCGGAAGTGTTTTCCTGAATTATTGTTGTGGCCAAGAATCATGGGGACGGAAGTGTTTTCCTGATTATTACTTTTAGTGAAGAATTACTAAAAGTAACCGTACATATGTGAAGCATTATGACGACGGTTTAGTTGAACATCTTAACGTCAAACAGACGGACTAGGTTAACTCGAAGAAAACATATTTTCTTTTCAGTAAAAAAAAATGAGTTTGAATCTGGTCATATTTTCAACAGTAGTCCAAGTTTTCCAAAGTTCCATGCATTTCAGAACCTTATTCTAGGAGAAAACAAAATATTCTATAGAGAAACAAAGTTTACCTATGTATTTAGTGACCAAAACAGCTCTGTAAACCATCCCATATATGTTGTTGATGAAGACCTGAGTTGTTGCATCCTCTCAGTAAATAAAAAATACCAAGAGGCATATGGACAATGTACATCGATGGGGCATATTGAAAGGAAGGAGTGGGAGCTGGAGTAGTCCCCATTTCCCCCAAAAAACAATAAATCAATTTGTCCTACAAATTGGAATTTGAAGCTACTAATAATGTAGTTGAATATGAGGCAAGTTGAATATGAGGCCCTAAAGATGTGGATTAATGAGTTGGTAGCCTTTGGAGATTCAGGACTTGTGGTTTAGAAATCCAAATAAAAAGTGCTAAATTTCATGTGGTTTTTTCTTTTGGTTGTTGAGATATGTTGTGCCTTTCTAAATAACAAGTGCTAAAGAAATACCATTTTAATAAAATTGCCCAATTTCTAATAGAAAGTACAAAGGAAAAGAAAAAAAAAAAAAGAGTAGTTTAATTATCCAAATAGGTGTATACCTATTGAAGAATTCGAGGAATATTTTTCGTCCTCTCCACAAATTAAAATCTAGATTAAAGGTGGGGATTAAGAGATAACCTTAGCTCAAAATTTTCTCATTAAGGCTCTAATTAACACAAAGTAACACAAATTATTTAGGCGGCTAGATGTCGGGTCTCTCGGTAAGTTGCAAGATGTCTGTGGTTGTCGGGTCTCTCCATAAGATGAAAGATGTCTACTGCTCTCGAAGTTCATCATCAAGTGGAGTGGCTGGGATAATTTTTATATATTATAACAACTAGCACAACCACAATTATGTGGTTGATGAACGCCTATAGGAGTATTTAATTTAGAAACCTTAACTTAACATAATCCTAATCTTAGCATAAAATCTAACCCTAACATAACCCTAACCCTAGCATAATTTAACATTTAACATAACATAATCCTAATTCTAGCATAAATACTAACCCTAACATAACCCTAACCCTAACATAATTTAACATTTAACATTACAGTGGAGTGTGCACTCTCTTATCCTATTAGGTGGATGGCGAGCTTCAAATTCTATTCACAATGTTTCGATACATATATTCCTAGCTCTGTGTATGAAAACTTTTAAAGATACATGAAAGGATATTCTTTTATTTTACTTTGGAATATTTTATGTTCCTTTAATCTTAGGCCCAACAACTCCACTACTCTTCCACCACACTGCAGTTTGTCACAACAAGCATGCAACCTTTCCAAACATCGTTCATTTCTTCTATTTCAGTAATATTCAGTCTCACAATTTTTTTGAGTGGTTCCAGTCTACTTATGCTCTTCAACCTGTTACAATCATGTATGTAAAACACCTCCAAAGATACCAATGTTTCAAGACTACACGAGTCCATTTTCCTCAAATTATGACAACCAATCAATTTGAGTTTTATAAGTGTGCGGGGAAAGCATGGAAGGTCTCCTATTGTCATACAACACCGTAGTTCCAACACAGTCAATTGAGGCCACAGTCCAACAAAAGCTGGAAACATCACAATACCTTGCAATTCACGAGCTTCAACTCCTTCAAGTTCATTAACTTACCCAATGAAGGTGGCGAAGTCGGGGGCATTCACTGTTAACTCAAGGACTTCCATATCGCTTCTAGTTCTTCAATTTCACTTAGCAATTCATATAACTCATAATAACCTGTTAGAATTGCAAACACAGAAAACACAATTCACAATGATAACTAACAATCATGCATATAAGGAACACAGGGATTTCACGTGGTTCACCCAAGCGTTGGGCTACATCCACCAAGCATAGGCATCGGTTGTCTTATTATTCAAATCATGGAGATTACATCAGCTCACTCACACTCAGTCATTTTGCGTCTACGACCTTACCTGAATTTATACATTCACACAAGAAACTGATTAATAAATGCAATCCCTATCCATATTCTAACTTGGTCTATTTGGTTGTAACCAACGCAGAATAATAGGATCCAAATTTGTTCTTGGTAATTTGTTGTCACTAAATCCCAACAATATCCACCTTGACAATAATTAACTTGATACCTTGCTCCTTCCTTTTGTTCATCACCTTTTATGCAAACCAAGAGAAGACAAGAACCACTGCAACTTCTCTAAGAAAATTGGTTTCATGATCTCGTCTATGTGACTTGCACGAGTTTGGATTTCTTCAGGGGTCACTCCACCTCCAACATGTCTTCCACAACTATGTTGTGAGACATATTTAGTGATAGATCTCCTCCTATACAAAACACCTGTAAAATATACATTACAATTATCACAAACCATCTCAGTGTAACCATTATAGGTGACATTTGTGCTTCTCAAACGTTGAAGCACCCATTTCACTGTTGCACCTGAATCTGTCATGTATCTAACAACATCATTAGCATGTGAAACGTCTGGTCTTAACCATTTCATCACATACAACAGACCTCCTACTGAACTTACACGAGACGTAACCTTTTCTTCTTTATAGACAGGACCTATGCTTGAAAAAAACTTATAATGGAAAGCAAGAGGGATAAAAACTGGTTTTAGAATGTTCATACTGAACTCCAACCACAACTTACCATTACCATCTCTGTATACTTCCATACACTTAATTTGTTTGTTGCTCCTTGATCCCTCATCTGAATTGTCCTGTCCACCTGAGTCTTTTCTTACTGATTTTATCCATGCTTCGACTTGGATCAAGCATATCATCAGTAAAGAACATCAAGATTGTGAATGTACTATAAACTGTATAGTCATTCCTACCCTCTAAAAATTTTTGACTCACCATGAAGGATTCAAACCTCTTGTATATTTTCCTGGGTACTAGTAGGCCATACAATGAATTTTATAGCATGCAAACAAATTTAGCATTGCGATCTTGAATCAACCCTTTTGGTTGTTCCATACATACTATATCTCTGTCAATCAGGACCTTCTGAGAAGTAGGACCCCACACACAACATCCCTTTATACCATCATCATAATCTGTAAATATGTAAAACAAGTAGGAATTCAGAAACAAAGATTTTAAGTCTGGAAATGATTTATCGCTTACCAGTACCTGCAATTCTTTCTTTCTCTGATGACCTTGATGCTTATGCCATAAAAAAAAGATACACCTATCACTTCAAATGGCACTTCAGTACTCCCTTCCATCTTATAAAGGTTATCAACCTTTGTTGCCTTCATCACTACTAAACTACCTTTCGACAATGTGAGTGCTCCACCTTGACCTGTATACTTATATCCA
>JZKD02S1741565.1:94383-115780 GCA_000966675.3 Picea glauca | reverse complement strand
TCATCCTTTCATGTGTATTATCTAATGATATCCATTCTTATCTTGTTGTTCTTCCATAGGTATAGTTATTCTTGGAACACATTATCTTCCAAGAGATAGATATACAAGATACGTACAGAGACGATGCAAACAAGACATGTACAAGAAATAAGAAGAGTTGTGTTACCTTTAGAAGAAGAAGTCTCTTCCATCCTGCTTAGTCTTCTTTGTAGGTTCCTTTTCTTCGAAAATTGATGCTTCGTGTTTCTCCTTCCTTTTATTTATCTTGGGACAATGATTCTTGTAGTGACCATACTTTCAACAATTGAAGCATTGTACTTCTGAAATATCTTTCTCTTGATTTGGCTTCCTCCTTGAACCAAACTTCCTTTTGTTCCTGAAGTTCTTGAATCTTGTTGTGAAGGCTTGATCATCGTACTTATTTTGGGGTTTCTCTTTTGCACTGATCCTTGATTCTTCTTGATCACAACAAGTCCAAAGTTATTCAAATGTCGGATACTCTTTCTTGTGTTCGTGCTTGCGGAAAATGCATCCCACGTCTTGGGAAGAACATTGAGTACTATGTTTACCAACTCCTTCTCTGAGATGATCTCTTAAATATCTTGTAGTTGATATCTTAACTAAGAAATTATCACAAAATATGATGTTATGTTGTCATCATCATTCATCTTCATGTCACGGAGTTCATTCTTCAGACTCGTTACTTTTCCAATGTTTTTGATTGAGAAGAGGTTTGTTAGGGAATCGTACATCTTCTTCGATGAGTGAATATGGGAGATGTAGGGCATCAAGTGGTATTTTATGGATTCCACTATGATACTTATATCATTAATGTCATCATCTTTGAACTTCTCCATAGTTGCAACATTCTGCAGTTCCTTCTCTTTCCCTTCTTCAAACTCTGGTTTCACGATCTTTCCTTTCACGATATCCAACACTTTATTCTTAGAAAGGATGAGGTCGATCCTTGTCTTCCACACTCTGAAGTTAGAGGCTCCATCTAACTTGTTCTATGACTTCATAGAATAAGTCATGGATGCTTTGACTTGGTCAAACCCTAGATTTGACCAAAAATTCAAATGTCACATCTTGGCTTTCTGAGAGTACCAAGAGATGCGTTGGGCTAGGCCACACTAATCTATCTAGAGATTAGGTCAATCGATTCACTTAAGGTGCCTCAACAAGAGGATTAGGGTTTCTGCAACTACTCCCCCTAGTAACCCTAGCGACAGTGTCTTGGAAGCTACTTCTACTAGTAACCCTAGCGGAAGTTCCTCAGTGAGCTCAATATCCTAGAGGCTATGCTTCCTTCTAGTGTTTAAACTGAATGAAGGAGGTGTGGGCCCATAACTTGTTAGAATATGAAAGATTGTGTGCTCATTTTACCATTGACAATACCCTTGTCACCCAACCATAGGCTTAAGCCACCCTCCGAGCACCTTAACCTTGACAGAGAATCACTATGGAAGCAAACCCTAGGCTAGATAGCCAAACAAAGGGTAGCAAACCTTTCCCCAAGGATAGCGCATCACAAAGAGTTGATCAGATGGTCCAAACCCTAGCCAAGAGATAGTCCAAGCGTAAATGCTAGTTGCAGCAGTTGCAATGGCAACTCTCCTCCAAACCTGCACACAAGACTGCAACTGCACTGCGCAGAAATGGCTCTCTGCAACTGCTGATATGTGTCAAATGAGAGACTGGTGCCCTATATTTATAGTGGTTCTGGCAGACTTACTGGGGCCGACTTCTCCTTCTGGGTACCTGTCTGTTCAGTATATATTAATTCTTCTAGCTAACTTCTTCTCTTGGAGGTTAATAACCTGATACATATTATCTTCTTGCACTAACAAGTCTTCTAGGGTTATTAGCCAACTCATTAGGGTTTTTTCTTACTTCCCAGAGTCTTCTATTCTTGTCAGGTTCACACATGGAGGTAAATACCTCCCGCAGCTACCATAATATCAACAACCTTATCTACTTGCTTCTACTGTGTGGATAGGTTGGTTGTAGAGACCTTGGATGTGGCTATGATATTTTTCTTATTATGAGAGTGAATCACGAAGAAGAAAAACTTCCCCATCTGAGAGATGACCGTTCTGCATTTCTTAGCAGAGATCAAGGAAATAACACTAGGTGGGACTGCCTCAGGTATCCTGTACAATTTCCTGTTCAAAATAATAATAACACTACAAGGCATAGACTCATATATAACACGACGTTTCCATAAATAAGGTTGGCCCAAAATAACATAACAAACTTCGAGAGGAGAAACATCACACAATACCTTTTCTTTGAAGGGCTTGATGTCGTATGACAGTCAACATTGTTGGCTGATGTGGAGATTGCTTTCTTGGCAAAGCCATCCAATGGTGTAGGGTTGTGGGTGTGACATTGTTGGCAGGGCCAACCTCTTTATGACCTCTACTAATATGAGGTTCTTTTGACTACCGCTATCAATGATGAAGTGCAACGGGGTGCCTTTTACACACATCTATGAATGGAAGAGGCACTCTCCTTCTTCTGGCTCATCTGGTTCACTAGGATGGAGCTTGGTGGTAGAAATGGTGGCACTGGGTTCCATGTCAATGATTCGTCTTCCCCTTTTTGTTTCTAGCTCAGAGTCACAATCTGCATCTGATTCAGAGGCTTTCACTTCGGCCACCAGCAACTGATTTGAGTGGTAGTCAGTAGTGTTATGCCAAGGGATCTTATGGAAGTCGCACCACTTCCCGGTATCTTTCTTTGTCTTTCTGGTGTCCTTCTTTGCTTGTGGCTTGTACTGGTTGTCCTGATACTATCCATCTTTTCTCTGTCCTTTTTTCTATGGGTTGGGGCACCCTTTCCTCGTTTTTGTTGTGAGGGGTTCCCAAGCCCAAATTTCCACTTCTTTTGTTTGAGCTTCTGCTCGATTTTGAGGACATATCGGTAGGCCGCGCCCAAGGATGAGATGTCCAGAAATTCCATTTTTGTCTAGATGTATCTATGTAGAGAACCATGATACTTAAGCACCAAATGTCACTCTGAATATTTGATACCCAGCTTGGTGCACAAGGTATGGAAGATATTTGTGAAATATGGCACTGCTTGGTCTCTTTCTTGTTGCAGTGTGGTACATTTGGTATATAGGTCGTCATAACTTATGACAAGGTAGTATTGTTCTGAAGGATTTCCAGGTGGTCATGAATGAAAATAATGAGGTTTCCTCTATTTCCTTTTGCACACAAAAAGTTTCCCACCAATCCTTGACATGGGGAACAACTTTAAGGAGCACAAAAGTAATGTTTTCTCTATTCGAAAAGTTATGGATAGAAAAATACCCTTCTAGTAGATTCAACCACTTGTCTACAACATCTGTGTCTATCTAACCTTCAAATATAGGAATATCAAAGTTTATTTGTACCTTGAAGGGGGCAGCACCTCTGTTTGAAGAATATGTGTCGCCTGTTGGTAGCCGCCGAAGGATTTGCACGAAACTATCCATCATCTCATTCCTCTGTTGCATGAGGGATTCCTCAGTCAACAGTTTGAAAGCATCTCTTGTCCCGTCATCTTTCTTTTCTCTTGCCATGAGAGGTCACTTGGGCATGCGAGAGCTTCTGTCCTCAAGAGAAACAAGATCGAGACCTAACTCTTTGTATTCTGACCTCGTTGGGGACATGCATTAACATGACAAGGTGCAAACTGCTCTGATACCACTGATCCGGATTTTATGAGAAGAATGAAATGAATACAGATTATTAACAAGTGCTTAACACATAAATAACAGAGATATAGTAAAATTGGTTTTCTATTCAATAATGAAATAAGATGAAACTATAAAATGCAGCGGAAACAAGCTTTCTAGAATGGTGGTGGCTTATCTCTGAGAAGAGATGTGACGACTGTGCGCATTCACAAGAAGAAGATTAAAATGAGGCTTCGAAGGCCTTTTTACAATAAACAAGAACTCCAAAAACCCTAGACATCCAAAAACCTAACCCTAGGAGATGAAGCACCAAAAGTCATGTGGGCCCCATTTGGGTAAGTTAGTACATCAACTTCCCGGGGTCGTAACTTTTGCATACGATCTTCGTTTAGGCGTTTGATAGCCCATTGGAAATCTATCGTCAAGGAGATTCATTTTGGGGTCTCAATCATGATTTTGTCTATCATTGGGAAGCTTGATCCTGAAAAGCCTTCATTTAGGCCCTCAAAATGGCCCCAGAAGTTAAAACTGCTAAAAATAGTAAATTGACAAAATTGTCAGAAAATTGTTTTGAGCCAGTTGGAAAAGGTGGGTGGCCACCAATATCCATCTGGATCATTTCCTACCATTATTATTTATCGTGACTTATGATACTCTTCTCCAACAACCTTGCATATGGATGGATAGAAACAAAAGACTATTTTTTCAAATGGATTGCCTAAATTTCAACACTACACAAGACAAGTGTATTACATTGCACTAATGTGATGTTCGCAAGGTTTGTGAAGTATCAACAACCAAGCTGACAACATGAGTACATGTTCCAATTCCCCCACCTGGACTCAATTCTATTATTGCATGCTTAGTGTGCCAGTGAATCAAGAAAGATATTTATCACATATGGGCCCTCTACAAGCCAAGCAACTAAGATCCCAAACATACAAGTTGCATTTACATACAAATAAAATATTGTTAGTCATCTCTTTCTTGACCCAGTCTACTCACGAAGTGAATATTCTCAATCGTTTCTTTGATTACCAAGTAGGTAAATATTCAGATCATCTTGTGAATTCTATGGATCAATATTTTCATCAAATGTATATCCTCATGGGAGATAACATAAATCTACTTGTTATGGTTGGAAAAAAAACAACTCTCATTCACAATTCCCATGCATGATTCAATATCACCATTGTATCTCAACTCACGAATCTCATTTAGACAGATTATATGTGAATCGAGCAGTTTAAAATGTCATTATGATACATCATATAATTTCCCTTCCTTGCCACAACTTAACTCACTACATATGTCTCATCTTCATGGTCTTTCTCCATTGTCCACTATTCAATTCCTCCTACTTCCAAACCTGAAGAAATATTGACTTTGATTTGGTTCCCACCATGAGGTCCAATAACCATGACACAAGATTCCACAACCCATGGGGCACTACTACCCTAAATCATGCACTGGGCCAACATTAACAAGGTCCGTTCAATTTTTCAAGTAGTGTCGATGGATTCATCATGCTCGATGGTTCCCTTGGGAATTTTTTTTATTTTCCATCCATAGTTTAAACGAGGCATGATGGCTTCATTGAACCTTTTTTTAACTTTCAAACATTCAAAAAGGAACAAGAAAATCAACCACGGGTTTGAATATATTGGAAATTGAATAAACCAACAAGCCATATCTGTGTATGCTTTTTATCATGGAGAGACCTCAAGCCATAGAAATTTAATTATCTTTTTTCTTTTCCCTTTTTTAATTTTTAGGCAAGCATACCCAAGTGAAAGCACCTGGAAGCCCAAATATGACCACTTTCTTTCCCTGGAATTGATCAAACAATGGAGTGGCTAATGCAAGGTTCCTTCATACATCTTTGGGCTTGACTTGGATACATGTTTTTGGGCCCACATCATGGTTTATGATATTTTCAATACTAAAAATTAACCACACACTCAAGCCTTAAGCTAGATGTTACTCACTAAATAATTAAGATGAAGAAAGGTTGTATGTTACTCACTAAATCATTAGGATGAAGAAAGGTTTGGAGTAATACATACACAATTTTGAATAATAGAACCAAGGTCCACAACATTTGAACCTTTCTCAAATTATAATAAATCTAAATGTATAAATAAACCTATCAATTTGTAACCATTAACTAAAAACATAACAATACATTAATCCTTGATTACATAATTCACAAGAAAAAGAGAGTGGTGAGAAACTTACTTGAGAGTTCAGGAAATCAACTCACTTACAATGCTAGGGATGTCGAACCGTTGTGCTCCAATATTTGATCCAACATGTTGCAACAAATTATGGGGGATGAATCTCCTCTCAACGAACCGCTCAGTCATCACAACTATGAGCCCCTGAAACCTCAATCAACTACCTATGCTAGCTTCCAAGCCTTTTTCCTCAAATTGCACAAGAAAAAGATGTCAAAAATTCTTCTCCACCTTCATTATATAGAATTCTTCTTACCCATTCATGCAAGAAGTTTCATGCATGAGTTACACTTGTCATTAAGTAATAGATCATGCAATTTTTACCCTTTTCTTAATTTAGATTTGTAAATTTATCTTTCCTTATTTTTACTCTTTTATTCTATAAATAAAGTAGTTCCTTTTATTTATTTATTTCCTAATGGTTAAGAACATGTGTAACACCCTGTTTCCCCCAATTTCTAATTAATCATAAAATAAGAATTACCATGCTAAGGCATGTGGACAATGTAAATGTATTATTGTTTGAGTTGCCAATAAATTACTGTGGGGGTGAAGCCTTGAAAGTACTGGCCATGATATCACTAGAGGAAGAATGTGAAAACTATACAAGAGGGTTCATTATACCAAGTAACCCCAAATTTCCCTTGATGAGANCCTCCTTGAACCAAACTTCCTTTTGTTCCTGAAGTTCTTGAATCTTGTTGTGAAGGCTTGATCATTGTACTTCTTTTGGGGTTTCTCTTTTGCACTGATCCTTGATTCTTCTTGATCACAACAAGTCCAAAGTTATTCAAATGTCGGATACTCTTTCTTGTGTTCATGCTTGCGGAAAATGCATCCCACGTCTTGGGAAGAACATTGAGTACTATGTTTACCAACTCCTTCTCTGAGATGATCTCTTAAATATCTTGTAGTTGATATCTTAACTAAGAAATTATCACAAAATATGATGTTATGTTGTCATCATCATTCATCTTCATGTCACGGAGTTCATTCTTTAGACTCGTTACTTTTCCAATGTTTTTGATTGAGAATAGGTTTGTTAGGGCATCGTACATCTTCTTCGATGAGTGAATATGGGAGATGTATGGCATCAAGTGGTATTTTATGGATTCCACTATGATACTCATAGAATTAATGTCATCATCTTTGAACTTCTCCATAGTTGCAACATTCTACGGTTCCTTCTCTTTCCCTTCTTTAAACTCTGGTTTCACGATCTTTCCTTTCACGATATCCAACACTTTATTCTTGGAAAGGATGAGGTCAATCCTTGTCTTCCACACTCTGAAGTTAGAGGCTCCATATAACTTGTTCTATGACTTCATAGAATAAGTCATGGATGCTTTGACTTGGTCAAACCCTAGATTTGACCAAAAATTCAAACTTCACATCTTGGCTTTCTGAGAGTACCAGGAGATGCGCTGGGCTAGGCCACACTAATATATCTGGAGATTAGGTCAATCGATTCACTTAAGGTTCCTCAACAATAGGATTAGGGTTTCTGCAACTACTCCCCCTAGTAACCCTAGTGACAGTGTCTTGGAAGCTACTTCTGCTAGTAACCCTAGCGGCAGTTCCTTAGCGAGCTCAATATCCTAGCGACTATGCTTCCTTCCAGTGTTTAAACTGAATGAAGGAGGTGTGGGCCCATAACTTGTTAGAATATGAAAGATTGTGTGCTCATTTTACCATTGACAATACCCTTGTCACCCAACCATAGGCTTAAGCCACCCTCCGAGCACCTTAACCTTGACAGAGAATCACTCTGGAAGCAAACCCTAGGCTAGATAGCCAAACAAAGGGTAGTGCACCTTTCCCCAAGGATAGCGCATCACAAAGAGTTGATCAGATGGTCCAAACCCTAGCCAAGAGATAGTCCAAGCGTAACTGCTAGCTGCAGCAGTTGCAATGGCAGCTCTCCTCCAAACCTGCACACAAGACTGCAACTGCACTGCGCAGAAATGGCTCTCTGCAACTGTTGATATGTGTCAAATGAGAGACTAGTGCCCTATATTTATAGTGGTTCTGGCAGACTTACTAGGGCTGACTTCTCCTTCTGGGTACCTGTCTGTTCAGTATATATTAATTCCTCTAGCTGACTTCTTCTCTTGGAGGCTAATAACCTGATACATATTATCTTCTTGAGCTAACAAGTCTTCTAGGATTATTAGCCAACTCATTAGGGTTTCTCTTACTTCCCAGAGCCTTCTATCCTTGTTAGGTTCACACATGGAGGTAAATACCTCCCGCAGCTACCATAATATCAACAACCTTATATACTTGCTTTTGTTGTGTGGATAGGTTGGCTACAGAGACCCTGGATGTGGCTGTGATATTTCGTTTATTTTGAGAGCAAATCACAAAGAATACAAACTTCCCCATCTGAGAGATGACCTTCCTGCATTGCTTAGCAGAGATCAAGGAAATAGCACTAGGTGGGACTGCCGCAGGTATCCTGTACAATTTCCTGTTCAAAATAATAATAACACTACAAGGCCTAGACTCATATACAACATGACATTTCCATAAATAAGGTTGGCCCAAAAGAACATCACAAACTTCGAGAGGAGCAACATCACACAATATCTTTTCTTTGAAGGGCTTGATGTCGTATGACAGTCAACATTGTTGGCTGACGTGGAGATTGCTTCCTTGGCAAAGCCATCCAATGGTGTAGGGTTGTGGGTGTGACATTGTTGGCAGGGCCAACCGCTTTATGACCTCTGCTAAGATGAGGTTCTTTTGACTACCGCTATCAATGATGAAGTGCAATGGGGTGCCTTTTACCCACATCTGTGAATGGAAGAGGCACTCTCCTTCTTCTGGATCGTCTGGTTCACCAGGCTGGAGCTTGGTGGTAGAAATGGTGGCACTGGGTTCCACATCAATGATTCGTCTTCCCCTTTCTGTTTCTAGCTCAGAGTCACAATCTGCATCTGATTCATAGGCTTTCACTTCAGCCACCAACGACTGCTTTGAGCGGCAGTCAACAGTGTTATGCCAAAGGCTCTTATGGAAGTCGCACCACTTCCTGGTATCTTTCTTTGTCTTTCTGGTGTCCTTCTTTGCTTGTGGCTTGTACTGGTTGTCCTGATACTGTCCATCTTTGCTCTGTCCTTTTTTCTTTGGGTTGGGGCACCTTTTCCTGGCTTTTGTTGTGAGGGGTTCCCAAGCCCAAATTTGCACTTCTTTTGTTTGAGCTTCTGCTCGATTTTGACGACATATCGGTAGGCCACGCCCAAGGATGAGATGTCCAGAAATTCCATTTTTGTCTGGATGTATCTATGCAGAGCACCATGATACTTAAGCACCAAATTTCACTCTGAATATTTGATACCTAGCTTGGTGCACAAGGTATGGAAGATATTTGTGAAATCTGGCACTGCTTGGTCTCTTTCTTGTTGCAGTGTGGTACATTTGGTATACAGGTCGTCATAACTTCTGACAGGGTAGTATTGTTCCTTAATAGCATCTCTGAAGGATTTCCAGGTGGTCGTGAATGAAAATAATGAGGTTTCCTCTATTTCCTTTTGCGCACAAAAAGTTTCCCACCAATCCTTGACATGGGGAACAACTTTAAGGAGCACAAAAGTAATGTTTTCTCTATTTGAAAAGTTATGGATAGAAAAATACCCTTCTAGTAGATTCAACCACTTGTTTACAACATCTGCGTCTATCTAACCTTCAAATATAGGAATATCGAAGTTTATTTGTACCTTGAAGGGGGCAGCACCTCCGTTTGAAGAAGATGCATCACTTGTTGGTAGCCGTCGAAGGATTTGCATGAAACTATCCATCATCTCATTCCTCTGTTGCATGAGGAATTCCTCAGTCAACAGTTTGAAAGGATCTCTTGTCCCGTCATCTTTCTTTTCTCTTGCCATGAGAGGTCGCTTGGGCATGTGAGATCTTCTGTCCTCAAGAGAAACAAGCTCGAGACCTAACTCTTTGTATTCCGACCTCGTTGGGGACATGCATTAACATGACAAGGTGCAAACTGCTCTGATACCACTGATCCAGATTTTATGAGAAGAATGAAATGAATACAGATTATTAACAAGTGCTTAACACAGAAATAATGGAGATATAGTAAAATTGGTTTTCTATTCAATAATGAAATAAGATGAAACTATAAAATGCAGCGGAAACAAGCTTTCTAGAATGGTGGTGGCTTATCTCTGAGAAGAGATGTGATGACTGTGCGCATTCACAAGAATAAGATTAAAATGAGGCTTCGAAGGAATTTTTACAATAAACAAGAATTTCAAAAACCCTAGACATTCAAAAACCTAACCCTAGGAGATGAAGCACCAAAAGTCATGTGGGCCCCATTTGGGTAAGTTAGTACATCAACTTCCCGGGGTTGTAACTTTTGCATACGATCTTCGTTTAGGCGTTTGATAGCCCATTGGAAATGTATCATCAAGGAGATTCATTTTGGGGGCTCAATCATGCTTTTGTCTATCATTGGGAAGCTTGATCCTGAAAAACCTTCATTTAGGCCCTCAAAATGGCCCCGGAAGTTAAAACTGCTAAAAATAGTAAATTGACAAAATTGTCAGAAAATTGTTTTGAGCCAGTTGGAAAAGGTGGGTGGCCACCAATATCCATCTGGATCATTCCCTACCATTATTATTTATCGTGACTTATGATACTCTTCTCCAACAACCTTGCATATGGATGGATAGAAACAAAAGACTATTGTTGCAAATGGATTGCCTAAATTTCAACACTACAAAAGACAAGTGTATTACATTGCACTAATGTGATGTTCGCAAGGTTTGTGAAGTATCAACAACCAAGCTGACAACATGAGTACATGTTCCAATGCCCCCACCTGGACTCAATTCTATTATTGCATGCTTAGTGTGCCAGTGAATCAAGCAAGATATTTATCACATATGGGCCCTCTACAAGCCAAGCAACTAAGATCCCAAACGTACAAGTTGCATTTACATACAAATAAAATATTGTTAGTCATCTCGTTCTTGACCCAGTCTACTCACGAAGTGAATATTCTCAATCGTTTCTTTGATTACCAAGTAGGTAAATATTCAGATCATCTTGTGAATTCTATGGATCAATATTTTCATCAAATGTATATCCTCATGGGAGATAACATAAATCTACTTATTATGGTTGGAAAAAAAACAACTCTCATTCACAATTCCCATGCATGAGTCAATATCACCATTGTATCTCAACTCGCGAATCTCATTTAGACAGATTATATGTGAATCGAGCAGTTTAAAATGTCATTATGACACATCATATAATTTCCCTTCCTTGCCACAACTTAACTCACTACATATGTCTCATCTTCATGGTCTTTCTCCATTGTCCACTATTCAATTCCTCCTACTTCCAAACCTGAAGAAATNTCATGCAATTTTTACCCTTTTCTTAATTTAGATTTGTAAATTTATCTTTCCTTATTTTTACTCTTTTATTCTATAAATAAAGTAGTTCCTTTTATTTATTTATTTCCTAATGGTTTAGAACATGTCTAACACCTTGTTTCCCCCAATTTCTAATTAATCATAAAATAAGAATTACCATGCTAGGGCATGTGGACAATGTAAATGTATTATTGTTTGAGTTGCCAATAACTTACTGTGGGGGTGAAGCCTTGAAAGTACTGGCCATGATATCACTAGAGGAAGAATGTGAAAACTATACAAGAGGGTTCATTATACCAAGTAACCCCAAATTTCCCTTGATGAGAATGACAAACCTCCTTCGGATCCCAAGGAGAGAAATCAGTTAATGAAGAAAGGACCAGTGGTTGAATTATCAACCACCCCCATGAATGGGAGCATGGTCTAGATGAAGAATGTTAGCTTGAAGTACCACAGAGACCTGTAGACCCGAGCTTCCTTCTGACCGAAGGAGCGTGATGGGTCCGGAACCTTCCAAAAGAAGGAAGGTAAGATAGATACATGGACAACCAGAGAGAGGAGACAAGATACGACAGCGCAAGCTCGTAAGGGAGATGTGCAGAGCTCTCTGGGGGATAATGAATAGAAGGCCACAAGATTGATGCAGAGGGAGCATATGATAAACCTCGTCGAGGCCATAAAAGAGAAAAATATCTGAAAGTTGCATAGAACAGAACCCGAGCATAAGTTGAACAGAGAGAATCCTTGATAAATGTGAGAGTTCTCTATTGATATCATGGCTTGGCATGGGCATGACCAGAGTGCTAATAATGAATGCCTCTAAGCCTATGGTTGGGTGGAAGGATGAACACCCACAATTAGTTAGTTGGATACCACCTATAATAGATAAGTAATCACATATCTTGTGTATTTAAGTGGTATTGTGAGTTAAAGTTGGATATACTATGAATGTTGCAGGGATGGTTGTGTTTTCTTAATGAATTATACTGTATTTCCTTCTTTGTATCTACTTGAATGTAAAATTAGGCAAGTAGGAAATCATATGGATAGGACATGCTTATACTCGTAAATGCTTGCATCCTGTGGTGGCTTAAGCTAGAGTCACGAACTATGAGTTCGTCGACCTTAGGCATAGTTCTTGTAGGCATGTCAACCCTCATAGTCATTATGAGTCCCTTGGAGGATAGAGTTATTAATATCAGGAGAGGTAGTGAAAATATGCACAGGCTCTCTGCGAAGCTAGCAAAGACCGAGAACCGCTCAAGTCCTAGACTTGATGAAGGAGCGCAAGAGGTGTGCAGAAGACCCTTCTAAGTGATTAAGCTCAGGAGAAAGAGTGCAAGGCTCTTAATTCCTTCATAACTGATGAACCTCAGGAAGGATAACGAGTTTTAAGTATCGAAAGAGAATATCCCTTTATTTGGAAGATGAATGGATGAAATACGTTTAGGAGGTTCTAAGGTTAGTCACGACCGTTAGATTTAAAGAAGGAGAGAATGCGTTAATGCCTCGACTCCTTCAGTATTCACAAGTTTGGAAAATTAAATAAATCCATCATAAGGCAGTTAAAACCTCCGACGTCCAAAGTCACGAAAGGATCTGGACTGTAGATCTCTGGATCCATCGGGGTCCTTCTCGACTGTTCGATCTACGAGATCGGAGATTCGTGCTTCATGAGCATTGTGAGTTGGAGTGGCCAAAACCTCTGATGCCCGACGTCGTGAAATGATCTGGAACGTAGATCTAAGGATCTATCGGGACCCTCCTTGACCATCGGACTGGCGAAATCGGGGATTCATGCATTGGGAAATTCTCACGTTGGCACGACTAAACTCCCGAAACCTGAAGTTGTGATGTGATCTGGACTGTTCGGTCGGGGAAGGTTGTGGACCTTCGAACTGACGCAAATATATTAACCTCAAGGAGTACGTGGGAATTCGAGATTCCCTAAGGACCAAGCTCGAAAGAGCTAAGTGCCTTTCTGAAGTGCAAATGAGGTCCAAGAGGTGAACTTGTCTCAAGTTCGTAAGCTCAGGAGGAGGAACTATAGTGATTGTTGGATCTATCATCGTGAAATATCTGGACCATCAGATCATAGTCAAGACAATGAGGAGTAAGCATAGAGGAAAACATATCTAAGTTGTTCGGTCTGAGCGTAAAAGAATCCTAGCCTCCCAATCAAGGTAAAGTACACTAACGATAAGCCTTGAGGGTAAACGAGAGGAATGAGGTTCCAAAGCCCTGAAATCATCAGAACCATCAATCCAGGAGGACACTTGGTGAGAGATTAGCATTTCCTTGACTCGCAACTAAGGCAAGTCAAAGGGTGGAGTTGTGAGAATTCGAGAAATGCAAAATCATGATTTGATCTGAGCCTTTAGATCATGGGGAGTTGTAAGCCACTGATTTGATGCTCGCAAGTATCGGGAAATCAAGTACAGAGGTGAACCAACCTCCAAAGTCGCGAAACACGAAATTGTGACTTGATCGTAGTCGTCGATCAAAGGAAGATCATGGACTGTAGATCTAGTCTTATCGGGGGTTCGCAACTCAGAAGCCAGAAGTAAGATTTTTGGCAAATCGTGAAACACGAAATCGCGATTTGATCACAGCCATGGGATCACGGAGGATCGTGGATTGTTGATTTGACGCGGGTAAATTTTGGGGAATCAGGGATCGGGAAATACCCAATTCATGAGAAAGGATCTGGACCATCAGGTTACGGTAGATTTTCGACCGTTGATCTGATGCCATCAAGAGTTCGGGGATTGGAAGAGTCAGGGTGACTCACATGCAATGACCTGACATGTGAAGTTGTGAAACGCCTTTAGGTAAGGCTTGTGGTCACAACCAGTGGTCGCGTGGAGGAATCTTACACCTGGTGCTAGTTCACACGTGTGAATTCTTGCAAGGACCTGTGGATCTATTCCTTAGAATATTCCAGTACAGAACCGAAGATATGCTTCAACTCAAAAATTTTGAAGGTCCATTGACCAGGATTAGAGACCATGGATGGACGATTCGACTAATTGAGGAAATAAAAAATTATTTTATTTTATGCCCCATAGTGGGTGTGTGACAAAATGGTATTAGAGCATGGTTACAACATTTGTCTTGCTTGGGATCATGTATGAGTCACATAAGGATATATTGTTATTTGCATTTACTCCTTAAGGAGAATGATTACAGATTGAACCTGTGATTTTGGGAATTCTTGTTGAATTTCAGCAAAAGAATTTCTTTAGCCCTTGTCAAAGTGATAACTACTCTTATTAGTGTAGGGATATGCTAATTAACATTTATAATAATAATTGAATGTGGATAGCAGAAGGAGGTAGGGTTCTGTCAAGGGCAGTTGAAGCTCGAAGGATGGATGACCTGGTGTTCGTAACATTGCTTCTAAGCATGGGCAATTGGAACTTTAGGCACTGATTGTGGTGGATTGTATAATGGTTAATACCTTTGTGGGCTTAAAGTAATCTGATAGGATCAGGTAGGATCATTGGCAGTTATAGTTACTRTTTTATATTAAAATCRGAGTATATAACTCCTCATGACCAGAGAAAAGTGAGATAGGTAAGACCCTATGGACGTTGAGGCAAGGAGGTTTTCTTTCTAAGATGTTGTCGCATAAAGAGGAAAGTGACCCTGGTTGGTTATATCCATGAGAGAAGGCAACATCAACACGATATATGATTGTGAGATTAGTCCTGTAAGTGACAAAAATCTCAAACTAAAGGACACTAATGATGAAATTAAACTAACAAGTGAATGCATTAAGTAAAAAGGTGCAATAGATGCACCTACATATACATGAATATGTATACTTGATCATAATGATGCTTGGAAGATCCTTGGAAAAAGGATATAGAAGCCTGATATGTCCATATGTGTGAATGACATGGAAAAGGTGTAATTAATAAGCTAGCAGGATGAATACTTAGCTGTGCTTAATTATGCTTGAGTGAATGGGTTTAATGCATTGTGAAGCTTCTTAATATGAAGCTTGATATCGATACCATTTAGGTATGAATGACATTAAATGTGCAATTGATGCACATGTATGATGAAAGAGCATAGTTGTAGGAAGTTGCACCATATGGTTTCCCTGATGAGGGAAATATAAAGAAATAATTGATCTTGCCCAGATTAAACAAATACTATGGATGCATGGCTGACTCCATTCTAAAGAGTCATGAAATTTCTGTTCCAAGTAATAGCTTGAGGGGAATCTATTCCCTTTCCTCAGGGAATACTAATATAATTATATAGAAGGGTAAATGAGCAAAGATGTTATGTTGTCATAATAAGAGGTAAATGATTATGCCTTTGGGAATCACATGAGAATGATTGTGAACAATCCTGAGTTGACTGATCTTAAAAGTAAAGATGTATGTGGGCTATGAAATATACCTATGACAGCTACATGTAGGCTTAGGATTATGAATATGGTTAAATACATCATGGATGTAAGTTAACAAAACCAGAATACGTATGGATACACAATTAGGTACATGAAGAAGATGCATGTTTATATTCCTTAAGGAATATTTGGTAAACAGATAAAATCTAACTCAAGGTTGAGTCTAGCACAGATAGTGATGGATATGCAATAAGGAAGTTGCATGGTGAAGGAATTCCCCATGGAGGAACTGTGTGAAGACTCTGTCAGGAAAACAAAGTCACAACCTTAAGGACTGCTGAGAATTAAGCAGTAAGCCACAAGTTTATATGAATACATATATATGTACCAGAATCCTGGATTACATCTTGAAAAACATCATGTAATGAGTAGAATACTAATAAATGAATATTGACCATTCTGATAATCGAATGGTAATGTGTTGGATGCACAGGTTCATGATCCATTATGAACACAAAATTTACTATTAAAGCATGTTGTTGTATTCCAAAAAGGGTTAGGGTGAGGCCTAACCAAGGTGGCTCAAGGAAAAGAGCAGGAATATCCCAACAGGGAGTAGAATTGCAAAAGAAAATAAAATACATTGAGGCCTTAGAAATAACTCAACCAGACTGAAAAGTCTCAGGCAATGTATAAAGAATTTGAAGAAGGGGAGAGCCCTCAATTATTTACTTGTTGTGTATTATGTTTTTTCTTTCTTCTTTGGGATGAGAAAGTTAGTACGCGGATGAAATTAAATGTCTTGACACCATAATGATGATGGTTGTATTACTATAGAAACAATTGAAATTTTTTGTGTTGCACTCATGAAAACATTAAGGATAATGTGATGAAGTGCATACAGATATGCTAGGACATGTCTGAAATGTTTTATTTATTTGAATGCTATGGTACTTTCACTTTTAACTTACATGACGACTAATGTGTTTACGATGTATGTCATGTGTAGGAAGAAATATATTAGAACTGTTGAAAAAGGTAGTTTCCAATAATGAACAACCTCAATCAGAGGATGACTATGAGACGACTCTTGTTGAAAGATTATTGAAGGGAATTTAAAAGTCCCCATGGAGCACCACTATTGAAATAATATCAGAGGGGGTGCTAGCAACCATAACCAATATAAAAATGTCCAGGCCTATGTGGCACAAGGTATGAAGGGATTGGGTAATAATCCCTTCTAAAATGTTTTACGGTCTTAATGTTATATATGAAATGTTGAAAGGCAGTTGTATGCTTTGGATACCCAAGTAGGGTATGATTCAGGAAGGAGAACCTAAATGATGGAGGCGTGAACCTCTGGTAGTAAAGACTGATTTTAATCCTCGGAAGAATTCATGTACTTATATGTCATGAATACATGGACCAATCAAGGAACGATCGAAAAAAAAAGTGCGCATAGATAGCACGTTGCATGGAATTGCTTCAAGGAAATGCATGTTTGCATAAAGGACAGACAATGGATTTCCCATTGAGGAAGGAGGACCTTCCAACATTTCTATTCACATTGTATAGGTGTTAGAGAACACCAGATTTGGGTGGCCATGAGTGTTGACACCCTGGTTATTAATGGAGGAAGAATGATTAAAGGCATTCATGTGAAACTTTTGAGTTTCATATGTACTGATTTGGGATCGCTATCATCCTGTGGCCGGAAGCACAACCCTGTTGCAATAATGAATGAGAATAAATAAACCATATGGTGAAAAGCTTGGCTAAATTCCAACACACCATGGAAAAGTACTTGTCAACAAGTATGGGAAACTTAAAACCAATGCAAGGGTGCATTGGGTATGAATGTGGCCACGAATGTTGGCACATTCATTAAAATCAATTGATATCTGAATTACATTTTGAAAAATTTGGTAGGATGGACCATAGGTAAGGGATGATGTATCCTTTTTGCTTGGTATCCTTGAATAGATGAAAATGACTTGGACTATTAGTATGCCTGATTTTGAAAAGATAATGTACATGGAGAATAACAATTTTTTGGTTGAGGAATGTTGAAACTACAGGAGGAATGGGTCTTGGATATGGCAGTATTGTAAGCCCATAAGGAAAACCAATTTCCTATTGATCCAAACTGCAGGGAATGTTAAAGTGCAGAAAGCAAAGGAGTCTTGAATATGGAAGTGTTCTAAGCCCATAAGGAAGACCAATTTCCTGCTGAGAAAAACCACTATGGCAAGGAAAGTCCCATAATTATGAATCTACTTCCTGTGCGGAACAAATATGAAAATAAAATGTAGAATTGGAAATCTATAGGTAACAGATTTACAAGGAAATTCTGAATTTAAAATTTATGATGATGTCTCATGATTTTTTGTATGCCTATGATATAGGTGAAAGGAAAAGATATGCAAAGAGTGCAGAGACGAGAGACTGAACTCTCAAGTTCGAGAAAGAACTGAGAAAAAGGGTATGTTCTGATCACAAGAAATAGAGACCGACTCGGGAGAAGGAGAGTAACCTTCATCCCTATCTATTTATGTGCTAGGAGAAGGAGAGTAACCTTCATCCTTAACTTTCGTTGAGTCAGAAGGATATCAAGCTGAAAAGCATGAAAAATGGCTACCATTGAGCCATGAGAGCCCCATGATAAGCCATGATCACCTGAAATATATTGTGTTGAGGTAACACAAGCTGGAGGGACGCCTCGACAGAGCAAGTCTGAGAGACATCTCGACTGTAAGACTCGATAGAGTCTCTGGAATTCTTTCTGTGTGAGAAAACCTTGGTAGGGAAAGATGGATCACCTGAGGAACTTTATAGCAGAGAAGGGGATGCCTGAGCCTGGGCCTAGAGGGTGAGTGACCGCAACGAAGAGGATATCTTAATAGTTCTTGTAAACTATTGGGATCATGCACACGGTGGGTAGTTCTTCCTATGTGAGAAAACCTTGGTAAGGCAAGATGGACCACCTGAGGGACTGTATAGAAGAGAAGGGGATGCCTGAGCCTGGGCCTAGGCCTGGAGGGTGAGTGACCGCAAGGAAGATGAAACCATGATAGTTCTTGTAAACTATTGAATTGGGATCATGCAACCAATGGGTATGTCAAGGAAAAACAATGAGCCTAGATAAAAAAACAACCATGTGGGTAAAAACCCACGAACTGCACAAATAATGATTGTGCTAAGATTATGAAAATTTTCCTAGAATTTTTTATGCAATGTTTTCACATAAGACTATGATTAACGTTCTTGTTGTCCAAGAATTATTGAAAGTAGGTGACCAAGATTAAGGGTCTGAAAAAAGAACCTAACCGAGAAAGAAGGATTGATATTTATGAAACAACTAAATGAGAAAGGCATGACAGGTGCTTTTGTGAAAGAACACCGAGGACGGTGTTCCTTTAAGGGGGAGGGAATTGTAACACCTTGTTTCCCCCAATTTGTAATTAATCATAAAATAGGAATTACCATGCTAAGGCATGTGGAHAATGTAWATGTATTATTGTTTGAGTTGCCAATAATTGAATGTGGGGGTGAAGACTTGAAAGTACTGGCCATGATATCACTAGAGGAAGAATGTGAAAACTATATGAGAGGGTTCATTATACCAAGTAACCCATAATTTCCCTTGATGAGAATGACAAACCTCCTTCGGATCCCAAGGAGAGGAATCAGTTAATGAAAAAAGGACCAGTGGTTGAATTATCAACCACCCCCATGAATGGGAGCATGGTCTAGCTGCAGAATGTTAACCCAAAGTACCACAGAGACTTGTAGACCCGATCTTCCTTCTGACCGAAGGAGCATGATGGGTCGGGAACCTTCCAAAAGAAGGAAGGTAAGATAGATACATGGACAACCAGAGAGAGGATACAAGATACGACAACGCAATGTCGTAAGGGAGATGCATAGAGCTCTTTGGGGGATAATGAATAGAAGGTAGTGAGCTTGATGTGGAGGGAGAATATGATAAACCTCGTTGAGGCCATAATAGAGAGAAATATCTGAAATTTGCAGAGAACAGAACTCGAGCAGAAGTTGAATAGAGAAAGAATCCTTGAGAACTGCAAGAGTTCCCTGGTGATATCATTGCTTGGCACGGGGGTGGCCAGAGTGCTAAGAATGAATGCCTCTAAGCCTATGGTCGGGTGGAAGGACGAACACCCACAGTCAGTTAGTTGGCTACCACCTGTAATAGATAAGTTATCACATATCTTGTGTATTTAAGTGGTACTGTGAGTTAAAGTTGGGTATACTATGAATGTTGTAGGGATGGTTGTTTTTTCTTAATGAATTATACTGTATTTCCTTCTTTGTATCTTCTTGAATGTGAAATTAGGCAAGTAGGAAATCATATAGATAGGACATGCTTATACTCGTAAATTCTTGCGTCCTGTGGTGGCTTAAGCTAGAGTCACGAATTGTGAGTTCATCAACCTTGGGTGTAGTTCTTGTATGCATGTCAACCCTCATAGTCATTTTGAGTCCCTTGGAGGAAAGAGTTATTGATCTCAGGAGAGGTAGTGCAGATATGCACGGGCTCTCTGTGAAGCTAGCAGAGACCGAGAACTACTCAAGTCCTAGACTTGATGAAGGAGCGCAAGAGGTGTGCATAAGACCCTTATAAGTGATTAAGCTCGGGAGATAGAGTGCAAAGATATTAAGTCCTTCATAACTAACGAAGCTCAAGAAGGATAACGAGTTTTAAGTATCGAAAGAGAATATCCCTTCATTTGGAATATGAATGGATGAAATCCATTCGGGAGTTTCTAAGGTCTGTCACGACCGTCAGATTTGAAGAAGGAGCGTAAGCGTTAACGCCTCGACTCCTTCAGTCTTCACAAGTTCGGTGAATTAAATGAATTTTTCATAAGGGATTTAAAGCCTCCGACGTCCGAGGTCATGAAAGGATCTAGATCGTAGATATTTGGATCCTTCGAGGTCCTTCTCGATTGTTCGATCTACAAGAACAGAGATACACGTTTCGGGAGAATTGTGAGTTGGAGTGGCCAAAACCTCTGATGCCCGACGTCACAAAATTATCTAGACCACATACCTAAGGATCTATTGAGACCCTCCTTGACCGTCGGATTGGCGAAATCAGGGATTTGCGCATCGTGAAATTTGCACATTGGCGCGACTAAACTCTTGAAACCTGAAGTTGTGATGTGATCTAGACCATTGGGTCGAGGAAGGTTGTGGAACGTCGATCTGACACGAGTAGATTAACGCAAGGAGTATGTGGGAATTCGATATTCCCTAAGGACCAAGCTCGGAAGAGCTAAGCGCCTTTTTGAATCGCAGATGAGGTCCAAGAGGCGAACTTGTCTCAAGTTCGTAAGCTCGGGAGGAGGAACTACAGTGATCGTTGGAAAGATTATTGTGAAATATCTTACCATCATAGTCCAGACAACGAGGAGTAAGCGCAGAGGAGAATAGAGCACAAGCATTCAGTATGAGCGTAAAAGAAACGTGGATTCCCAATCAAGGTAAAGTGAAGTAACGATAAGCCTTGAGGGTACACGAGAGGAACGAGGTTCCAAAGTCTCGAAATCATCATAACCCTCCATCCAGGAGGAAACATGGCAAGAGATCATCATTTCACTGACTCGCGACTCAGGGAAGTCAAAGGGTGGAGTTGTGAGGATTCACGAAATGCGAAATCACGATTTGAGCTGAGCCGTTAGATTGTGGG
>JZKD02S1741565.1:53047-63713 GCA_000966675.3 Picea glauca | reverse complement strand
GAAGTTTGATTATTGAGTTTAGTTTTCAGTTATGAATCTCTAAGTAGTGTGAATTTGCTTACATTATCATATAATGCAATTGAATTAAATAGAATAGTGTTTTCATATTGTTGATTATTAATGCATGAATTGAAGAATCACATGGATATGCAGGGTAGTTGATGTTTCTTCTATAATGGCTAAGTTCTCACTAAATAGCCTAATTGATACCTTTCACTTTTTTATAGAAGTTAATATTGAGTTTATCCCTCTTGAGTTATCATTAATTGTTAAATGCCATCATGATATCATAAGACACCGGAGACATAACCATCAACACTATATTTGAGTTTTCTTGCTTTTATATTAGAGGATAGTTTCCTTGCTTTTGTAGATTAAAGAATAGTTTTCTTATCGTAGATTAAAGGGTAGTTGTTGATTACTTTTATTGTCATGGTGCTTTGAATTTAGTAGATTAAGGTTTCCTTTCGTAAATTAGAAGTAGTTATGAAGTTTAACTTAAGAATAGAGTTCACTTGATTATTAGTTTGAATTGCTTATTGAGTAATTTTGATTAGTTTACTTGCTGTAGAAGTTACCATAGGTTAGTTAGTTGATTGCTTTCTTTTTTACTTGCTTTGATAGGGTAGTTGCTTGCTAGTTTATTTACTTACTTGTTGTTGCTTATTGAATTTGAATAGGTTAATTAAATTAGTTTGTTGTTGTTATTGCTCATTAGATAGATTAAGTAGATAGTTTGCTTTTGCTTATTGTCATGATTAAGCTAATTTTCTTTAAGTAGGGTTTTCATTTGCTTTCTTAGAACAATCCATCGATCCTTTGTTCAAAAGTTACTTAGGGTACATAGTTTTAGTTTCTTGATAGGATTTGATCATTAATAGTATTTGCTTAAGTAGATTAGACCTTAGATAGCCCATTTCTTTAATTAGAATATACTACCTCTAACCTTTCTTCCTTGGCACATATAGTGCTACAAATCTAAGTTTACTTACCTTGGGTTGACAATTTAATTGAGGGTTTTTAGTGTTTCTTAGTGCATATAGAACACCCATAAGGTACTCTTGGAATTGCACACCTCTCCAGTATGAGGGCAGTTAGGATTTTTGAAAACCTATCATAGGGTCAAGAAGGATTTTTTTTGGGATGGCCTTAAAACTGATGTTCAAAGGTTTGTGGCAAAATGTTTATTTTCCCAACAAAATAAGGTGGAAACAATTAAGATCCCGGGTCTTTTACAACCATTAGCCATCCCAAGTTAGCGTTGGGAGGAGGTTTCCATGGATTTCATCACATGGTTACCGAAGTATGAAGGAAAGAGTGTCATCATGGTGATTTTTGATAGACTAACCAAGTAAACACACTTTTGTGCACTCTCTCATCCTTTCAAATCCAATACAGTTTCCACTGCATTCATGGAGACAGTTCAAAAACAACATGGAATCCAAAAGATTATTGTAAGTGACAGAGATCCCATCTTTACTAGACATTTTCAGACAAAATTATTTTATTGTTTGGGTACTTAATTGGCTCATATCTCATCTTATCATCCTTAATCTGATGTTCAAACTGAGATAGTGAACAAATTTTTGGAAGGCTACCTTCGTTTCTTTGTCTCTGATAAAAAAACACAATGGTTCAAGTGGTTACCCTTGGCAGAATGGTGGTATAACACTTCCTTTCATACTGCAACAAAAATGACACTATTTATGGCGCTCTATTGATATCACCCATCGTCCATCACTTCTTCTCTAAAAGAAAAATATAAGGTTCAAGTAGTGAAAGATCACATCGAGCATCAACAACAAGTTATCCAACTCTTAAAGGACAACCTGACCATGGCACAGAATCACATGAAACAACAAGCAAATCAACATCGTAGTGAAAGAACTTTTGAGGTAGGGTATTGGGTATTTTTAAGACTACAACGATAGAAACATATGTCCCTCAAGCAAGCTAAGAAGGATAATAAATTATCACCAAATTACTATGGCCCTTATAAGGTGTTGCAAAATATTGGTACTATGGCATACAAATTGTAGATGCCTACTATTATCACATGCTAATTTGTATTATTTTTTCCAAAGAATCTTGTGCTTGTGCTATCTTTCCACTCAGATTTTACAACTTTTTCACTAGCTCTGGCATGCTCCCATAACCTAAATCCTTCACTCGACTAATCATCCAAAATAGTCATGTCCTCCATGAGTCAAAATTGGAAAATATCCCAAACCTATATCTAGCCTTAATGCTTATCTAAATCCCTCGGTTCCATCACTTCATTCATTTTTACCCTTATTATCATATTCCCATTGAAAATTAAAAATATTCCTTTTATTAAGCTGAAGCTCTCTTATCCTATCCACAAAGTCATGTGATGAGCCTCATATGCCCAAAGTCCTTAAAAAAATGGAAAAGGGTTTATTATTATTAATATAAATATTTTTATATTAAAATATTTATATTAATATTTAATCCAATATTTAATTCATGACCTCACATCAAATCATGGGCATGGATCTCAATTTTTAATATTTAAAAGTCAAAGGGTGGATGGATGGCGCATATACATTTCACGTGTTGAAAGTAAACAGGGGTTAATTTTTTAAGGTGAGCTTAAATCCAAACCACCGGGTTTGAAGTTGGAGTATGTGTCCTTAAACGATGCATTTTGGGGGTAAGAGGGGTGTGGAGTAAGACCACTCCTCCCAAGCCCGAAATAATATTGCAATCATTTATTATATGGTTTATGTGCGACATATTTTCCAGGAGTATGTTTCAATAATAATCATGGAATTTCCAATAAATGAAATTCTTCCTCACGGTGAAATTTTTTTACAGAGGTAAAATTTAAATTCACAGAGAAAACAAATTAATGTTTATTTCTATGGAAAAGAATCATAAAGAAGAAAATGTATGTGAACAAAAGATTTGGACAATTATTTATCCAAGGTTTTTACAGAAGTAAAAGGGGAAGATCAAGGGATATTTTCATAGTTTACCAAGATGGTTTCCAAGACATAGTTTTCAAAACCATAGGAAACAAACCCGTAAATAGTTTTCAAAGTGAAATGGTAAATTGGGCAAAACAAGACATGGTTTTCAAAACCATGGGAAACAAGCAATAAATGGTTTTTCAAAACCACGAGCATGAATTAAATTATGGAAACTTAATTTTATAGAATAAAAAATATTTGAGAATTATTTTTATTCAAATATATTATTCCCAAATATTTAAGGAGAATATGGATAAATAAAATTAGATTTGAAAAAATAACACAAGTGACATTTCAAAGAGGATGTGGCAGTCAATTTCCGCAGTTGTTGAGACTTACGGGACGATTTCCGGATGAACCAAAATGAGTTTTCAAAATCAAAGGAGGTTATTGTCAAGCATGGACCCTAGAACATTAAACTTGTTCATTTTTCACACAGGTGTCATGGATTGGGAAATTCGAAGGAATATTGGAGCCATATTTTTCAGTTATGATTTCTTGTTCTAGACATGTTTTTGTGACACGTATTCTGAACAGATAGAGATCAATTTCAAGAAACTGAGAGAGGTTTTTCTTCAAAACGAGCTTATCTACAAAAATAGTTCTCAGATTTTACACAAATGTTACGGTTTGAGAATTACACGTGACGTTTTGAATCTTATGTTTTCTCCTAAAAAACAGGAGACCAGTTAAAACATGTCATGTTCTATTTGTAACTGTTTCTATTTTGGGAAAAGGGTTGGAGTTAGAAGTTGTGAGCTGGAAAGGGGCATTTAGTGCTATATATTTCATTCTAAAAGAGTAGATAAGAGGGGGACTTTCAGCCAGGAAGGCGAAGGGACCGTGTGTAAATTTCTCAGAATGTCCTTATGAATTAATACAACAGTATAATGCTTTTTACAACCGAGATTCATCACAGTGTATTCTTAAGTGTGTTTTACTCCAGTTTACATTCATTTCACTTCTGTTAATTCTTCTAAGCATAGCTAAGCGTACATGATTGAAATTCATCCTTGATAGATGTTCCTTTCACATGGTTAATGCAATTTTTTTGTTTAATGATTACAGGTCCAGGATTCACTCTCTGTTAAGTGCTTTGTTCATTGTAGTCAGCCTTATGTTATTTCTTCTAAAGTTACAAGTGAGAATTCATCTTTGTTTGATCCTCTCATTTGTAATGGGATTTTCTCTTTTCTGTCTTGCCATCATCTGAATATTATTTATTGCTGAAGGATATGCTTATTTTTCCTTCGTTCCCTCATGAGTACATTAGCTATATTAATATTCATAGTATATCTCAGGATTTGACCCCATTGCCCAATGTTTTATTCCTCTTGTTTGTCCTACCAACCCTTTTAAAAACCTAAACAAACCTATCCTATTGTAGAATCTGACCTCTGTGTGTCCATTGACGAATCTTTTTGAGTATTTTCGGTCTCTACATGTTTGAGAGAGCCCTCTCAGGTTGGAAGGGTCAGAATCCAACCTAAATTTGGTTTGTAGGTTACCTTGGAATTTCTTTCATGCAACCCAAAGAAATTATCGAGTTCTAACATTTTGGCACCGTTTCCATGGAGCGAAGGTGACATCTTTCCTGGGATAAATGACAAAGTTCAGATCTACTATAGCAGGAAAACCCCCCTATGGACTACACTAGGGTTCAACATGTAGGAAAATCTAACCATCTAAAAGTATCCTACTTTTTATAACTACCCCAACTATACCCCACATTCATGCATGGAATACAAAGTAAAAGGATCTGGTAACTCTACCTTAAAATCTACGTCTGATGTCGATCCTTTCGCATTTGATTGCTCCTCAACTACAAGTCTCCTCCCAAGGATAACCTGCATTCACCAAAAGATAAACAAGAAACTATGAACATGCATCTCATATATGAATTAGTGAGTTAGATGTCAGTATAAAACATGAATCAAACATAAATATTGAACACATCATTTGGCGGGACATAAAAAGTATTCCTTTTATTAGAATCACAAAGTTTAATTACAATGAGATCGACAAATGCTCCTCGAACCTGGTCCGAGATCCTCTTTACCAAGATCCAACTGTGCTTCCACGTATATTTCTCCTCTCACACTTCTCTCTAGGGAAATGGCATAGGCTTATAATCGAGGAAAAAGGAAAGAATAGGCAATTCTGGCACAAAACTCACAAGGTGATTACAAATTCTTGGGGCAAGGAGGGGATGTGAAACGGGAAGAGTTTCATTGTTCTTATGCTTGTGTTATGAATGAGACCCCAAAACCTCCTTTTATATGATAAAAGGATGGTTATTCAGTTGGGTGACGGGCTATAGGCAGTGGGACAGTTGGAAAACTACCCAATAGCCCATAATCTCAATGAATTCCTTGCAACTTTTGTGGGCCTACGCGGGCTGTAATGGTGCAACTAGTGTATGCACGTGGGTAGTAATGGTGCATCTATCATACATACATGGGTAGTAATGGTGCAGGGCATATACATCTTCAAAAATTGTGTTTTTAAGAAGAGTTGCTCAGTGATGGCTTGGAAAAAGTAGCAAGTAAGATTGCCTGATGCCAGGTATGCATGTATGGTGCAATTTAGGGTTATAAAAGATGCCCCCTAATGTGTGAGGTCAGAAGAGAATCTGTTGGTTGAAATACATTACAAATCTTCACTAACATACGAAGCAAGTGAGCCCGGGACCAGAGTTTGGGAGGTGCCATTTGAAAAATAACAATTGTCTCACCGAGGCGGGCATACCCATGATCAGGATGAAATAAATCATGGTTTCCAATCAAATACATTGCATATCCATGCCATATAATTATATAAAGTGTATCCGTGAGCAATACACAATGGATCTACATCTCAAAATCAAAGATATACATGTATAATATCCATCTTCACGAAGTGAATGACGCTTGATGGTTGGAGATGAGGCCTTCAGAGCTTGAGAAACAACTTCAAAATCTTCACAACTCAGGTAGGAGTGCAATGTGAGTGTACGAATTCACTACCCAGAGGTCTTTGACGACTCGTCAGGAACATATAAGAGGATCTTGATGATAAGGCAAAGAGATTCATTGATTTCGAACAAGGACTTGATTGGACTTTTGGGATGGTCGACCATGAGGGAAAAAAGACAAACTACAGAAGGGCTGACTCAAGCTAAGTAAAAAACTTCCCTTGGACAATAACACGACAGATGATCAGACTCAGGCAGCATGACATTGACATAATTTCACAATGCAAGAGGCAACACAAACTCTCCACGTGTTTGGAAGAATAACCAAATAAATGAGGACACAAATCTATGTAGCGAGAACAACTTCCTAAGGTCATATTAAATCCCAATGCTTGACAACAAACGAAAGGATGTTCTTTGTCCAAGGGCAACTCATTGTGCTGCCATAAAAAGAAAATACTTTTCCCATCCTCTTTTTGGGGTATATTTGATTTTGTCTTTTTAAATATTTCGAAAGAGCTTGAAAAAGAATAAAAGAATGCTACATTACAAAGGAGGAGCGAGTGTCACAAGCATACTAGTTTCAAGTGCAAGGAACACACTAATGCTCAGAGTAAGGAGACATGTGCTGGAAAAGGACACTCGAGGAAAATTCCTCCATGGGTCAAGGTGTCAGGTCGTAGAGGCAAAGTGCTACAAGGCTTGCATATAAGACACGCTTCAAAGGTTCAGTTGAGAGCAACATGGAGTCAACATTAGGCCAAAGACACAGAGATGGAATTGTGATTAGCAAGAAATGATGAAACCCCCTTCAATGTATTTTTCACAAGCCCAGTGAAGGTAATCTTGATGTGGTTTTTCATTTTTAGTGAGTTTGAAAAATCATAAAAGGAGACTCCATTGGGGTGCCTTTTTCGAAGGTAGTCCAGTCGACTTGAAAAAGGGATAAACTAGCACCGAAAAGACATCTATTCAGAACCATTTTAACGAGTGTGGCACAGACAAGATCACTCGAAAATCTTTTCAATTTTAAGGAGTCTGAAAAGAGCTTAACTATGGACTCGCAACCTTTTTCTAGATTTAGTCTCCTTAGCCCGAAAAAGTATAAAATCTACTTAGGAGAACTCTCTCAGCGAGATGAATCTCCTGAGGTGTACCTTTTTCCTCCTTAATCTACAGGCTGAAAAAGGGGTAAACACATGCCAGTAGATGTTTTTCTGTACCAATTTAACGAGTGTGAAAGAACAAGGTCACTCGATGATGTTTTCAATTTTAAGGAGTCTGAAAAGAGCTTAACTATGGACTCCGTGGGGGTTCCTTTTTCGTAAATTTAGTCCCTTAGGCCTGAAAAAGGGGTAAAATTATACCTGGGAATACTCTTCTAGAGAACCAAAGTTTCTAGAGTATTCCTTTGTTCGTACAATTGACCATCCAGACCGAAAAAGGGGTAAACTACCGTCGAACAGACGTGCCTTCAAATTTTAATTTGGCGAGCGTGAAGTACAACAAGATCGCTCGACAATCTTTTCATGTTTAGGGGGTCTGAAAAGGGCTTAAAAGAAGACCCATTTTTTTGGGAGTCCTGAGGGTGAGGCCAAGAGTGATTAAGATCAGACATATGAGGCTCAAACTTGTAATCATGACAAGATTAACAAGGACTCCCAAGCCTTAAAGTCATTAACGATGACATGGACACCAAAATTCAACCAGGATCTACTTAGGGTATCCATGTGAAGGTAGTATCTACCGTTAAATTATGACACTTATAGAGTAGCAATGATGGTTCTATGTCACAATTCGGTGGGATCGATCCTATGGTAAAGAGGAAAAGACAACAAGATGCAAAAAGTGGAGGTGGAATCCTAAATTAAATGCAACACGTTGGAAAAATGACTTTTACCAAAGAATCTTTAAAAGTGACCCAACTCCCAAAACGTTTTCCAAACCAAAAATAAAGTGTATCATAACATCCAATGAAAAACTCAAGAACCATGCTAAATGATTTTCAATCCAGAAAAAACGACAAAAGGGTCCAAAAAAGTGGCAAAAAAGGAAAAAAAATTCTATAAATAGAAGTTGACAACTCATTTTCACCATTGCAAATTGAGAATTGACAAAAAAGCCAAAAAGACCTCTTTGCTAAAAGAGTTGATTCCGGGAGATTTAGAGGACGAAACAAACTTCCGCTCAGACCAAGTAAGTACAAATCAATCCCTCTTGCATTCCAATACTTCCCTTTTGCATTTGTTTTAGTTTTTTGGGGGAGCGCACACTCCTAAAAAGGGGAGGCCCTACGTGTATGCGGGTTGTCCAACGATAGCCCATGTATGCCCATGGGAAGAGAACAATCTTCCCATGTGCATACGCGACTATGCCCAATACAACCTGCGTACACCCTCAAGAACATGGAAAAATTGAAAGTATAAGAGTTAACTCTCTTTTGAACTTGTTTGTAACAGGATGTATGTCCATTGGAGAGAGAGAGGGAGTAGGAAGACATTGATTCTTTAGTCAAAGAAGACCCTGTTGTTGTCGCCGCATTAAAACAATGTGGGTTATGGAAATTCTTTCGTTTTCCACTCATGAGGGCACAACCCATGCTGCTAAATGCCTTGGTGGATTATTGACACCCATATGTAGAGGAATTTATGCTAGAGGGGTAGTCGTTGACTCCAATGACTGAGGATATTTATTTTCTGACCGACCTCTCGAGGAGAGGGAAACCAGTCAACCTTCGTGCTTTTCCCCCTGGGCCTCACAACATTTTTTAGTTGATCAGGAAACACTGTGAGGCTGGCATAGATAAAGTGGGTTCTCAGGTGTCGATCCACAAGATTACTAACCTATCACCGCAAGTGATAGTTTTACTTATTGGGCAGATTACTGTATCTGGGGCCTTACATCAGGCCTCTTGGGTGCACATGCATTGTGCGGTACAGTGATTAAATGCGCGAGTGTTTGACTGGAGCACAACCATGCTAGAGTACATGAAGAGACATATCATGGAGTGTCGTGGGCGGAACAATAAAAATGTTGGGTTCAAGACTGTTCTATGATCTTTTTTCTTCGAGAGAGTACCCAATCTCAGTCCGCGAGAGACAGTACGAGGGCACATGGGCTCCTTCCCAGCAGTGTGCAGGTGGGAGATGTTATTGCTGTGACATGGGGGAGGGAGGACCATTTATACCTTCAATGATACTTTATTTGATTGGTGGTATCGACAGATTCCATCTATAGAGGACTACCCCTATGCCAGGATCAACTTCTCTAGGGATCCTGACATGCCCGTACCTCCCGGAGTAGAGAAATGAGAGATAGGTACGTTTTCTTTTAAGAGTTTTTTTAATTTTTGTTTTTATTTATATATATATCATTTTTATGTGTACCAGAGTATCTGACAACTCTATATTTGTTATGTATAGATGTGGGACTAGTGCGTCCAACTGATTTTGTGAGGAGCAGGCAACGTCCTCGACCAGAGGCAGCACCAGCAGCGACTACTGGACCAACAACAACAACAAGGGGACCTCCAACCGGAGAGGCTGAGAGAGTGTTGAGACAGGTGGAGCGGAACCTCACCGTGCTCACTCATACAGTGCCCATGACCGAGATCGAGGATCTCCCGCCATCTATGCAACCTCATGTAGTTGGGGTGCCACGAACCTGGGTCCAACTTTTCCAGCATTTGGAAAACATCGTTGTTCACTATGGTAGGGCCAATAGGCCTCGTGCTTAGCTTAGGGTGGACCACTTTCATGCCGAGGGAACTTTTTGTATATTTTTTAGGGCATAAGCCCCACGATGTATACCAGACATATTTTTTTTGAGGTTCTTGCGCACACCTATGTACTTTGAGATTTTTGATATATATTTATATATATATATATATATATATATATGTATATATATATATATATGCGAATTTACATCTTTTATGTCTTATGGATCACATTTTTACAATGTATGAACATGTGTATGCATGTACTTTTTATGTGTGTGCAATATGCCAATCTAATACTTGATTAGCTAGAGTATCTGTCATTTGATTCAATCTCCTAGGAACATGGATATACATAATGTAATCAAAGCATCGTTCTAGGATACGTACCCTAAGGAATCGTCGGTTTAGAGTAGGATCATAAACGTGGTAAACCCCATTTAACTAGGACACAACCAACTATGCATCTAAGTAGGCCCAGAGGTGAGAGATACCATGCGAAAAAGTGTCACAGAGCAACTCTATCACTGTACTGTACTCGACGACATTGTTTGTGGCGTCACCTATAAAGATACCTCCAGAAGATAGAAACTGGCCTTGAGGTGTGAATATCACCCAAGCTGCGGAAGCAAGCCTCCGAGTGTGTTAGCTGGCACCATCCATGAACCCAACGAACACCTATGACTCACTTGACATATGCCATAGTGAAAAATATGACATCAAAAATGACACGTCCATAAAACAAAAAAGACAAACAAACTAAATGTATAAGAACTATACATATGTACAAGAAGTCACCCAAGGCGACCCACCTACGAGTAATACTTCTTGAGGTAGAGCCTTTTTCTAGGCTTCGCCAAAGAGTTCCCCTCAAATTCAACCAAACGCTAAGCTCCCTTCTTTAATACTTCCTGTTAGCACATAATCTTGTATGTGAGGTGTTTTCCTATAAAGGGTCCCCTTTGGCAAAAAAGTGGCAAATAATGGGTCAAAAACCCACTT